>CAMZMU010000114.1:24321180-24661552 GCA_947311845.1 Poa pratensis | reverse complement strand
TTTTTTTTGGAATTTTTCGAGAAAGTTTGGTAGGGTAGAAAAATACGTTTTACTGCTGCTGTTTTTCTGGACAGATTCTGTCCCATTTTGTTTGATGCATGCTTTGAGCTTTTAAGTTGAATCTTTTTTATCCAATTGAGTTTATGAGTAGGCATACAACATTATACACTTTCTGGACATCTCATATGAATTTTTGTTCAAGGATTATATGCAGCAAGAAACATATTTGTTTATCACTATTAATGCACCCCACAGAAAAGAAATGGGAGAAACGGTGTTTTGAAGTTTTTTCACAGGGATTGGAGGAGATGCACCAAGAGTTATCCAAGGATGGTGAAGACCATAAGCTTGGGGATGTGAAGACAACCCCGCTGGACCTACACACTCTCGGTTTGCGCACGTCCAACTTCTGTTTTTCGATCGAAACACTTTATCGCATAAACTTGGAGCGTCTTTTGTTTTGTTTTGGTTTGATTTGTTTGAGAGACCACCACACTATCATTTATATGGGAGAGCTACTGGAAATATGGGTTGAAATATGTTGGATGCTTTTATAAGATTGGGAAAAGGGATGTTTGAGTTGATTTTTAATGATACATATAGTTGCATGATTCATGAGCTTGTTTATGAGTAATAGTTTGCAAATCCTTTTTGAAGAGCTATACTTATTCATGTTTTGGTGCTGATTGTTATTTTACTTGGTTTAACATGGATTAGTTAGTTCTATGGACACTCATGCATGCATCTAGATGGTCAACTTTCTCCCTTTTGCTAGCCCAAACATTCCAACAAGTCAAAACTTGTTTCCAACACCTTCAACCAAAGTTATTCCAGTGAGTCCACCATATCTACCTACTAGCTATATGCTATTCCGAGTATGTTCATCATGATATTTGTGTTATCTATACCTCTGAATGAAAATGATTATGTTATTGATTGCCATGGGAAAAGTTGGTTATATAGCTCTCACGAACTTGATGCACATTTTACTATCATTGCATAAATAAAACATGACCCATTGTGATTAAGATTATGATGCTAGTGGCTTGATAAATGTTCGAGGTTGGGAGTTAGCCCATATGTGCTGTCACATGCAAAGCTTTCAACATGCTCCTTCATCTCATTTAGTTGATATCATGTACTTTTGTTTATGGATGCCTATCATGGTGAAATGAGGTGGAAATGAAGAAGTTTAAATGAGTTTGTATAAATGGTTAGAGAGACGCCTGGGCCGCTAATCTAAGCCATGCATTATTCATGGTGGAAATTTACTTACATGCTATGGTGAATTATCTATGACACACCTTACAATAAAAAGCTATTCCAATGGTAAATAAAAAGGGTGTTGAGGTTTTTCATCTTGTTTGTTTGTCTTGTCATTTTGATATGGGCTTGTTCCATATCCTGGGACAAGAGGTACCCCAGTTGACGCTCTTGATGATACTATTATTACTTACAATGATATATAACTTGAACTTGCTTTGTTTCCTAAGTTGAGTAATCATGGTGTAGGTACTTGTATTCAAGGGGCATGAGACATCCAACCTTTACTTTGTCAAGCACACTACTCATATTTGCTCTCACATTAAACTATAATCATTCAAGATGCTATGATAGGGGAATGAGAGCTTGACACCAAGTATTACCACATTGCAATCATTAACTTAAGTAGAGAGTTTGGAGTTTAGATGAAACTTATGCATGCTTTACCTCTACTCACTTATTCATCTTTCCAAAGTGTCCACCAAACATATTCAGATTTTCATTATCACTCTATGGACCACATGTATGCAAAAGTAAGAATGTCCATATACTATCTACTATGTTACACTTTGTGAACTATCATTGAACATCCTTGCATTGAATACTTGATATCACTTCATAAACTGTTTTGCATATTGCTACTCCTTTGAAGAATGAATCATTTGACTCTATGTAGCAGTAGCAATCATCTTTGATATCCATTGTTAGTGCTATATTGCAAAGCCCATGTTAGTTTTATCACCTTCATACTCGAGGACGAGTATTGGTTAAGCTTGGGGATGTTGATGCATGTAAAATGCATACATGAACTTTGCACTATATCACACATATTCCAATCATATTTGCATCATATAAGGGTTATATTACTGTTATTTAATGATTTTAGGAAATAAATCAATTGTTTCCTATTTTTATGGAATTAACCCTGCGCAGGCAGAAAACCCTATTTCTTTCCTTTTATGTTTCAGGGACCCAAACGTCGTCAAAAATTATGGAAAAATACAGGCGTCAGTATTTTGGAAGGAGAAGACCTCGGAGCGAAGGAAGCAAGCAAACGGAGGCCAGAAGGCCAAAAGGGGTGGCCCACGCGGCCAGGTACTGTGGCCGCGTGGGGCCCACTCGTTTGGCCTCGTGGCTCCGCTGCCGTCGATCTTTCGTCCACCGCCTTCGTCTTGACCTAAAAACGCCTATAAAAAAGGTCCCCTGCGTTTCGCGAAGGAGCGCCGCACAAACACAGAAACACCGAAACGGAGATCAGGAGCTGCAGATTGGAGGGGGAAAACTCCGGCGGGGCGCTGCCGGTGTGGTCTCCATCCTCTCCATCGACTTCTCCACCGTCTCCATGATGAAGAGGGAGTAGTCCACCTCTGGACTATGGGTTTGTGGAAGTAACTTATGTATCTCTCCTCTCTTGAGCTTCACTAATTAGTACCGTATGAGCTGCTGAACATGATTACGGTCATATTTGTAATACCTATGTGGTGGATCTTTCTATGAGTTAATATATGTTTGAGATTGCAATGTTTGTTTCAGTTATGAGTATAGATGCATATTATGTACCCCGTTCTTGTCTACTTGTTTGATCAAGCATGTTTATGAGAGCGTGTGTGGGGAACGTGTGCATTAGTTGGAGTAACGGGAGTGGTGAGTGCGGTAAGCTGACAACTTAATATCGCGATCCACTTGGGTGTTTACCTTACTTTGTTACCTCACTAGGGATAAACAAAAATACCATGCTGCAAGGGTTGAGGGTGACCAAGCTTCTTCCTGTGACTAGATCCAGCATGTTCTTATTTTCACTTCATGTCATGAAACTTATTGCTATACTCTGAGTCATCTTAATTACTGAGGTGTTATGATTTGGTTCGCATCTTGGTGGAGTATAAGAGAGACTAATAACCAAAAGGTCTCTATGTTAGGACGTGATGCCCATATATCTAAGTAACTTGTTATCAAACTTTGTTGCAATCTCATATGTTAACTTCTGTGTGTGTTCCATTGTCTGCCACTTTATAAAGAGAGAGTGCATTTGTGAAACCATGAACCCCGGTCCATTTTTAATCATAAGAAACACCTTTCCAACACCATATACCACTTTTTATTTTCAGCCATCATTAAATCCGAAAATACAAAAATACTTTTCATCTTGCATACATCATTAAAAAACCCAAAAATATCATTTACCATTGCATCCACCACCATTGCATATTTATTTCTGTTTGCATTGCATAACTATCTTGATATCATTCTTACACCTTGTGCTTGACAACCACAGGTGAGGTTGAGGACCAAAACATTTAACTTTGTTTTGTAGGTAACCAAAAGAAGGATAAGAAGATATATCTTCACTACTGATTCCCCGAGAGTTCGATATTAAACCCTCGAGTCACCCCTCGTGGGGAAAACAAGTCTTCCACTACTACACACTCTGCACTTGGAGTCTCAACCTAACCCATTTACTTTTCACGCAGGTAACCACGCGAAGGGCTAGCAAGTATTTTCTGGCGCCATTGTGGGGTAACTACGTGAAGGGCCATCAAGACTGTTTTCTGGCGCCGTTGCTGGGGAGCGAAGAAGCAACACCGCATCAAGATTCCCTTGTCAACTACGCGCCCGTCATAGTAGCATCATTGGGTATCACCCGCGCGCGCAGATAACTTCCAGGACTGCCGCAACGCGCAAGAGGCGGCGAACAGGGCGCTGCCGCCGCGCTCGTCACCGCCGACGACTGCCGTGTTCGCCGCCGCCCACGCCTCGTCACCGCCGACGACCGCCGTGAACACCGCCTCCGCGCGACGCGGGGCCTAGTCGAGGAGCGAGACCAGCGCGCCGTCGACGACTGGTACCGGAACCACCCACGCGAGGCGAGAGAGGAGATGGAGGTTTGTGGCGCGCTATTTTAGCGTGCCTGGTAAACCATCCCGTTTTCGCGCGGCATTTTAGCGCGGCTGCTAAAGCAAAAGTGTCGGCCAGCACGCTAAAACGGTATTTTGGCGCTGCAAAAAATTTTTAGCGTGCCGGCGCGCTGGGCGTTTGTTGGAGATGCTCTCATCGACTCCTTCCCCTTCCCCTTCCCCATCACCATCCTCTCGCCGCCGCCGCCGCCGCCACCGTCACCGCTGGGATGGGAGGAACACACTTCCCCTGCGATGACGTAGCCCACGAGTTACCGTCGACGGAGGGGCGGACCGGCGTGACGCCGACAAGATGGAGCACGGGTTAGGCAGCACACTCCCTCCTCCTACTCTCCCCATTTTGCCGTGATTTTGTTCTTCTTGGGGATCGAATTCGCCCGATTCCATGCGATCGCCCCAGCTTCCCCTGGCGTCCGGGGCCTCCGGGCGCGTTCGCTGTAGCGATTTCGCCCCTTTGCTTGGTCGGATGGGCGCGGCCGATTCTGACTCGCCTTATTGACCGCGCAGGTGCGAGCACTACCGGCGGAGATGTAAGATCGTGGCACCGTGCTGCAAGGAGGTGTTCCCCTGCCGCCATTGCCACAACGAGGCCACGGTACGGTACTTCTGATTATTAGCTTGGTCATCTATGTAGAAGGCAACTCACCATGCATATATATGTGGCTATCATCTCTCGCTCCGGGTAGTTTGTAGCAAGCGAAAGAAGATCTAGATTTTGTTCATCCTTTCGAACAACTAGTTTGGTTGAAACTTGTGCACGATAAGTCCCCATGTGGAATTAAATATGCATTGGAGTTGAGATGGATCAGATTTGAGAGTGTAAATTAGCAACATGGGAACTTGATACATCTGAATCATTTGAGAGCAGTTACTCATATTGGAGTTTAAACATTTTTCCTTGGAAAATAAAATATTTGATTTCCATAGTTTGCATAGAAGCTAAGAGCATTTCCAACCGGAGTTGGCAAACCCTGTATGTCTGCCTGGACACGTCCCGGACACAAATCACTCACCCAACCAGTCCCCCAAACTCAGTCCAAACCCGGGCTGTCCGGCAACCATCAAACTCAGCCCAGATGTGGGGTGGGTTTGGGGCCTCCCGAACGCGTCCGCCACGTCGGATCCAACAAGACGGACCTATCCAATTTGCATACTCGGACCGAACCCTCGCCCGACAAGAGATAATTGTCACACTCGTCCGTCTTCTTCGGCCTCTTCGGCCTCTTCCGCCGCCCGCCCTCGCTCTTGCACGGCTTCTCCGAACGCCCGGGTTCCCGATCTATAAGTTCCTCTGACCCCAAACTCTCCGAACGCCATCGCTTTTTGACGTTCGCCGTGTCTCCGCCGCCGGCACAATGGTTTCCTGGGACACAAAAGAGTCCGAGTCACCCTCCTTCCCTCTGTACGGGGACAGCACCTCCTTCGACTCCGCCGCGGTATGCTCTAAAGTTTGCTCAGATTTTGAGTTTATCCAAGAAATAGGCAATTGGAGTTGATTTGAGTTGCATTTTGTTGTATTTTAGGATTCAAAAACATGTAGTTGCAATGTCCGGGGTGTGATAACTGAGTTAAAGAATTCCCTCCGAGTCAATATGCTCATATCGGAGGATTTGAACTTCACAATCTAGGAAAAAAAGAAGCTCGAAGAAAAGTTTGAGCTACTTTAAGATACAAACCTGAAGTTGGAGGAGACAATAAAGAAGATTGAAGACGAGAAAAAGAAAATAGAAGAAGAGAAGACGAGGTTGGAAGAAGAGAAGATGACGGTGGAACAAAGGAAGATGGAAAGATTTGCATTTTGCCGACATCGTCAATAATTACAAAATCAAGATGGATGCAACTCGGAGGAAGATGAAGTAGATAAAAAAACATGCCATGGAAAATGAGATACATCTCCACTATGCACTGGGACCTATAGTTTTTTTTAGTTATAATTGTAGTAGCTGCGTATGCAGGGACGGATCCAGGTTTTCGAGCTTGGGTGTTCAAAAAAAATTGGCGACTCTATAAAGGATTCACATAGCAAAAATCAGAACTTTTTTCCCCGTAGTTAGAAGAATCATTGATGTTTTTTACAGAAGTTAGAGAAGAAGAACTACACAATAAGCTTAGATTGATGTCACGTACCTATTTTGCTCACAGCACCCTTGATACATGCACCTATTATGCAATATATACACATGCGATTTTGTTATCCAAAAAATTTGGGTGTGCATCTGCACACCCATGACCCCTATGTGGATCCGTCCATGTGCGTATGGTTTATCTTTGTGCACTAGATAGATTTCATATGTAGATAATGTGCACTATGCAAGAGAACCAATATGCATGTACTTTGCATGGATTTGAGGAAGAATTTAGGGGTTATTATTGGAGAACACATCATTTGGGGTTTGTCTGGGCTCTGTCCGCGGACAGTTTGGAGGCAGAATCTGCAGATTCCTGTTGGAGATGCTCTAACGAGCAAGCAACTGCATTTATCGAGTTTAACTAGTTTTGATGGCATTGTCTTTATTGTAGTCTTTGGGTGATCGGCATAATATATGTCGCCAGGATGTCGAAAAAGTACATTTCTCACTCCCTTTCATTTTCCATTCAATCAATAGACTTCAGTATGTTCATAAATTTGGAATGATTGGTTTCGTTCTTTGCTACAGGTAGTATGTCTACTCTGTGATACTGAACAACCGGTATGAATTTAAACACAACAAACTTTTTAAATTGATACTCATGTCACGTAGGATGCAATTGTGCTCAATCCAAAAAAATTGTTGCTCAGGTGTCACAGGTGTGCTTAAGCTGTGGAGTCAATATGGGAGAATACTTCTGTGATGTATGCAAGTTTTATGATGACGATGTAGGTCTCATTTTGTTTTCTGTGGTTATGTACTTAGTGTGGTTCCTATCAGCTCATGAATTGTCTTCTGCTACAGATAGAGAGAAGGCAGTGCCATTGCCATGATTGTGGCATATGCAGGTGCGCGTTAAACAGTATCTTTCACATGCGCCTTATTAACACTATTATGCAAAGTCGTAACCCTGCATTTATGCAATTCAACCAGGATTGGTGGCAAGGAAAACTACTTCCATTGTGCAAAGTGTGGTATGCTTTGATTGTTTTGACTTTGTGTTGACTGTTTTCCAGACTCATGACAATGCCATGATGAATTTTTGCTTTTGAGTAATACACATGACGCAGTAGCGTAAGTTCCTGAAGCTATTCTGTCTGCTGCCGGAACTGGAACTTAACCTATTTGTTTGTAACTTCAGTGGATCATGCCTTAATAATCACGTGGAGCAAGTGACAATGATCTAATGAGCCTATCAGTATGCAATTAATGAGTGTGCACTATCTAGTCTTAATCATGTCGTGTCTAGGTTATAGAATATTCAGCGATGAACAAAGTGATCCCTGTATAAGTTACAAAATTATGTTGGTTCACTTGTATATCTGTGGACCATAAATGTGTAGACGAATTATTGTCTTGTAATACTCATATCAATATATTAGTCTTTTAACTATTTGTTTTGCAATAAATAGGGACTTGTTACACTGTTGTGATGCGTGATAATCATCAGTGTGTGGAGGACTCAATGAGACAGAACTGCCCCATCTGTTATGAGGTAACATCAAGTATTTCTATCGTTTCACCTGTTGGACCTATTGACATGTTAAACGTGAAATTTCCTGTGTAGTATCTATTTGATTCATTAAAAGCAACAAGAGTTCTTGACTGTGGACACACGATGCACAAGGAGTGTTTTTCTGAGATGCTGGAACATAATATGTATATCTCTTCACTCGTGTAAAATGGAGATATATGTGTACTCGGTTATTCCTCTTTTAAACCTCTCTTATGTGGTGATATAATTTTAGTAGCTATTTTTCGGCTTATGATGCTACAGATACACTTGTCCAGTATGCTCGAGGACAGCTCTTGACATGACACTTCACTGGGGCATGTTGGATCAAGAGGTATAACCTTTTTTCTTTTAAATATTAGATGAAAGAGGAAACTAGAAAAAGACCTCACGTTGCTCCGCGTTGGGCTACTCGGGGGCAAACCCCCCCCCCCCCCCCCCCCCCTTCACTCCGATCGGGTCTGTAGCCGGCCTTGCATTGGTGCATGATGCAAAAATCATTGATGGCTTGCTGCCCCTGACGTGCCTACAGCCCCGGGAGGCCACGACGAAAAGGCGGCGGCCAGATCGTCAGACCGGCGACACAGGCCGGCAGTGGCCGGTTTGTGAGGCCGGCGAAAAACGATGGCCAGTTCATCTGAGCACCGGCAGCCACTCACGGATGCGGGTTTGGTCTGCGCGACACTATGTTGCGACCGGGTCGAGTTCGTGGGTGCAGACCGCCGGGTGCCAAGAGTGAGCATCCCCAACAACGGCTTGGGAGGGATAGCACATGGAAATCGCTTCGCGGGGTCGGTGCGACAAAGCTGACCATATCTCCACACATGGAATCGGTTTGTGGTTCTGTCACACTCCGATTTGTCGGCACAATGTAGTATGCCATGACATATTTAGTTGTGATTACCGTGGTGCTGACAGTTATGGGGGACTTCAAGATGGTTGTGCCGGATGACTAGTGGATCTCGATGGCTCATGTCGAGTTCGAGTTTTCAATTGATGAGGAGGCGAGTTTAGATGTGGTGAAGACTGTGAACTGGATGATCGACATTTTGCAGCAGTCTCAGCAAGTGGGACGGCAACACAGGGGACTTGTTCTTGGTGGTGCTCTTTGGGCACAAAGTCTCGACTTCTGGGTGAAAACCCTAGGTCTGACCTTCACTGGTTGTACCTGGCAATGGCGGATCTATGATCATCTTCTTGTTGAAGCATTGCCTAGAGTTTAGTGAGACTTCTGGGGTGAAAACCCATGATCTCTGATCGGGCGACACACGGTTCCCTTCTTGGAGGCGTTGTTCTTGGAGAACCTTTTTGGCAGTCCGAGTGTGGCCTATGGTGGTGGTAGTTCCTGCTGCTTCGCTGATTGTTCGGCGGGGTTTTTTCTTTTTCTATATTTTCCGTTTGGCTGTGTGTATTCTTAATGTGTTGACCAGCTCTTGACATTATTGTTGTTATAGAGGCTAGGTGTAATTTATATCTGCTTGCTATTAATATATTTCCTTTATCAAAAAATAGATACTACAACATGTGCATCAGAAGCAAGGATGCTGCTTCCTAAAGCACGCTGCCTGTGCAAGAAATAAGTTGAAACTTTGCTAGAGCAAAACGAAAACTCATCAGGGACTGATAGATTATCACTTACGAGCTATGACAGTCACTCCACAAGTTTTCATTATAGTCTGACTTGGTGATGCATTGATGATCTGAGCAGCTCTTAATATTTAGATTTGTTTTGGAGTTTGTTTCAGTAACATATGGTTTTTCTTTTGCAGATAGAAGAAACAATTATGCCTCCTGTACACCGTTACAAGGTATTCTCTTGCAACTGATCTATATAGTCCCACACATTTAACTTAGATTGTCAGGCAGTTTATCCTAGTAGTGCACGGGACAATGCTATGTTGCTCAGCGATATATTCATATCGAAAATTGTCTACTCACTACGACTGTAGCTGCGCATGCATAATCCACCCTTAGATGGATTGCTCTAAGATAGGTCTTGGATTCCCGAGACTGTCAATGCCTTCTTTAATGAGGAGACGGCAGACCAAATCATGCAGATTCAGATTAGCAAAGAACGGCGAGATTTTATTCTCTGGCCTAATACTAAGAATGGTATGTACTCGGTTAGGTGCATATTTTTTTGATAAAGGGAGCTTTATTACTTAAAAAGTTTAAGTATTACATCAGCCTCTGCATAGCAAAGATGCACACAGCCGAAAAAGTTCAGAAGTTTGAAACATAAAAAAGGCGAATTACATCATAATGAGAAATTGTAAGAACGCCTATGATGGTGGAGGGCCAATCCGCAAATTATCTGCCATCCATGTTGGGATAAAAAGTCTCTCGCCGTATCCTCCAGTCTGGTACACATCTCTGGTACACACCTCCATAAAAACAGGTCTCGATGCCCCACATGTTACAACTGAGACCATAAACGGAGCGTAGCTGTACTCCTGTAGATAACCTGCATAAGAGAAAATTTCTATCACTAAAAACCTTGTTATTTCTACACAGCCAAAGCGACCATATAACGGCAAGCGCTGCCACCCTAATAAGTTATTTAAAACTATTTTCCACCCATTCAGCTAATTGCCAAAAATATTGGCAATGCTTTTGGGTGGGTATAGAGTAGAACCTATGTGGATGATTGACCATATAGAACTAGCTAATTTGCACTCGAAGAATAAGTGTTTGATAGTCTCGTCCTTATGACAGAAGACACACTTTTTACTTCCATGCCAATTGCGTTTTGCAAAGTTGTCCCCCAAGACTTGAGCGAGCGTATCGCTTTTGTGACGTCCAAGGACTATATTGTATAAAGATGGATATTGTTCTCGTAGCGAGGTAGTTCCTAGCCACCTATCCTCCCAGAACCTTATCTCTGAACCATCTTTAATGGAGAAAGAACCATATGGGAAGAAGAATTTCTTCATCGCCATTAGGCCAGCCAAAAAATGGAAATCACCTGGTTTTGAAGAAACATGTGATACCGCACTTGAGACAATATATTTCCTCCTAAGAAGTGTTTGCCACACCCCGTCTTTGGTCAAAAGCTTAAACAACCACTTACCAAGAAGGGCTCTATTCTTGACCTCAAGGTCATGAATCCCAAGACCACCATGATCCTTGGGGCAGCACACTACATCCCATTTGGCTAGCCGACATTTCTTTTTTTCATTATCCCCTTGCCAAAAGAATCTAAACCGAAAATAATCCAATCGATGCAAGACTCCCTTTGTTAACTGGAAGAAGGATATCATGTACAATACCATATTAGTTAGGACTGAATTTATGATAACCAATCTACCACCCAGGGATAGTAGTTTTCCTTTCCAACTTCTCAAACTCTTTTGTAGTCTTTCCTCGACATGTTTCCATTGAGCAATCGTTAGCCTCCTAAAATGAATTGGGATGCCTAGATAGCTTATTGGAAACTGGCCAAGCCCGGAACCAGCATACTGGGTAGCCTCGTCTTGAGCCTCGCCGAAACAAAACAATTCACTTTTATGGAAGTTAATTTTTAGACCGGAAAGTTGCTCGAACGCTGATAATATTAATTTCAGGTTTCTTGCCTTTTTCATGTCATGTTCCATAAATAGAATCGTATCGTCAGCATATTGAAGAATAGATCAGATAGTTTCTTTGTTTCCCGAAGTAAGTAGGGCGGAGGCTCTTCATTCTCGGCTACTAACGAGGAAAAACAATGGAAGCTAGTCTGGAAGATTAACTCGTCCGGGAAGATGAAAATACACATGTGGAGATTTGCACACGACTGCTTGCCGAGCGGTGTTCAGCTAGTTCATCGCCATATCCCCGCGAGTGATGCTTGTGTTTTCTGCGGAAGGAAGGAGGATGTTGAGCACGCTTTCCTCCAATGTCAGTTCGCGCGGGAAGTGTGGCGGTTCGTGAAGGACACCTTCGGTCTTCAGCTCTCAAGGAGTAATTTATGTCACCTAAGCTTTGATTGTTTAATTTCTTGAGGCAAGCAAACTATTAGGAGGCCACGGTTCTAACTGTGGGATGTATATCTGGGAAGCATGAAATGATGTTTGAAAGAACCAGCGGAGCCCTGACCCGAAGCAAACAAGTCTGAAGATCATTGCATACGTGGACATGATTGTGCAGCACTGTTTTAAAATCAAACCAGACAACATGTGCAAGTCCAGCAAAGCTCAGAAGTGGACACTGCCGCCGCCTGGAGAGATTATGGTTAACGTTGATGCTGCCCTGTTCCTAGAGCAACGATGTTCAGCTGTTGGCGCAGTGTTCAGACATAACCGGGGGGCATTGCCTTCTTGCTGCCGGTGAACCTCTTCTGGGTTTCTCTTCCCCGGAGATGGCGGAGGCGATGGCACTGCGGCGTGTGGTGCTTGTCGTTAAGGAATGTGGTTTTGACAAGGTGCTTTTCGTGTCTGATTGTTTGTCCCTTGTTCAGCGCATCCTTTCTCCTACACCTGATCCATCCATGGTGGGAGTGGTGGTATCGGAGATCAAGCTGCTGGTGGCGAGCTTTGCATCAGCAACTTTCAAACATGTTAAACGTTCTTTCTATGAGGCGGCACATATTTTGGCTAGGTCTTGTGATGTAAAGAGAAGAAACAAAATTTTAGGGAGCAATTCGTAAAAATACAGTCTGCCACGTCAGCAAACTAACGGTGGTCGTCACGGAGTGACCAAGACGCTCGCGCGTGGCAACTTCATGACCCACTATTCACGTTTTGCAACTTCGTGACCAAACCGCACATTCTTGGCAAGTTGATGTACTAAACCTGCGTTTTTCTCTTTTATTTCAGTTTCTGCTCCGGTGTCAATCCGGAAGACTCTTTATATTGATGTTATGTGATCAATAAAGGTCCGTGTTTCTGTAAAAAAAAATCCACAATGACAGAAAATCCACACCCATATTCATATATGGGCCTATATATATATATATATATATATATATATATATATATATATATATATATATATATATATATATATAGGACAGGACTATTTAGAAACCACCCTTAAGAGTGCTCCAAATAGTTATTCGGAGCACCTTTTTCAACTACGCGAACCCGACAGAAGCCCACCCGACCTTCTATGCCCGACCCACCCCACTCGAGAAACCCACCCGCGCGACCCACGATCCCCCATCGTGCTCCTCCCGACCCACCCCCCACCATCGTCCCCAACCCCAACGACCTCGCTCGCGCCGCCCCCGCGCCACCCTCGCTCGTGCCGCCTCTGGCCATCCTCGCTCGCGCCGCGCCCGTGCCGAGCCCGCCCGGTTCCTCCCCGGCAGCCCGCCCCCGCGCCGCCCGGTTTCTTCCCGGCGCGTCGCCCCCGCCCGGACCATCTCCGCCGGGTCGGGGCGCTCCCCTCCACCGCGCCCGCCACCTCCCCACAACCCACCACCGGCAGGCCACCTCGCCCCCTACCCTATCTTCTGCGCGCCGGCGGGCCACCGCGGCCACGACACGGCGCCGCCCCTTCCCACCTCCGTTGTGGGCGGATCCTCGCCGACACAGACGTCCAGGGAGGCACAGCCCGGAGCCCTGCGGCGTTCTTCCCCTCGATGGACTCCCCTTTTTGGGCAGCCGGTGAACTCCTGTGCGCCCTGTGGTGGACTCCCGTGCTGCCCCTGCTCCTCTTTACCGGTGCGAGGCCACAACGCCCCGGGATCCACCCGCGCAGCCGCCTCCGGGATCCATGGCGGATCGGGAGCGCCCGAGGACACGGACCTCCGTCGTGCCCCTGGCTCCAATAGCTCGTCGACGGAAGGACCCCGACACGCCGCGTTCGAGGCCCCTGCTCGCCGTGCGGCTGCCAGGGCCCATGTCACCGGTGAGGACCACCCGTGGGTCGGGGTTTGTCGACAGCATGGAGCGCCCGGAGGTTCAGAAAGGCACGCAGGGAGGTTCGCTGTGCCCGTCGGAAATTTTGCAGGAAGACGAGGCAGGCTGGGGAGGGTGACTGTTGTTGGGTCTCCGGCAGAGCGGGGTCGAGGCGGGGGACGGGGTCCAGAGGCGCAAAAGTTCGCCTCCATCCGCTGCCCAGCGCGCCCCCGGCCACCCACTCCAGCACACAGCCCCACCTCCCGGCCGCCCGTCCAGCGCTGTTGGTGGTTTCGCTCACGGGCACCTTCTGCTGGAGGACGCCATGTCCACCAAGCGCGCACTGGCCTCCCTCCGAGCCGCGTCTGAACCAAGCCCCGCTCCTCTGAACTTACTCAAGCGAGGCGACGAGCAGCAGTATGCACTCCTGCTTGCTTTTGTGCAATTTGTTTATCGCTACTGCTACACTATTGTTGCTTCCCGTGTGCACAAACGCTGATGCCTTGCATTGTCCGCATGTATATGTCTTCACTATTGTGTGAATTTTCTGTGTGCTGTGTTAAGATGATGTTGTGAACAAGGACGTGCAGTTAACAACCGTGGTTCACTTAGATAGCAATATTGTGGAAGTTCCATTTAACGTCTGAGTACACTTCGTCGTTAGACAGTAGTTCCATTTTTTATCAAAAGCACACTGAGAAATTTTTGCTGTTGTGGAATTCGTTTCTTAGATCAGTACGAGTACATACAGACATGTTGTGCAGCTAGTTTCATTTTCACTATGTGATCTGATGGAAGCTAGCGGTGGTGCACTGCTGCTGACCAGTGAAGTTAACTTATGCTTCAATGACTACTCCCCGTTCAGATACATCCCCACATCCCCAAGCATGGTCACATTTGCTACTGTACACGTCATATTTTTGATTTTATTACTTTTGGGAAGTTCATGTTAACCATGTCCGGAGTTCACATTATAGGTATTGGAAGTTTATCTACATCTATATTGGGAGTTCTCCTAAAAATACATCGGAAGTTATTCTCGGCCACATCGGATTATTACTGTTTTATCAGAAGTTCACCGAAATATAAAAAGGAAGTTCGTTCTTAATTTTTGACAAGTTAACTTTAAATGCATCGGAAGTTAACTGAAAAAAATTCAAATCTAGAAACTGGAAAAAAGTTTCGCAATTTTTTCTCGTGAAGTTCAAAATTTATAGAAGTTCACTCTCAGAAAATTGCGAAGTTCAAAAGTATACAAACTCGAAATTCAGTCCGAATAACAACATGAAAATAGGGAAACATCTAAAAATACAGCAGTTCGTATATTTAAAACTGCTTTTAAACCACGAATAATTTTGTAAAATGGTCAACACTGTAGGATGCGCAGTTTTCATACCTTTCCAACGGTATATCATTTGCATCGTTTGGACAAACGGTTTAAAAACTACAAAGAAAATAGTGCAGGATACGGAATAAAATTTTCGCGATCGGAAGTTCACTATCGCACACCCGGAAGTTTACAATCGTGTAAAAGGAAGTTCGGATGCTCTGTTTTTCTGGGCGGAAATCCTACACATTGAAATCATCACTACGAGCTCCGGTTGGCCTAATCGACCGTCCCCACGTGCAATTGGAAAGTACATGACTCTAATTTAACTCTCCCATACCGACTTACTCCATCCGACGAACACAAACGTGTCAATTTTGAATCGTTCCCATGTTATATCGTTTTCCGTTTTTCGTATTTTCACAATTAATCAAAAACTGTACCGAATTTGGAAAAACTTTCTATACAAAAAAGTTGCGCCTTATCGATACCTTTCCAACGCTATATCATTTGTGACATTCCGATAAACAGTTTGAAATTAATTGGCAAAACACTGTCCGCTGGATCTAAATTTCAGAAAACAGTATTGCTTGTTTCTGAAACTGCTCTTAAACCGTGAGGAATTTGGAAATTGGCCAGATATATAAAAGGTGCGCATTTTCCATACCTTTCCAACGATGTATCATTTGCATCAATCCGATAAGCGGTTTGAAATCGGCGACCGAAAAACTGTGCAAAAACACAAAAATTCGCGAAAACCGATTGTACTATTTATGAAATTGTTTAAAAACCGTACAGAATTTGAAAAATCCGTCAAGACGAAAAGGATGCGCATTTTTCATACCTTTCCAACGATGTATCATTTGCATCAATCCGACGAGGGGTCTAAAATTGGCGGCCAAAAAACAGTACAAAAACGGAGAAATTCGTGAAAACTGAACGTACTATTTTTAAAATTGTTTTAAAACCGTAATAAATTTGGAAAACCCGTAAGGACAAAAAAGGTGCGCAATTTCCATACCTTTCCAACGGAATATCTCATGCGTCATTCCGATAAACGGTTGGAAAATGGCGTTGAAGATATTGTCCGCAAAACAGAAAATCTGGGAGTTCCGTCCAGAAGTTAACATAGTATAGACACGGAAGTTCAGAAAAGGTGCTGTTTCTGGAGCACCTTTTCTGAACTTCCGTGTCTATACTATGTTAACTTCTGGACGGAACTCCCAGATTTTCTGTTTTGCGGACAATATTTTCAACGCCATTTTCTAACCGATTATCGGAATGACGCATGTGACTTACCGTTGGAAAGGTAGGGAAATTGCGCACCTTTTTCGTCTTGACGGTTTTTCCAAATTCGTTACGGTTTTAAAACAATCTTAGAAATACTAAACACAGTTTTCACGAATTTCTCCGTTTTGGTACTGTTTATTGACCGCCATTTTTAAACCGCTTGTCGGATTGATGCAAACGATATGCCGTTGGAAAGCTATGAAAAATGCGCATCTGCTTCATCTTGACGAGTTTTCCAAAATCTTCACGGTTTTAAAACAATTTTAGAAATACTACACTCAGTTTTCGCGTTTTTCTCCGTTTCCGTACCGAATTTTGGATGCCATTTTCAAACCGCTAGTCGGATCGATACAAATGATACGCCATTGGAAAGCTATGGAAAATTCGCATCTTTTCTATCTCTTGCAAATTTTCCAAATTCTTTACCGTTTAAGAGCAGATTTCAAAATAAACAATAATCTTTTAGATCCAGCGGACAATATTTTGCCAATTACTTTCAAACGGTTTATCGAAACTTAACAAATGATATGGCGTTGGAAAGATATTGACAAGACGCAACTTTTTTGTATAGAAATGTTTTCGGAATTCAATACGGATTTTGATTAATTTTGAAAATACAATAATCGGGGAAAACGAGATGACATGGGAATAATTGAAAATTGACACGTTTGTGTTGCTCGGATGAGTTGTGTAGGCATGGGAGAGTTAAATTAGACTTATATACTTACCAATTGCATGTGGGGCGATCGATTTTGGCCAACCGGACCTCGTAGTGATGATTTCAATGTGTATGATTTCCGCCCAGGAAAACTGAGTATCCGAACTTCCTCCTATTAGGCGGTGAACTTCTGGCTATGAGGCGTCGAACTTCTGGGTATGTGTTAGTGAACCTCCGATCGCAGATTTTTTTGTTCTGTGTGGCGCACTATTTTCTGTCATTATTTTCAAACCGTTAGTCCAAATGATGCATATGATATACCATTGAAAAGGTTTTAAAATTCAGCATCTTTTTCATGTTGACCATTTTTCGAAATTTTTCATGGTTTGAGAGCAGTTTTCAATATACCAAACTGCAGTTTTTAAATTCAGTTTTTTAACATGTTTGTTATTCCGAGTGAACTTCGATATCATATACATTGAACTTCGAATTTTTTTGAGAGTGAACCTCAGAGTGCTTTTTTTCTAAATTCTTTTTACTCGTTCATTAATTAATTTTTCTTTAATAAAAAAGTGAACCTCTGACATGAATGAAATGAACTCCCCGACGTGTAACCGTGAACCTCCTTCTCAAAAAATATGAACAGTTTTACTCACAAATGAATTTTAGTTTTGTTAGAAAAAATGTGAACCTCAAGTGTGGACAAATCGAACTCCTGTCTTAATCTTCCCGCAATAAAAAAAATTAATTTCATTTTGAAAATAAACATTTTAGGAATTGCATAAGTAAGGAAAATGAACTTCAGGCGGTGTTCAAAGCGAACTCCCAATAAAGTAGTAAACGTCCAACACATTTTATTATGAATTTCCGACGCGTTTATGTTGAACTCCTACTCGGTACAAAGTAAACCCCTCGAAGCTTAAGGGTGAACTTTCTTCTATGTTCCGGATAAACTTTCGATAAAAGAGTAATTATTCGACGCGGTCGAGGAGAACTGAACTCCCGATCTAAAAATATCGAACCTCTGAGATGGACGATCTGAACTCCCTATTTTGAAAGAGCGAACCACATCGCTGCTTTGAAACTCCAAACATTTTCACATTGCAATTTGTCCAAACTTGTCATCTCTTTTTTTGTGTGCAATACATTTGCCTAAACAAAAAAGCACACATAAATCCCAACCACACAGGGCTGTGTGGATGCTGAATCAGAAATAATCGCTAACAAGCTGCAGTTTAGAAGCAATAGCACAACAGTTCTGTCATACAGTGGCTTGCACGCGTGGGCGTAGTACCAGAACGCCTCGATCTCGACGCAATCGAAGCAGACCACAAACTTCAGCTCGTAGTTCAATCCATGGAGGTCCAGATGGGGACGGCTCGGAGTTTAGAGCGCACGGAGTGGGAGTCCACGCCGGTGCACGCGCGAGTCCAGTGCACGACGGGCCGCCTCGCCGGAGTGCAGAGCACGGGTGGCGATTGCCGGCCTTGGGGAAGGAGGAGGACGGATTGTTAAAAGTCACAGCCCAGCACGAGGACCCCATCGTCAACCACGGACCTGGAGGTAGTCGAGATGGATGCGCTTGAGCCAGTCCAGTGGGGCGCGCGTCCAAGGGAGGTTGCCGGTGCCGTGGTCTGCCGGTCAGGCGTGGGCCGCGCGGTGAGGGCAGGCGGGGAGTGGTTCGTTGGGGAGGGCCCCGGGCAGGAGGTGGAGGGAGCCGCACCGGGCAGGAGGTGGCCGGGCCCGGGGGCGCGCCGGGGAGCAGGTGGTCGAGGTCCGTCTGGCAACAGAACGACAACCGCGACATCGGGAGTCCACCTGCTAGAGTTGGGCAATCCAGTGGCGGTACTTTTCCGCGATGCTCGGAGCCAGGCTGGCGGCGGCGAGCGTTCCCCAGCGCCGGCGAGCGCAATAGGAACAGGGAGGTCGTGCGGCACTCGGGCGCGACGAGGACCTCGGAGCCGGCGATGCGCCATGGAGGGGTCTTGAAGGCCGGTCAGGAAGGACAGGGGGACGGCTCGCGCCGGGGAGGAGGAACGGCGTGCGGCCGCGCGTGCTGGAGGTGGGGTGCCTCGCCGAGCGGGAGGCCGAGGTGCCTCACCAGGGACGAGCGCCGGGCCGGAGGCCAAGATGCAGGGGAAGGGGACGGAGCGCGGCGGCGAAGGGGACGGGCGCCGGGCCGGAGGCCAAGATGCAGGGGAAGGGGACGGAGCGCGGCGGCGACCGGAGTTTCCGTCGCGGCGCGCAGGAGAAGAAGGACCAGATGTGGTGGTGGACTGCGGTGGTGGGTGGGTGACGTGCGGTCGGGGATAAGAAGGTGTTTAGAATTGGGTTTGTTCGGGATAAGATGAAAAGGTGCTCCAAATAGTTATTTAGAGCATCTCTTAGGGGGGTTTCTAAATAGTCCCACCCTATATATATATATATATATATATATATAGGTAAATTAACAGGTGCTCCTGGTGCCCGGGCACCTGGATAGAATACAGTACATTTTGGGTATGTAGATGACACCTATAACTCGGGTATGCACATATTCACCGGCATATTCACATATTCAATTTTTTTCTCACATATTCAATATTTCGCAGAAAATAAGCATCCAAAGAAGAAAATTCTGTTATTTTGTGTTTTTGGTCAATCTGAATCTTTGAAGACATGAGAAGGCCATTATTATGCTAACGCTTATGCACCAGTCAGACTTTTTGTGGCATACATTAGTCTGTTTAGGCTAACAGTGGTCTGCCCTCGTGCTAAAACGTCCAGGTTTGGGTTCTTTGCAATGACTGCATCAAAGTCTCCGAAGTGGACTTCCACGTGATTGGCCACAAGTGCAGCCACTGCAACTCATACAACACTCGATCCACGTCGCGGCCTGCAGATTTATCAGGAAGCAGTTCTCCGTCGACAACAGATGCATCTAGAAGAAGAAGAAGAATTTCTCTTATACTGCTGCTATGTTCTTCAGGAGTTGAATTGTGACGCTACAGTAAGGCGTGGAAATTTGATATACTGCTGCCGTGAAATACCTTGATTGTATCATTCAAAAAAATCGAGAAAAGTGTTGGATCTACATGTACGTAAATCGAACTTCTCTTATGTAAGTACTGCATCCAGGTTGAGATGTAATCAGAGTATCCTTTTTCTCTTTTCTGACAGCAAAAATCCGTGCATGTCTCTCCTTGCCTTGGCCATCTTTTGAAGAGCACAAATGATACTTCATGTAAATACAGTTCGTCCAGAATCGATCCCAGTCATTAGCACACATTCGAAGAAGATCGAGAGACGCAACTGTTAGTAGAACAAAAAACATGTCTCCATCTCGGAAGGAAGAAAGAAGCATGCGAACTGTGGGTGTCCTCTCAAGGTGAATGTGAAAGGATGATAATAGCGATCAATAGGCATCAGTTGCTGCCCATGTCCAGAACAGGAATCTAAATCCTTATAAACTGGGTCAGATGTCATTGGAGAATAGAGGATAGAACATGATATGTTTGGATCTGATGAGACTGCATACTGACTTGACAAGGATGGTATTGGTTGTTCTTAGTAATTCAGGACTAGGCTCATCGTGCTCATGCAGATCAAACAATAAAGAGCCAAGGCATAAGATTCTCTAAGCATAGGTGTCGGGAAATCAAGGCTGGCATGTGTACAGAAGCAACGTAGCTAGGTTAGGTCTCATGGTGCACATGTCAAAGTATATTGTGAAGGAACTGGTTCGTGTACAGATGGTACTATTAAAATGTACGCTCTTTTTCGCACCTCTCTAGTTGTATTTCAAAGTTATTTCCGAAAAATTCCAACTAACCTGTATACAAAATGCAATGGTAAATTTGCTGACAGCGTGCTACACATGAAAAATTCAGACTTCTCTTTCTTTCGCAGTGTATGGTAAATAACAGATTTGATATGAAGAGCTGCACTATACATTCTTCTAGAAGGATCCAGGGGTATCCCTTGAGAATGCGAGGAGCCAAGAATTAACGAAGGACCATAAGTTTCTTGAGGAACTATGGAGATTGCTCTAGTACAGAACACTAGCCTTTTCTTTCCAGGTGAAGAGTATCATGGCAGATCTAGACGATAAGGAAATCTCTATCAAGACATATATCCATTTGCCGTGCCGGCTGTTTGCGTCATGCATTAAAACTGGAGGAAAATATATGAAAATAATGAACAATCTGATGATAATATGATATATATCTGACTTTCTGCAGATCCTTGCAACACCATGCATGTAGCACCTGTGTGGTGCCACATGCCGCATCTCTTTCTCTATCTCTGAACTTTGCTTCCTCCAGCAGAGCTTTGTAGAATGGATTCGGTGAGGATGTCAAAGGCAAAGCAAGGATTGCAGCGTCGTCGGTATCGTGGCGCCTCATATCTCATACGGCCAGGCTGACGACGATGATGGGGTTTTCGCAAAGCTGAAGCAGCTAAATCTTGACAGGAAAAGCAGGCAAGTTGGACAGATTCTGTGCCTACAGATAAGGCTGATGAGAGATTGAGAGCACTGGCGATGCTATTCTCTGAACCTGTGGCGACTCATCGCCGGTTAGTCAGAAACAAACTGTGCTAGCTGGTCGATTGGAATAGGTTCCTTACAAGCAAAGCATTTGCGGTACCGTATGGGCATTCCGCATCGTTGCCGACACGGTTCTTGTCGTCATTATCATTTTTTTCTGGCATAATTCAGTTGTATTCTTCAGGCTGGTAGAAAGTGCAGTGACTTCACCGGGGCCGATCGTTCGGTTGCACTGCCACAGAATGCAATCTTCAGCTTTCTATCATATGCAATGTTGTTCATCTACTTCAGTGAAACGGACATGAGCACTGCCTTTCAGTTAAGTTGAAAAGGGTGGCCCTATGTATTAACGAAAACCGGCTAAAACCGAGTATTCATCTGTCGGTGAACAAACTGAATCAATAGCAACCCTGGTAGGGCATGTATGTATTTGATTTTTCTTGGTAAGGTGATTATGTCATTATGTGAGAATCATCCGAATTCTTAGATTTTTTGTCCTTGTACATGGCCAAAGAAGCAAAAAATACCCATCAACATTTAGAGAAAATCGAAACAATAAGAAAACGAACAAAAAAAGGTATAGATAAAAGGGATGAAAAAATGTAGCTACATAGTCAGCGAAACTATTAAATATTTATAGATAAAGTACAAGCAGTCGAATAGCTTGAAAATTATATGTCATCTCAGTTTATAAATCCTTTGACTTGTGCCATCGACCAAATATCACGATTTTATAATAGTTTAAAAAAATATTTTTTACCAATTTTTTATTATTTTACTATTTCTTATGAATTTACATTCTTCGAAATTATATCTTCCCTTTATTTTACCATTTCCATGCAAAGCTCCTAACTAATCATGTTTTTCCTTTATCAATTTGTTTTATTTAACTTTCCACAAAATATGGATTATGCTAATTCATCTTTTTTTCCTTCCAACGGAAAATTATGTCACTACAAAAATTGACATTTAGGCTCCACATCTGCTAAACAACAGCCGGTTTGATAGAAGAGGGAAAGTAAACGGTTTTGAACATGGATGGTCATAGTCACGGCTCACGGGTATAATGTGTACTTATCACTAAATCAAATGAAAATCACAATTGGCATCTTTTGGCCTTCGACCTCAACCATATATAAGTGGATGTACATGAGAAATTTGTAATTGTAAACATAACTCCGAGTCAATTAATTCTTTACTTGCAAGTAATTCACGGCATACATAGCACACCTAAGTCTCAAAGTTGCAGGAGCCAAGATCGACCACTCCTTCGAAGTTTCTTAAATAAATCTCCGACATCAAGGTAGTTGCATGTAGTGCAAGCTTAAACGGCCATAATAGATATCAAAAGAAGGATATGCACATATAGGTATGCATGTGACCATTTGAGATTCCCTCTAAGTCAACACAAAGGAATTGTTACAATAGGGTTTGGGCCCTATTGACGAAAAGAGACGACTCGAGGATCATCCGATCTGATCTGCACAATGCCAATATGCTTTCAACCAAAACCAATGGCAGGCAATTCCATACCATGCCTATGGTATCTATGCATGGTCCTATAGCTAGGAGCTTTCATTTATTTTTTCTAGGAAAATCCAAAGTAGTACAATGTTAAAGTTGTAGCTAGATCACGCTGGTCTTTTCCAAACAATTCCTGATTGGACGTGCACCCGAGATTCCAACTTGTGAAGGATGACCAGTGGATAGAAACACACCTTTTGCAGCTCTATAAAAGGGAGCCAACACTTGTGTAATCAAAACCATCCAAGTTTCCTCTTTCGTACAAGACCGGTACGGTAGCACATTTGAAGTTAAGTTTTCCTTCAGTCCTCTTCAAGCCAACCACGATCGATGGACCGTGTGATGAAGCTAGCGTCGGAGCGGGCGGTGGTGATCTTCAGCCTGAGCTCATGCTGCATGTGCCACACTGTGGCGCGACTCTTCTGTGACCTCGGGGTCAATGCACTGGTGCACGAGTTGGACCAGGATCCTAGGGGCAAGGAGATGGAGAGATATCTCACCAAACTGCTCGGGAAAGGCCCATCTGCTCCCGTGGTGTTCATTGGGGGGAAGCTTGTTGGCGGGACAAACAAGGTCATGTCTCTGCATCTCGGCGGTGAGCTAATCCCAATGTTGAGGAATGCAGGCGCCCTCTGGCTATAGGGTGAGCAAAGGGTTGCCTCTTGGAAATAAAGTTTTGCCAAAGGGTGTGAAGCATATGCATTTTAATTTCCTAGAATAACCTAGTTTATGCCGAGCAGGGGTTTTCATCTTGCTTTGAGAATGACTAGGCTTTTTTTAGAGGTAGAAAATAACAAGATGTCTCTCACTCGCTCGGAGTGAGCTACCTGCATGCTTTATGCGATCCCATTTTGATGTTTCTGCTGTAATTGCAACTTGAGTCTTTATTTGCATACGTGTACTCTCACCTTTTTGTAAAGAGGCAGCTAATGACAATATGTATTAATAGTCCGCTGTTTTATATCAATGATATGTGCATATATTTAACGTTCAAATTTCGTAGATGTGTTGATCATCTTCATTTTATCCTTGTTTCCTGCTTGTTTTTTATTATTTGGAGGTCACACTTGCATCGATATTTTATCCACTAAATACTGGTATTTGCCAACCCAGGGTTGAGTCTCAGTGATAAGTGAGTGACTTTGGATGAGTAGAGCTCATTCGGATCCATATCCATGTCATGGCCTCATGGGGCACAATTTCTCCTCATGCCATACCTGCCAGATATACATCTATTCCTAGAGCAAATACTAAAAATAGCAACAATTAACAATTATCTTTACATCGACAACAACAACAAATAAAAGCCCCTAACACAATCCCTAGTTGGGCTGAGGGAGAAGAGTTACCATGTCGAGTGTTAGGTTAGGTGACGGTTTTGGATCTTTGAGCCTTGGAGACTAAGACCTCCCATAGTATGGGTAATATAGGTAGTTACATGCATCTCCAGACAATGCCAACTAGACGTATTGGTGATGTCATAGTATTAAATAAGGAAAGATCGAGAGGGCGGTGGTAACATATTCTGGTACCATTACATAATGCTTCTCAAGATAAAATGGCTTTACATTTCTACAAGCTAACAAATTAAAACCTCATATGATACTAGCCCTATGGTAGCATACACTATGAAGGTGGTAACATAGATACTAGTCTATGTTACTCCGCATTATGAGTGGTCTAAATTTATAGTTTGGAGAATGTCTTATGGTATGATCACCATGTGTTAGGAATAGTGCACTAGTGTCCATCTGTTCCATTTATGTATTCATAAGACGTCTATATGACTATATAATGAACTAATTGCAATCGTTCACCAAATACGTGATTTGGTTGTAAATTCTTTTGCTTGCTTTAGTTCAATACAATCTGTCCTTAGTCGTTTGAGATTGTGCTTGAGACACTCTGTAAAGAGTAATGTGTAAGAAAGTGAGATGCCAATGTTCTACATGTCATACTGCATAGATGCTAATCCACCTTATACTAGCTGTGCTAAAAAGTTAAACCGGCCCGGCTGACCCAAGGAATGAATTGGCGTGAGTAAGATGTCATAGGAACCAACTCATACAACGGAATCCTTAAACTTGAAGCGTTCGCACTATCCGATTTATGCATCAGCGGGCTTTGAGTCCGCCAAAACGTTGTCCGTAACTGGCAGTCACAAAGGCGGTGCTTGAGCCGTATGTGAACAAGTTGCGTGAGGTAGTTTACCAAGACGGAATTTGCCCTTCCATCATGGAGAGATATTCTCTGTTCCCTCTCGTGTGATATGGCTTGAAAGTATGGCCATGTGCAATCTGGTTAACTGTTAATATCACGGAACAAGGAGAGATTAGGCCACGTGGGCATGACACGGACTCGCCTGCCGCATATCCACAATATCATGAGACAAAGGGAAATGGACGAGACAATCACATTGGGAAAGACTGCTTAATTATTAGTATCCAGGAAGCGGCACACTTTGTTAGAAGCCAATGATGCTTTATAAGTTTTAAGTGTGACTCAGAACTGTATCTAGTTTACTAGAAGCCTGCATGGTCACACAGAGGTTAGAGCAAAGGCAGATAAGATCCGACATAAACTAACCAGAAGACGATACCATGGCCGCTCGTACGATGGCTCCGGATTATGGTGGCAGTGGCTATGTGGATTGGTTTTTTTTCGAGTAACCTCTCGAGGAGGGCAGGGCGTTCCTGCAATTCGTATAGAAGAAAAGAATTGACCCAGTTTATAAGGAAAACCGGGTCCAAAAACCGTACAAATGACATGTTTATGAGGAAAAAGTGCCGAAAACCGCACAAGCGAGGGGACCGTCGCCCGCATGACGCTAGCCCACCGAACGCCACAAAACACACCACCGAACCCGGGGCCGCCGCCCCGACCTACACCACTCGGCACCAAAGCCGCACACGAGCCGCAACGCCGCACGACCCAACTGTATCGTAGCCCTCGCTACCCTCGCTAAAGACGACCGCCCGTAGACCTCAACGTCGCGCCAAATCCGGGTCCGTCGCCCCGGCGTAGCAACCAGATCAAACTGCGCATTGCCCGGAGCCGAACCAACTGGGTCGACACACCTGCTGCCCTCGAAGCACCAGGTCGCCACCAAAACCTCGCTAGGAGAAGGCCCTGCCCCATAGGAGATCTGATACCATGTCAAAATCTATAGGGAGATGTATTTGGGGAGAACGCACAACACAACCGGCCGGCCTTGCCTCGTTTGTATATATCAGATAGGTTACAGAAAGTGTACGGCACACACATACAATCAGCGGCTAACTACTAACAAACTATAATTAGAATACAAAATAATATAATCTTATGTTACAACAATACATATCGTTTAACAATGATCTCACCATTAATAGACCTCTAGTGCAATTTGCTCGATCACTATCCTAGGCAACGATTCAGTAACATATGTATGCAATTGTTCATTGTTCAAAACATAGAAGCACCAGCTGGATTTTAGATGTAGGCACAAGAACGAAATTCGAATGAAACAGTAGAGTTTGCATCCAGCGATACACCCAAAACATACGGTACTTTACTGTAACACAGACTACTCACAACAAACAAGGTCTTGCAGCCTAATATTGTTTTTTTGCTCCTTAGTACCATCATCTGCCCTTTCTGTAACTTAGGTTCACTGCTGCCTATAAATTAGAATGACATCGTGCCTGCGATGAAGAAAAAGAAAGACAAAAATGAGAAAGCAATTGATCTGAATGGATATCAAACACTACCTCCGACCAGTTAAAAACTGCGACACTTAGTTTGTATCGGAGGGAGTAGTAAATATGTTGTGTCTCACATGCATATGAGCCTGCACTATTATTAGCATCAACATGTTTTAACGAAAGACTACATCTGTTCACCATCTAGACATAATCTACTTCAAAATGTGCAAGATACTAGTGAGATTCAAAATTGAAATATTAGGAGCAAGTAAATGGTCGAGACTGCCAAGAAAGCATTTCATAGCTTACATTCTAGAACTGTGCCCATCTGAGGAAGGCACTCCTATAATTCAACAAACTTTCCCATCTGAGGAAGGCATTTTCACTAACCTTAGTTACAGTCTCGGCGGAATGGACACAGTCATACCTTCACTATCTGAAGAAATAAACAAACAATGCCTGTTAGAAACACCAGTAATTAAATCACATAAGAGCCAGTGCATTATTGTTTGAAATTTCTACCTTCGATCTCTGGCAGCCTCTTTCTTTCCTTCTTGTTTTGATTTATATCCATGGAGTTCTTATTTCCAGCAAAGTTGTCATCAGCTGACTTTTATCATTTTTTCAGAGCACGTAACAAAAGGATAGGTAGGACATGAAGAAGAAAAACAAGATAATATTTACTTGGTCAGATATATCATACCCTTCAGTCTTATCTGTTGTGGAAGTAGCAGAAGCCTGAAGCGCAAAAGTTCTTTTAAACTGGATCAAAAGGTTCAGTGAGCACTTCCGAACAACTTTACAGACTTCAAGCCTATCAAAGCTTTCAGGGTCCATTGCAACTGCATTAATAAGAAATTTACAAGCAATCCTAGCTTCCTTTGCCATACCCTACAACAAACCATTATTTTGCAATTGGTGAGAAGAAGCATATTGGCCAAATCATGAATACTGCAAACTATGTAAACCACACTTTTTTCGAGTACAGAAATGAACTTACCAGCATACCAGCAGCGACACTTTGAGATTCAGGCCCTTGGTACATCATAATTTTTGAGGCAGACCGCCGGACCTTATTGCTAAATTTGAACATCTTAGTGTCACTTGCCAACTTAGACATCAATCTAGCCTCCTCTGCAAATACTCTGGAAACCACTGATAATTTTTTACTTATTCAAACACGCCAACAAACATCAAATAATAAGAACTAGAAGTTAAATAGGTCTTCTTGCCACAATTTTATCTGATTTAATAGGCAGGTATGTACCATACCATCAAGCCAGCAGCTGCAGTAATAGATAAACTCCCTGAATCGCGCATATTCTCTGCCAGTTTGATGATTTTGCGGCTTAGACCGGCATCCTTTTTACTGAGTGGTCCTCCACGTCCACAACTGTCAACATACCTTTTCTCCATCTTGAGACACTTAAGACCATAGCGTTTCAACGAAGTTGATTTAGGAAAGCAATCAATCAAACAACAGAGTTTAGTTTGGTGGATGGAGAAACTTACCCTTTCAGCCTCAGCACGCACATCAGGACGAACAGAAGCATTTTTCTCGAAATACTTGTTGAGGTAATCCATCAATCCATGTAATCTTTGAGTGAGATATAGCTAACCCTCCATGGCACTATTCTTTTTCAGATCCATGCTCTCTCCATAAGAGCTTAACATGGAACGAATAATAGTCAGATCCAAGAGCAATAATAAGTACATATATAATCAACAAAGAAGAACCCTCCAAATCATGGACAAGGAAAACATGTCACATGTGAGGGTGTGAGGCTCAAATGCAGCATCGGTACACTCAACAGGACAACGAAGCAAAGGAACCACACACACTACAGTGAAACAAGATGCAATTTCTGGACGGTTACTTTTCCAGCAACACATGGCAACAAGAACCAAGCATCAATTCCTAGAGTAGATCAAATAACTCAATCCTAACGAGAAAATGTAAAATATAAATTACTCTTACAATGGACAAAGATGATCCCAATCGGCGACACTTCCTTGATATCGTCGAATTCCCGTCGGCATTCCATGATATCAAGGTAGTTCTCCATAGATTCGACGGTGGAATACATAATCTTACGAGTGAAGCTGCGCACGATGTCATTAGGACAGACCAGATCTGCCATCCTCTTTGAGGATCTAGTTTTTTTTTCTAGATGGATAGGATATAGGGATGGCCGGACTGTCATGAGAATGTGTTTGGGGGTTAATTTTGAGCTTGTGACGAGGAGACGGCGGACAACGAGGTATTTTTTTTGACAAATCTTGCCCTTTTTTTTGAAACCATCGTACTTTATTAATTGGGGATAATAGATACATCGTTTGCAATTACAGCTCGAATACAATTAGGAGGATCGCCATGCCACACACCGATCGCCATGCCACACACCTCATTAAACTTAGCTAGTTCATGAGCTGCCATATTGGCTTCCCTAGAACACTGAGCAAAACTAACACGTGCAAAACCATGACAAAGAAAGGTACATTCCTCATATATAGCTGCTGCCGCTCCCAGAGAGTTCCCTCCATTTTGCATGATCTCCACAACCTCCAAACAATCAGATTCAACAATCAACTCGTTGCATCCAATCTCGCCAGCAAGAAGGAGACCGTCGCGTAGCGCACATGCTTCAGCTGTTGCAGCGTCCTCTACAAAGTGTAGACTCCACCTTCCACCTTAAATAAAAGAACCAAAGTGGTCTCGGATGATGACGCCAGTCGCACCCGCACCTGAGTTGATGTCGAAAGCTGCATCGACATTCAGCTTGACAAAGTCCTCAGACGGCTTCTCCCAGCCGTGCCTGTCAATCGGACGAGCACCTAGTTTCTTAAGTCTTTTATAACTGAGAGCTAGAGCCATGATGGATTGGGCTGAACGCAATGGCCGGCTCCTGGACAGACTCGCAATGCGTGGCTTTCCGTCGCTCCCACCAAATGTACCAGATCGCCACCGCCGCAAGGTCACACCGATGGATCTCAGGGAGCAGTGAAGTTGTAGCCGAGTCCAACAGAAGCGACTCAAGAATTGGAGTGTCGTTTATCTCTAGTACTGAAGCATCCTCAATGAGCTGTAGCATGCCTAGACCGGCCCAAATTTCTCTTACGCGGGAACACTTGAAAAAAGCATGTGCTATGCTCTCACAATGTAACGAACACAGGAGACATTGGCTGGATACAGGAACATGACGATTCGCTAGAACACCAAGGCATGGAATAGCTCCCAACATTGCACGCCAGCAATGGATTTTAATTTTCGCAGGCGCCTGCAACGACCAGATAGCCCTCCAAACTGGATTCGCAGCTGATGAGTCATATGGCCGAGTCTTCCGTAGCTTTCGGCCATGTTGAAAGTCCCACTCCAAATAATATGAAGATCTGACAGAAAAAATCCCGTTTTTATTTGTGTGCCATGATATGAAGTCATCCATCATCCCGACTGCCAAAGGGATCCTCAAAATTCTTTCCGCGTCCGCTTGCCAAAATAAGAATCTGATCATTTCCTCGTTCCATGTATGGGTTTCGATGTCAATTAATTCAGACACCTTAGAATAAACTATATTACCTCTTCTTGTCATGATCTTTTTGTTCGGACTTGTTGGGATCCAACAATCATCCCATATATTAATATTCTCTCCATCTCCAACTCGCCAAATATGACCCCATTTGAAAGTTTGAATCCCAGACCAAATACTCTGCCATGTGTACGAACTCCCCTTCTTCAATTCACAGTTTAAAAGGTCCCCCGAAGGAAAATATTTTGCACGTAATACTTGGGCACATATAGATTCCGGTTATGAAAGAAGCCTCCAACATTGTTTAGACAACATTGTCATATTAAAACTCTCCAAATCCCTAAAGCCCATGCCGCCTTGCTTTTTCGGGATACACATCTTCCACCAAGCAAACCAGTGCATATGTTTATATTGGTCATCATCTCCCTACCAGAATTGGGACATTGCTGAGATTATTCCTTTGAGTATCTGTTTGGGAAGCTTGAATACCGACATAGCATAAACTGGAATAGATTGAATAACTGCTTTAATGAGAGTTTCCTTACCACCAAAAGAGAGAGTTTTTTCCTTCCATCCACTTAGCATCTTACAAGCCCGATCAATGAGATGTTGAAAGCAATCTGTTCTATCCACGCCAACCAAAGGTGGGAGACCAAGATATTTATCCGTGACCGCCTCGGTCATAATATCCAGAATAGTACAGACTTCCACCTTTCTGTCCACAGGTGTACAAGGACTAAAAAATAATACTTGATTTTGTAACACTCACAAGTTGTCCAGACACAGCACAATAATCATCAAGAGCTTTCTTCAAACTAGCCGCATTACCTCTATCAGCTTTCATTAGTATCAAAGAATCATCAGCAAATAAAAGATGTGAATAGATGGAGCACTCTATAAACTTTCACACCTTGTAAATTACCCTGCACCTCTTGAAAGGTAATAAGGCTCGTCAGGCCTTCAGCACATAATAAAAATAGGTATGGAGACAAAGGATCTCCTTGGCGTAGACCACGTGTGGGAGCAAAATATCTGACAATGAATTATTCAGTCGCACTTGGTATCGTACCGAAGTAACACATGCCATAATCAAATCTACCCAGGCGGCATTGAAACCAAGTTGAAGCATGATCGACTTAAAAAAAAACTCCATTCAACCCTGTCATATGCCTTATGCATGTCCAGCTTGACTACAAGTGCCAAAACTTCCAACCCTCCTGTTCTTTATTGCATGGCAACTCTCAAACGCCACCAAGAAATTGTCAGATATAAGACGTCGAGGAACAAAAGCGCTTTGCAATGGAGAAACTATTTCTGGGAGGAAAACTTTTAACCTTGCCGCCAAGAGTTTGGATATTACCTTAAAAACGACATTATACAAACTAATTGGACGGAATTGTGAAATACTCTCAGGGTTCTTCACCTTCGGAATAAGAAAAATAGTGGTGTCATTCCAAGTTTCAGGGATTTTCTTCTGATTAATTGCAAACAGTAGTTCATCCGTAAGATCCTCCCCAATAACAGCCCAAAACTTCTTTAAAAAATAGCATGCAACTCGTCAGGGCCAGGGGCTTTCAAGTCACCAATGTTAAACAACGCCTTCTTGACCTCTTCCCTTGTAAACTCCGTCATAAGAGCATCATTCATCAATTGTGTGACCCTGGGCTACACCTTCGCAATAACATCAGGGTCCGGTACTTGAACCTCGGAAGCACTACAACTGGACAGATCTTTGGTAACACAGTCTTGTGTTATTACAGGTTCAAAACGGTGTTACTACGCCATGCAGTAACACAATTTTAGATGTGTTCCATTAGGCCATGTTACTGCGAGTTGTCCACTGTCACACATAATAATTGTTACCATATGTTAAAAATTGTGTTACCATTATGTTGTAGTAACACACATATTATGTGTTACCAACTGCACTAGTAACACCATTTTTTAACTATGGTAACATAATTAGTAACATATATTCATGGATGTAGAACATTGGTGGTAACATATTTTCTAACCACAGTAACACAATTAGTAACATCTTCTTTTGCTCAGAATACAACTAGTAACATAATATCCAAATGGTGTACTAAATTACTGGCTAGTACTATTTGATGGTTTTAGTTGTACTATTGTACACTTCAACAGTTTGTTGACAGTCTTCCAGTTCTTCATGAGTATTGACGTCAATTACTGAATTTATATGATCAATTAAATGTGATTTCATTTGACATGTATGGTCATCGAGTCATCCTAAAATCTGCGTCAAATTTGGTTAATATGGTTTTGCAGAAACCGAGTTGAAATGGTTTGGTAAACCGAACCATATGTTGTTTCATATCATATTTGCCAAAAATCTATTTATCATATTTATAGAAGAATTTCATCTTGACATGTGGGCCCTATGTATTAAGATAATGGTATTATCATATTTATAGAAGAATTTCATGTTGACATGTGGGCCCTATGTATTAAGATAATGGTGATATACGCATGCCAATGATTTTAGTTTCACTATAATTGAGCGTATAACATTCTGGATCATAACATGATTATGTGTTACTCACACAAACTGTAACACATTCCCACCAACATATATTTATATGTTACTAGGTCAACATTGCCGTAACACATTAACAACAACACATATTTATGTGTTACTTGCTCAATATCTTTGTAACACATTTTAGGGCCATTTATAGTTTGTGTTACTATCGGACGTAGTAACACAAATGATGTGATACTCAGATTTTACCGGTAACATATTTTACTATGTGTTACCTGATTGTGTTACCAAAGCTCTGTTCTGTTGTAGTGAAGTAAAGAGATTAGAGAAATAATCTGAGGCAAGTCCATCATTGCACCTTCATCCTCCACCCATAATCCTGTTGTATCTTTTAGTTTTTTGACATGATTATTCTTCCTTTGCTTGGACGTGAAATTATGAAAGTATGATGTATTCTGGTCCCTGAACGGAGCCAATCGATCCTGCCTCTCTGAACCTAGTACAATTCCTCCTTTTTCAGTAAATCCTCTATTTCAATCTGTATCTCCTTTTGTTTACACAGATCTTCGTCATCCATTGGACCTGACATGATTTCATTTAGCTATTTTTGCAGTTCACGAAGCTTAGTACGAGGGCCTTTTAGGACTTCCTTGTCCCAATGGTGGAGCAATTTATGCACATCATTAGTAGCTTGTGCCAACATTACACCTTTTGCTTTCTCCCATGCTGCCTGAACAATTGAGTCCACTGACTCTTCACGCAGCCACTCGCCTCGAACCTGCGAGGCCTAGTACTACTGGCCCGATGAATACCAGAATGATACTCACTGTCCACAACAATGGACCGATGATACGATCTGTTGAATTCTTCATGGACTACAGCCAGCTGAGGGAAAAGAAGTGAAAGACCTTGGTTACCCACTGCACGATCAAGTCGTTCTCGGAGTCTACCTCTTCGCCACGTAAAAATATCAACGAGCCCAGGTCCTCGAGCAGGCAGTCTGACAATGCATCTCTGAACGCCTGCATGCACCGTTGGGAGCGTGAAACACCACCCTCCTTTTCACATCCTGCTGCAATCTCATTAAAATCGCCTCCGATCAGCCAAGGCAAATTATACATCAGTTTGAGCTCCCTCATGTAATCCCATTCAAGTGTTTACGGTCACCAGCTAGTTCCCCATAAATACCAGTACATCTCCATCCTGTGGGCAATGTCTCATCAATTCTAATATCAATATAATTAGAATGAGTTCTAGTGGAAGTCACATTCAGATCATCATGCCAAAGCATGAGAGCTCGGCCATCACTTTGCACTAACTCCATCTTATCAAACTTTAATCTACGCATCAAATTTGTTGCCTTCCTTTTATTCAAATGAGTTTTTGAAAGAAATAAAATGTCAGGACGCACTTTCTCCACTATCCCATGGAGAGCCCTAACCGCAGAGCTTTTCTTTGTGCCTCGACAGTTATAGAATTGGGTTTTCATTGCACCAGCTAGTTGGCTGCTTAATCAGAACAACACCTTCCGCAAGCTGCAACCTTCAAGAAGACAATCTCTAGCGTAAGCCACCAGATGTCTTCACGTACAACCTGCCCAGAACGAATCCTCCACAAGAAACTTCAAAGAGCACAATCCATCAAAACCAATCTGAAACAAAAACTTTTCCACCTGGACCTCTAACTCAGGGTCAGGAACCAGCGGTAGACAAAAAACTGCATGCGCCTGACTAGGTCAGGAGCAGCAGGACAGAGAAACGGTGCCTCGCAAGGCACCAGAGAAAACAGCCGACGTCGGCGAAGCTCAAACCCTAGATCGCTCCTGTAATCGCCATATCGAGAAGAAAACGGTTCGGTTTTCGTATATTCATAAAATCTTGCCCTTTTGAGTAACTAAACACATATATGACCTCTTCTCAAAACTATTTTCAAATCTGGCCTCTTGAGGTCGGCGCTAAAAGGATGGAGCCGACCTTGTACAATTTTTCTAAGGACTTAAAAAATTTAAAACAGGGGTCGGCGCCAACGAGGATGGAGCCGACATGTACAAGGTCAGCACCATCCTCTATGGAGCCGACCCCAGGGGCCAGATTTGAGAATAGTTTCGCAGAGGGGCCAGATTCATCGTTACTTTCGTAAAATGGCCAGATTTGACAAAAAATACGACAATGAGATGGAAAAGACTTGTATTAGCGTGACCTACGCTCGCGTTTCGTAGGTCCCTTCCGCGTCGCTCGCGCGCAGGCCTCCTGCCCCGTCGTTGGCCCAATAAATTCCCAACACCCCAACTAACGTCTTCTAGTCCAGATTTTGTGCGCGGTAGCCCAACAACACAATATAGTAGTTGCAACTGCTTAGTTTTTCGTGAGTGTACAATGTTGCATATGTTCAGAAAATTGTAACAAACTGGGGAGAAAAATACGTGAGACATTGTAACAATTTATGGGCGTTTTCTACAAGTATTTGTTTTCTTCGGATTTTTTGATGTTGCTTACGTGATTCCAAACTGTAACAAAAACTTTGCATTTTATTACGAAATCACACGGCATATGTCGCAAGGTTTACTGGGCATTTGCTTCAAGTTTGTCTGTATTTCTTGAATTTTTTTACGTGTTTTTTCAAATGTTGCAAACACATAATTTTTATTGCCATCGTTTGCGTTTTTTTTTGTTGACATACGTGGTGATATTTGTTGCACATGAATCTACAGCAATTTTTTTTTCTTACCCACTTTTTGATGTTGCATATATGATTTCAAATTGTAACAAACTAATATGACTTTAATTTAGAAAGTACATCCAAGATATTGCAATGCTGTAAACAAGTCTGTGTGTTTCTCGGATTTTTTATGATGTTTAGAAATGTTGTAAACACACGAATTTTTTCTTGTAAGTGCTTCTGATTTTTGTTAGAATAGATACTGATTTTTGTTGTAAATGAACCTGCAGATTTTTTTCCTTAACCATTGTTTAGTTCCTAAAAACTCATGTTTTTTTTAATGCTTTGTGTTTTTTTTTTAAATAAGTGATTTTTTTGTTGTGACTCAATCTGCAACAAAAAAAATGTTGCTTGACCATTTTTTGTAACATTACTTTTTTTCAAAATGTTGCGATGACTTTGTTGCAATACTATTTTTGTATAAACGAGATGCGGAATTTTGTTATAGCACTCAAGATTTTGTTGCAATAGTTGGGATAAATCAGCATGCATGGTGGCATTTTTTAAAATAAATATTGGGAAGGGCAGGGGCAACACGATATACACTATTGCTGATTCTGAGCGTTAGAACGCGATCTAAGGGCTCTGGAGGGGAGCTATATTGCCCTTTACTAGGGAGACCTGCGCCTAGCGCTGGCCCAACGAGATGGGGGAGACAGTCTGGGATGGGTCGGTCGGTCGCTAGTTTCTACGGACTAGTAAGCAGCCCGAGTCATCGGCGCACAATCGGCAACTAGTTTATTGGGTTGTGTCGTATGTAGATAGGTAGCCACTTGTCAACATACAGTAATTTGCACTGCATTCTTTCTAGCGGCGGCTCCAGATGTTAACCTCCACCCATGTTGCGTTGAGGTGTTTTGGTGTCGGCCTTGTAGTCTTGGGCAAGTTGGTCATCGGCCCATGTGGGGCGGGGCCTTGGGGCCCGCGTGGTGTGTTTTGTGTTGTTCGGTTTTCGGTTAGTTTTTCTTATAAACTGGCCAACTCTTTTCTTCTAGATCAATGCATGAAAAGGTAGATATTTTGCCTCGTTAAAAAAAAACACGATGACATCTTGTAAGGAAGAAAGAAGGATGCAACTTGGTGTCCTCTCAGGGTGAAGGTGAAAGGATGATGATAGAGATAGATAGAGCTATTACCGCAGGCATCAACTGCTGTCGGGAATCTAAATCCTTAAAAAACTGGGTCAGATGTCGTTGGAGAATAGAAAAAAATAACAAGACCGGAGGGGGGACTCCACCCCGGCTTTGTCATTAAGTTAGAAGTGAGGACTCGAACTCGAGACATGGCCCTTATGCGCATATGCACGGCTACCACTAGTCCGAGAATAGAGCATAGAACATTATTTGACAAGGATGGTATTGGTTGCTGTTACGGTTTCGGGTAATCAGGACTAGGTCATCGTGCTCATGCATATTGAAACAGTAAAGAGCCCCGGCATAAGATCCTCTAATTAATGTGGTGGCACATGAAGGCTGGCACATGTAAAACAGCAATGTCAAAGCGTATTGTCATAGAACTACTGATGGACAGACGACACTGTTAAAATGAACGCGCTTTCACACCTCTCTAGTCGTATTTCAAAATTACTTGGTACGTCTCCAAAAAAATTCGAACGAAGTTGTACACACAATGAAGTGGTACATCATTTTTTGGTCTGGAAGAGCTGCACTGCTAGCCGGCAACACGCATAAAATTCAGAATATTATTTTCTTCGCAATATGAGGTACGTACATCATATACAAGATCTGAAGAGCTGCATTACACGTTCTTCTCGTAGGATACAGGGCCTAGCCCTTGAGAGTGCGAGGGGCCAGACCATAAGATTTTTTAGGAGCTATGTAGATTGCTCTAGTACAGAACACTAGCCATTTCATTCCAGGTAAAGAGTATCATGGCAGATCTGGATGATAATGAGATCTCTATCAAGACATATATCCATTCACACGTGCCGGGCTGTTTGCGGCATGCATTAAGATTGGAGAAAAAATAATGAAAAAAAAAACCAATTCGATAATATGTATTTGACTTTCTGCAGATGCTTGCAACATGTAGCAACTGTGTGGTGTCACATGCAGTATCTCTCCCTCTCTCTCTGAACTTTCCTTGTTTCAGCAGCGGTTTGTAGGATCAATACGGAGAGGATGCAAAACAAGAAGCAAGGATTGCACCGTCTTCGGTATCGCGATGCCTCATATCTGATATGGCCAGGATGATGACTACCATGATGGGGGTTCCGCAAAGCAGAAGCAGCTAAATATTCATAGGAAAAGCAGGCAAATTGGACAGATTTTGTGCCGACAGATAAGGCTGATGAGAGATTTGAGAGCTCTGCCGATGCTATTCTCTGAGGCCTTTGTTTACTTCAAGGGTTTTTTAGGTGATGGGAGAGGATTTGGTGAACACCCAATACTCACAAATATTCTTTCCTTACAATACACTAGTATGGATTAGAGTTTTTGTTTTAGACAAAACTGAGATGGTTGGTGGGGGATATCTAGGGATTATCCCCTCTAATCCCTAAAATACACTAGAAGTAAATAAACTAGTGGACATTTTTCAGGCTCTGAAATAATTCTTTTCCATCCCCTAAAATACACTAGGAGTAAACAAGCTGAAGCTGCGGCGACTCATCGCCGGTTACTCAGAAACAAGCTACACTAGCTGGTCGATCGGGAATCGGTTCCTTATAAAGCAAATCACTGGCCGTACGGCCGTATGGGCATTTCGCACCGTTGTCGGCACGGTTCTTGTCATAGCTTACGCTTTGTTTTTTGTGTGGTAGAGTTTCTGTGGTAATGTTCAGGCTGGTGAAAAGTGCACGGACGTCGCCAGCGCAAAATCTTTAAAATGGCGTTACAGTTGCACTGCCACTGAATGCTGCTCATGTATACTTCAGGAGCATCTTACATTGCTGATTTCTACTTGATACACTAACGAATTTGTAAATAGCATATGCATATTTTCGCATGTTTTTTTTTTAGAAATGGGGAACCTCTGCATCGAAAAGATGCGTGCGGCTTTTTATTTCATTTATTCAGCATAGTTGACAAAAAGTCTTACAAACGACGATCATACACGCCGAAGCCACCAAACCGTGACAAAGCACTACAACTAGCACAACCAATAGAGTAAAATGGGGCCTTATTACCCATCTACAGCCATCGCCGGCTCAACGGTCAACTCAAGACATTGCACCTTGTGCGCATGCTCCGGACGTCACCTCCGCCATCATCCTCCAACCCGTCTTCGGCATATAGAACGAAGCGAAGACCCTTGCCAGACCTGCCATCGACGCCACCACGACACCAAACGGCACCACCGCCCTGCGCGCATCCACCAAACGCATTCGTCATTGAGACCCTGCGACGCCACGCCGCCGAGACTCGTCGTCGTCGATGCAGAAGATGAAACACCGCACTCCACCTATTGCCTTCCCCATACAGCACTTGCTCCAAAAACGATGCCCCCAGGAAGGAGAGCGACACTGATCGTCGCCATCGTCCGATCCGAGAGACCCAGATCTAGGGCTTCCCCCGGAGCAGCCCGAGCGACGAAGAGGCGATGGCTGCAAGGTTGATGCCTTCAACAAGGGAACGGCGTAGAGACGCCACCATCGCCCGCCCTCACTGTCGTAAGAACACGGTTTTCACCGGCTGCCACGCCTCCTGAAACTCCCAGCCGGCTGGATCACCGCCGATTCGTGCATATCAGGTCCGCACAAGCCTCTCAACTGCGTCACCAATGACCAAAGGCCACGGACGGCGGATCTAGGCGGATGCCCAGACCCACGGCCGACCGCCGCTGCCCACCATAAACCGCCTCCGCAGCGAAGGCGACGAGGAGGAGAAGCTGCCGCCGGCCAACGCCTTGACCATGGACGACGCCCTGGCCACTGCACCGGCCTTCTCTGATGTGGCCGCCCCAGCCGCCCCAAAGAAGACGCCGCCGCGTCCTACCGTCCCCGAGCGCCTTGGGCACCGGGCCCCGCCGCCACCGCGGTCCACGCCGGCGGCAACGGCGGTGGGGGAGCCGCTGGAAGAGCTCGAGGCGGCGCTAGGGTTTCCGTCCCGGTATCGTCATATTTTCGCATGTTACTAAGCATGCTACCATTAGAAAAACATTTCCTTCAACCACCCATTGCTAAACATTCTATTGCACTTTTTTCACCCGTATATATAGAACGAGGTAGATTGTGATTTCGCCGATCTTAAAACTCCACAATTAGTCTTAGTAGCGATATACATGTTTATGTGTGTCTATCTGTATTGGTGGTGATGTGTTTATCGAAAAATCTGTATTGGTGGTGATGTGTTCACTAGTAGGAAAACAGCTATCACTGGCGGACGCGTTTTGCCTACCGCTGGCGAACTAGCGTCCGCCAGTACAGGCTGACCAGTGGTAATGTCTACCACTGGCGAACAAACCGCCCGCCAGAGGTACGAAAAAATACCACTGGCGAACACAACTGTGCCTGCCAGCGGTAGGTTCTGGCAGCGCTGGCGACGCACGTGCCCGCCAGAGGTAGCTGCTCCGATCGCCAGCGGTCGAGCTTCGGGGTAAAACCTAGTTCGCCAGTGGTGGTTATACAGGTTCGCCAGCGGTATATTTTTGCAGTAATTTTTTTTGAAAATTGTATTCCGACGGTATATACATGTATATATATCAGCAGTATACGTACAGGCAGCAGAAACATTATGAATACATGATATAGAAGTACAAACCAAAAATTTATATAAGTGTTCGACCGAATATGTATAATACAAGTACAAACACATCACGATGAGTCGATAGTTTAAATCGCAAGGTTTCAAAAGGAAGTAGTCATCTAAATTACAATCACTTAGAAGCTAAACTAGTGAGCCGCACAATGATGAGAAGAAGGGGATCACGATGAAGTATCCGATCGTTCTTCCTCTCTTCTGGCCGCTATAGCTTCCGTCTCCTGCTTGCTCATTCTTCATCTCTATACAGAAGACAGATAAAAAAGTTAGGCAACGAATTGAATTTGGTGTAGAAAGATGTAAATTAGACACAAATAAAGTAGGGCCAACTAAAAAGCATGCCTCATATATACACAAATCATCGGCATTGTAAGAATTAGACAAAACAAGATTCAAAAAAATATGCCTCATACTTAGAATATTATTGGAAACATACAAGGAATCCTGATAACTTTGTTGAACCAAGTAGGAGGGACACAACTTATATGTGTGCATGATACAGGGTTCAACAAACTATCAGGATATCATGTAGTGCGCCACATCATTTTAATCATCGGTATTCTAGAAATAAAGTAGGGCAACTAAAAAGCATGTCTCATATATACACAAATCATCGGCATTGTAAGACTTAGAAAAAACAAGATTCAAAAAAAATTTATACCTCATACTTAGAAAATTATTGGAAACACACAAGCAATCCTGATAGCTTCGTTGAATCAAGTAGGAGGCACACAACTCATATGTGTGGATGATACAAGGTTCAACAAACTATCAGGATATCATATAGTGCGCCACATCATTTTAATCATCGGCATTCTAGAAATAAAGTAGGGCCAACTAAAAAGCATGCCTCATACTTAGAAGTGACACACAGGCTTCAGGGACGGAGCCAGCGAGCCAATACCCATGGCTCATTTTGCACGGTGACATTTGCGCTTCATGAAGTGCCGGCTTCGGGTAATACCATGGTGGTGAAGTACTGGTCTTCTTTTCTGACGGTCGATAACCTAGCCCATCTGACGCGGAACATCGACACCTTCTCTCCAGAGTAGTTAAGCTCCCAGATCTCCTCGATCCTTCCGTAGTATCTTAACTTTTGGTCACCGGTGTAGGATTCCATTGTTACCCCGGAGTTTTGATAATCAGAAGTTTGGTCCTTTTCCTCTGTGCAGAAAGTGAACCCGTTGATATCATATGATTGAAACGTTGAGAGGTTGGGGGCGGGGCCACGTGACAAGCTGTATAGGACTGGACCATCTGCACCAAGTGGTGGAACAACAAGCTGGTCTTTGAACCAACGCAAGAAAGTGGAGTTGTGCTCTCTGATTATTTCTCCTTCGGTCCTCCGCTTGCCTTGGTCAGTGTACTTCTTAATCACGTTTATGTGCCGTTCCAACCAAGTATCGATGATTTCAATGTGTTGGAGAGCTACTAAGTTTGTCCTGTTAAAGTCGGTGCGTCGACAAGAGTCGTCCACATGCAAATCCCTCTTGCCATTTCTGTGACCTACTCCATCGAGCGTACCAATGTGTTTTTTATGGGCAAACCAACAGGGTTCTCGAGTTCTTGAAAATTCGTGCAGAAAGAGATGCACTCTTCTGTGAGAAAGCCCTGAACGATACTTCCATCCGGACGGGCCCTGTTACGAACGTATCCTTTGATGACCCCATTCATCCTTTCGAACGCCATCATGTTGTGCTGGAACAACGGCCCGAGATGGATGATATCATCCACGATATGGACCAACAAATGCACACATATGTCAAAGAATGCAGGCGGGAAGTACATCTCAAGCTCGCATAGTATCACAACGTGTCTTCATGTAGCCTTGAGAGTTGCTTCACGGTGATCGACTTTTTTGGAGATCACGTCGAAGAAGTTACAGAGGGCAAAAAGGGTTTCACGAACGTGCTTATCCATTATCCCTCGGATCGTGACCAGAAATATCTGAGTATCATCACGTAACAGTCATGAGACTTCATACCGCTGAACTTTTGTTTCTGCAGGTCTAGCCATCTTCTTATCAGCCCCGAGTAACCAAAAGGCATTTTGACTCCTATAAGGCACTTGATCAGTTGTTGGACCTCGTTTGGACTTAGAGTGAAGCATGGGGGTGGGCAGTAATAGTCATTCTTCTTAACTCTTTTAGCCTTGCGACCGTCCGTCTCCTCATCCGACTGGTCATCATTATCCGGGCGTCCACCATGAAGGTCTTTCCTGACACCAAGATGTATCAGGTCGTTTCTTGCTTTAATCCCATCTTTGGTCCTCTCGCCATGTTGAGCACAGTGCCAAACAAACTCTCGAACACATTCTTAGTGATATGCATTAGATCAAGGCAATTCGGCGTACCGAGGATTTTCCAGTACGGCAAGTCCCAAAACACGGACCTCGTCTTCCATACACCCAGGAGCGGATCTGGCGCCTTTCGCTTCTTTCCCGGCTGAGGGCACTGTTCCCAATTTTTCAGCAACTCGTCGATTTCTTCGCCGGTCCTCGTACGCGGAGGCTCCCGGAGCTCATCTTCACCGTTGAAAAGGTCTCCACGTGTTCTCCACGGGTCTTCATTGCGTAGCCACCTTCGATGGCCCACGGTTTTTGAGGACCCTGGATCTCTTTTAAGCTGGTGGAACGTCGGTTCATCCATGCACCTGACGCATCCGTTATGTCCGTGACACACCTGGGCTGCGACGTATCCGTAGCCGGGTAAGTCGTGCACCGTACAAAGCAAGACAGCTCTCATATCGAAATATTCTTGTGCGTAGGCGTCCCTTGTCCTGACCCCTTCCTCAGCCCATAATGTGTCTAGATCATCCTTTAGTAGCTTCAGATACAGATTGATGTCGTTGCCAGGTTGTTTCGGGCCCTAAATTAGCATGCTCATGTGAATATACTTCCTCTTCATGCATAACCAGGGCGGGAGATTGTATATCCATACAAACATGGGCCATGTGCTATGTGTGCTGCTCTGGTTGCCAAACGGATTGAGTCCGTCCGTGCTCGCACCCAACCTGATGTTCCTTGCCTCTGCCCCAAAATTTGCATCTTCAGCGTCTAATGCTTTCCACTGGCTAGCGTCCGAAGGGTGTGTCAGCTTTACCTTTTCACTCCGCTTTGGATCTTCTTGTCGCGTCTTCAACAATTTCTTCTTCCTATCTGCATGCCAGCGCATGAGCTTTGCTTCCTTGCGGTCCGCGAAATACCGCTGCAGACGTGGAATGAGCAGAAAGTACCACACAACTTTTCGAGGAGCTTTCTTCGTCCCTTGCTTGTATCGAGTAGCGTTGCAAACCGGACATTTGGTCTTCTCCGTATCCTCTTCTCGATAGATGTAGGAGTCATTGATGCACACGTGGTATTTCTGGTGCGGTAAATCAAAGGGACACACGACTTTCTTGGCCTGTCACAACTTTTAGGACAACTGTTGCCGTCAAGAAGGACACCGTGCAAGTATTCCAGCAATTCGTCAACGCTTTTGTCGCTCCATTTGTGTCTTGACTTAATCTGCAGAACATCAAGCGCTGCTTTCAAGCGAGACTCCTTCGCCCCGCAACCTGGGTACAATGAGTATTCGAGTTTATCTCCTGTTGCGCTAGCTTACATTGCCGAATGTTTTTGAGAACACTAGTACAGAACGACACATCGGATACCCCTCTATGGAAACGGCAGGTGTTAGGCGACGGAGAATCGCGCTTTCTGCGCGGCCGGTGCGTACAAACCTGACCAGGCCCGCCTACATTGGCAACGGACCCTTTCCAATCTCCGTCACCTATTATATTGGCAACGGTTAATAAAATTGTCCGTTTCCAATATTTGCCTCTATGGTAACGGATAGAATTTTCCAACCGTTGAAAATGTTGATACGTGGAGGCTAGCGAATGGGCAGATGGGGAGGTGGCGGAGCAGACCCGCGAGTATAAATGGCGAGAGGTACCAGCAACGGTCTCTTTGAAGCCCCAGTCCATCGCCTACAGTTATTCAAACTTCGCCAGATCCCTCCGTCCAAATCCATGGCGAGAGGTACCAGCAGCGGTCGCGGCCGTGGACGAGGGCGAGGCCGTGGTAAGGGGCGCAGCGGCAATGCCATGCCGTCGGTGTCGCCCTCACCATCCTCTGAAGACATGTCCCCGGCGAGAGGTACCATCAGCGGTCGCGGCCGTGGACGTGGGCGCGGCCGTGGACGAGGGCGCGGCCGTGGTAGGGGGCGCAGCCGCAATGCCATGCCATCGGTGTCGCCCTCACTGTCCTCTGAAGACATGTCCCCGGAGCTGCGCGGCTTCGAGTTCTTGGTTATCCTGTACAAGGGCATCGAGAGCCGCCTGAGGCTCCCGAGGGCGTTCGCAGAGAAGCTCCAAGGCATGGTGGCAGCTACCATGCATCTGAAGATGGAGGACTGCGAGAACGGCAGCTGGGCGGTGAAGACGGCCGTGAGTGCCGGGGGGAATTTGTACCTCGGCCAGGGATGGAAGTCATTCGCCCAAGCGTACAAGCTTGAGCAGGGGCACTTTTTGTGTTTCGAGTTCGACGGCGACAACGGGTTCTTCATCAAGATCTTCGACGGTACCTTATGCCGGAGGGACGCACTTGTGTACAGCGACGACGAGCCCGAGTCTTCATCAGCAGCTGCTAGTAGTAGCATTAGCTAGTAGTAGCATATATGTAATCGTTTACTTCATTATCAAGTCCGTATGTAGTAGCATTAGCTGCTAAGTGGTCTCTGCGTTTATATGTAATTTAGAATACCTGTTAGTAAGTTGGGTAGTAAGTTTACTCTCTCGCTGGTGTAAAATCAATGGAAACGGTTATATAAAATGTCCGTTGCCAATGTGGTGCTTATATATACTGCCGGCTCGTTCTCATTATCACTCTCTCACTGTCTCTCTTCCAACCCTAGCCGCCGCACACTGTGGCTTTCAACTCTCCTCACTCTCTCTAATCGCTTCCTCTGTCGGCGCTTCTAGATCCGGCCATCGCGGCCGCGGCTCTAGCCGCCGCGGCAGCACCGTTCTAGCGGCAGCCCTTCGTGAGGGGAAGGTCGATCTGGAGGCGGCCATGCGTCCGCTAATGATGCGGCAGCGCCACCATCTGACGCCCTCCTCCTCCGGTGATGCCCGGCTTCTTCTGAGCCAGGCCGATGTGGAAGAGGTCATTCATGAGGTGGTGGTGCAGCACCTCCGGCGGATCTACCAGCAGAAACCCATCTGGAGGAGTAAGTGGCCGATCTGGAGGAGGAAGTGGCCGATCTGGAGGTGGTGGAGGATCTGTAGGTGGTGTCTGATCTGGAGAAGGAGGAGGAGGTGGATGTCGACGAAGGAGAAGGAGGAGGAGGTGATTGCGTCGCAACGCGCTGGTAGCATCTCAGCGCATCTGGCAGAGGCCTGCACCTCCTCGATCTCCCGCCGGGTGAAAGGTATAAATCTTTCTGTGACCGACTGTGATGCCGATGAACTTTGTGCAGCGGCATCCGCTCCCAAAAACCGTGCTGGTTGGATGGGAACTCCTTCTTCATGTTGGCGTATAATTTGTCGATGAGGTCTGCCGCTAGATCACCCATTCCGTCCCTCTCGTCTCCACCCTTGATTTTGTATACGAGTTGGATGTCCACGTGGTACTCCGGTGGAATGTGGAAGCCGGCAGAAGAAAGCTCCTTGCTGTCGTTGGTGATGTCCACGCTTGCGTAGGGGATTGGGGTGGAACGAGGAAGAAGAGAAGGAAGGAATGCGAACTGTCTGCCACCAAACAGAGCAGTTCCTGGATATTTGCCGTTGATCTTAGCAGTTTCTTGAAAATGGCAACCGAACAAAGCAGTTGCTGGAAAATAGCCACCGATTTTTTTAATATCCAAATGTATTTTGTACATTTCGCTAATAGTTTTTTTCTTTCACGCAGGAGTTTATTTCGGCAACACTGCATAAAAGTACCAATCTATCATTCCGAGAACCAGAAAACTTAAGGCAAGGAAATTTCGTGGATACTGGTCTTGGAGTGGGTACTGCGACGACCGAGAGCTCATTGAAGGTGAGCTCCAAGTCAAAGATGGAAGGCTGGCTTAATAAGCCAGCCTTCCATCTTGTTAGGTTAGTTGCTTATAGGTTTAGAGTTCATGATTGTAGTCAAAGTGTAATAGGTGATATTACATTATGCCAATGTGTGATGGATATGATTTAGTCAAATTGTGAAAAACAGTGATATTATTGTATACCAATGTAATGATGGCATTTGTTCTATGTTATGAATTGAATAACGTTTTATTGCATTGTGCAATCAGCCTTTCATGTATTATGGCATATAACCGAAATATGAGAAAAGCTCAGTGCAAACGGGTAGATGGAAAAGTCCGTATCTGATGTAGGAAAACTAAAGCAACGGAGGTCTGCGCCAACCGTTGCCAAATGGAGACCTCATCGGAAACGTTTTTTGCCTCCGTTACCGATGAAGGCCTTCACATCAGTGACAGGGTCGGGGACACGGACCCTTTCTCCGTTGCCGAAGGGGTTTTTGGCCCGTTTCCGATGTGTCGTTCTGTACTAGTGGAAGCAGTTCTTTCAATGAGTGTACTGCACGACTTAGCGGTGTCTGCGTGTCCTCGTCTTCGGTTACATGTTCTTCCGCATCTCCTCCAACATGTGCGAGATCAAAATCTTCGCATTCTTGCCACTCGTCGTTATTATTGTTCTGCTGATCATTTCCCCCATGGACTTCATCATCCTCATCATCACTTATCCATTGAGTGTGGCCATCCATGAAACCACGCATCAGCAGGTGATTCATCAAATCTCCGTTAAGGGGTTGACAACACCCACTAGTTTGCATTTCGACAAGGAAATCTTATTGTATCGCGGCCATTTCGTATCATGTCTTTCGTCGCGTGTCTCGAGTATTTATTCACGACACGTTCACTCATGGTGACCATTTTATCGCCTGCACGGTGTATAATCGACAATTAGAACCATATATAAATATATCTCGGTTTTCATGAAAAAATTCGCCATGACCATTGGTAAAAATAAGACATATAGAGTTCCCGAATTTGCCGGAACGGAAGTTAATCAACGTTCCGGCAATCTCAAGGGCCTCTCGGGGTACCTGCAAATTGATCGACAAATGTCGATCGCATTCCGACATCATAACCACCAACACAATTGCATCACACCACCACCAACCACCACATTCATTTTATATATCATCTCACAAATTCACACAATATTTTATCTTTATAGTCCAATTCATCTTTAGGTAGTACTCTACCTTTATTAATTGTAAACTTGTCGAAGAGACGAGGGATAGAACTAGGCCGGTTGTTGGAGAGAGTGTGAGATGTAGATCTAGAGATAGGATAGGTTAGAGGGAAACTAATTGTTGGAAGTGGATATGGGTGGGAGATTTGGTTGGATCTACCAATTAAACTAGTTTTTATTGGCTAAATGGGAGTATTAGATGGGGGAAATTGGCTAAAAATGGGGAGAATTCGAGCTAGTGAGAGAAATAAGTGAGTGAGGTAGGTGGTCGGCCGACCGAACTTATTGCATCTTCCCAGATTACCGCTGGCGAACAAACTACCCTGTTCGCCAGCGGTAACCTGGGGTCTGCGGCCCCTCCCGCGCACGCCCACTACCGCTGGCGGCGCAAGCAAAAATCGCCAGCGCTAGCTCCACCACCCCTGGCGAACACGCCCCGTTCGCCAGCGCTAGCTCCACCACCCCTGGCGAACAGCAAAAAGCGCCCGCCAGAGGTATCTTGCCCCGTCCCCCGCCCGGGCCCGCATGTACCGCTGGCGGCTAGAGGACGGTGTTCGCCAGCGGTGTTGTGTGTAGCACTGGCGAACACCTATTTCTGTTCGCCAGAGGTACTAGTGCTGGCGAACAGGTAAACACTTTCGCCAGTGGTAGGCTGGCGGCTGTAGGCCTTTTCCTACTAGTGGTTATCTGTATGTGACTATAAGGTACTTAGTGTTTGTCAAAATGATGTAGACCAACGGTGGGATCAGTGGATAAAAGAGATAAGCGCATGTTGATGAAAAGACTGCTCCAAGACAAATCCAATCTGATCTCTTGGACACTAATATGCTTTCAAACAAAACCAAAGCATGGCAGCTGACAATTGCACACCATGCATTCTATCATTTCTATATATGCATTTTTTCGATAAAGGAACTTTATTAGTTAAAGAGTTTTAATCATTACACCCGGCCTTTGCATATATAGGATGCACACAACCCCAACAAGTTCGCAAGTCTCCGAGCAAAACACAATAAAAAAGACGAAATACATATCATGATGAGAAATTGTAATGACGCCTAAGATGCTGGAGGGCAGATATAAAGATTATGTTGCCATCCATGCTGGGAGAACAACCCCTTCGCCGCAGACTCCAAGCGCGAAGACGCCTTCGAGAATAGGTCCCGATGCTCCACACGCTGAAGGTGCGACCATAATCAGAACGTAGCTGCCCTACTGCATATGGTCCTACTGCTTGGAGCTTTCGTTTGTTTTTTCTAGGAAAATCCAAAGTAGCCTTGTACTACAATGTAAAGGATCGCACTGGTGTTTTCCAAACAATTCCTCATCGTACTTGCACCGGAGATGCCAACTCGCGGAGGACACCCCAGTGGATAGAAAACACCTTTTGCACCTATATAAAAGGGAGCCTTTCCTTGTGTGCTATCAAACCATCCAAGTTTCCTCTTCTACACAAGGTCGGTACGGTAGCAACAAGCGCTAACAAGTATCCTCCAACACGTTTCAAACTTTTTCCTTGTGTATTCTTCAAGGTACACTTAGAGATCCGTGAAACACACTCACGTCTAACATTAGGCCATTAGAAGGCATATGGACCGTGTGATGAAGTTGTCCTCGGAGAGGGCGGTGGTGATCTTCACTCTGAGCTCCTGCTGCATGTGCCACACTGTGACACAGCTCTTCTGTGACCTCGGGGTCAATGCACAGGTGCACGAGCTGGATCAGGACCCTAGGGGAAAGGAGATGGAGAAAGCTCTCCTCAAACTGCTCGGGAAAGGCCCGTGTGTCCCAGTCATGTCTCCGCATCTCAGTGGTGAGCTGGTACCTATGCTGAGGAATGCAGGCGCCCTCTGGCTATAGGGTGGGCAAAGGGTTGCCACATGGATATAAAATTTTGTTAAAGAGTGTGAAGTACATGCATTTTTGTTTCCCAGAATAACCTGAGGACCTAGTTTATGCCGAGCAGGGTTTTTCATCCTGTTCCGAGATGATTAAGGTTTTTTGAGAGGCATTAAATAACAAGATGTTTCTCACTCGCTAGGAGCGAGCTACGTGCATGATTTATATAAACATCATATTTTGATGTTTCTGTCGTAATTTGTAACTTGAGTCTTTATTTGTGTGCATGTTTTATTACCTTTTTTTAAAGATGCAACTCATAATAATATGTATTCAAAATGTTGTTATATACCAACGATATGTGCATATATTTAACGTAGATGCATTCATCATTTCATTTTATCATGTTTCCTGGTTCTTTTGTTATTTGGAGGTCACAGTTGCATTAATATTTTCTCCACTAAATATAAGGATTTGCCCATCCACGGCTGAGCTCAGAATGGTAATGGAGTGGGCTTGGATGAGTAGAGATCCTTCGGATCCATAGCCATTTCATGGTGCACAATTTCTTCTCATGCCATACCCACCAGATTGAATTGGATCGTAGGCAGAAAACAAAAAATTTCCTAACAACGATTACCTTAAACTAGTCAGAATCTATTACTATGCAGATATGCTGTAACGGAGGAGATCGGTTTACATACCCTTGTAAACCGAAAGCGGGGATTACGCTCCCGCACAAGCGTTGTTGATGAAGCTGACGACGCCGACCTCAAGGTCGTGTAGAGAAAGAAGACGTAATTCCAGTGCCACACGTGTAGCACCTCGTAGCTCTACACACGTACAGTGTAGACGATGATCTCCAGCCGGCTCCAGTTCAAGCGAAGCAGCGGAAGCGAAGACTTGGACCCAGCAGCACGACGGTGTGCGTATGGTGGAGAAACTTCTCTCCTCGTACGCAACTCTGGAAATGGAACCACGCTCAAGGTAGGAGAGAAGAAGAAGGAGATGGATGATTTCTAGGCAAAGGGTGCACCCCTATATAAAGGAGGAGGAGGGCTGCCCAGCCCGCTGTTAACCCATGTGGGACTATTCCCACATGGCTGTGCCGGCCATTCGGCCCAGCCAGGCCGACCGGCCCCTCCCCTTTTTTTCTTTGGGGTTTTTCCTCTAATGGGCCTCTAAGGCCCATCTAGGTGAAATGCCTTTAAAATTCAAAATTAAATAAATAAAAAATATATTTAATCATTAATTACACTAATTAATATTAAATACCTATTATTTAATTATTAGAGCTCCAAAACTTATTCCGTTGCCCTCTGATCATCATCGGACATGTCGCGTAACACTTCCGGTGTTCTCCTGAAGTTTCTCCTAATATCCAATCTTTATAAAACCGTCGCCTACCCTTAAGTGTGCCATCCTACGGTTCGAGATCACTCCAGACATGATCGAGACATGTTCTCCGATCAATGACTTTCAGCGGTGGCTGGACTGCCGTGATAGCCCCTATGCATTAACGAATGTCTTTTTATCGTTTGAACCTTAGACGTCCAGTTTCAACCTTTTGCCTAGCGATACATAGATTGACCGAGATTCGTTCTCCGGTATCACGATTACCGAGCTTGATCTCGTCACTTGACACTTCTATCTTTACTCGTCTGTGATATTACATCCCCGTGACCTAGTCACATGCTTGCAAGTTTATTGATGTAATCTCACCGAGTGGGCCCAGATTATCTATCCTGCTACGTGGATTGGCAAATCCCGCTCTTGATCACTCGCCTCGACCACTTCCTTCGGATACCCGAAAGGGACATCTTTATTGTCACGCTAGATAAGACATGACGTTTGATGCAATCAAAGCACCTTCCAGAAGCAGCGATTAAATACGATCTCATGGTCAAAGGTATGAACACTACGTTTCTATATATCTTGGGTGTGTGTCCAGCACATCATTTACCTAATGACATGACTCCATTGTCAATTGACATAAATGTCCATGATCAGAAAACCGTGATCATCGGTTGCTCAATGGACTAGTTAAGAGGCTACTAGGGACCAGATTGTTTACATACCACACGTGCATTAATGTTTCCGCTTAATACAGTTATATCATGGTACAAAACTTATTACGAACAATTGAGATATGACAAATAAAATATCTTTATTAATTGCCTCTAGGGCATATCTCCAACACAGATATGCATCTATTCATGGAGAAAATACAACTAATAGCAACAATAATTTGTATGTAGACAATACAAAAACCCCTAAAACAATCCCTTGATGGGGCGAGGGAGAAGGGTTACCACGCGAGTGTTAGGTTAGGTCACAGGTTCGGTGTTTGGGGACTAAGACCATCCACTATGTATGGGAAAAGTGATTCAATAGCTTGTATGAATCGATTCGATACATAGTGGAGAACCGATGCTGATTTTAGTTTTGTTTTGTCCTCTTCATGGATCTTTACAGAGGTGCGGAAAGAGGGAGTTGCTGACTTTTTCTCGGATTTTCTATTGGTGCTTTGCTCGTAAACCCAGGGGGAGGCGGAGGGGAGGTGGATAAAATTGATAGGTTTGGCGGCAGCAGGCCATCAACATTTCAAACAAGAAAAGGAGCCAGACGGCGAGAGTACCATAGAAAGGAGTCGGGCAGACGTAACCTATCTCGGTGTTGATGGAGCAAACAGAATGTGGCCCTTCCGATTAACAGGGAGGTCTGCTTTAAGCGGCGAGGGAGGCTCCCGCCGTCTGCATTGCCACTAAATGGGCTGCAATGGTAGGGGCCATTTTAATTTTTATTTATTTATTTTTTGTTTTAAAATAGAAAAGAATAAAGAAAATAAAAATAGAACATTTTCAAATCCAAATATATTTTTAAATGTGAAAATATTTTTGAATTTGAGCAATTTTAAAATCTCAATATTTATTAAACTCATATTTTTCAAGTATGAAAAATTTCGAAATCTAAGTACTTTTTTAAATCAGAACATTTTTTCAGAATTTTAAATATTTTTCAAATGCGAGCTCTTTTCTGGTGATTGGCACGGAACTAGTGGTTCCGTCGGAACCGTGGGCTCTGAATTTTGTTAGCCATTGATTAAGAGATGAATTTTATTAACCGTTGATTAAAACAGACGTAGTCTTAGGAAAAAAATAGGACAGGACTAGGCGTCCCCCGGGGGATCTTTCCGTCCGATCCCCCGGGTCGCCAGCCCGACACGTGTCCTCTAAAAATAGGCTAATCCCGCTTTTGCTACAAAACTCCCGTTTTTGCTACAAATCGTTCCGCTTTTGCTGCATTGTAGCAAAAAACGGTTCGTACACAGAACATGAAAGGAAAATTCTGGCCTCGCCGGAGACCTCACCGGATACCTCGCTGGACACGTGGTAGCAAAAAGTTTATGCTATTGTAGCAACAAAAAAGTTCGATTGTAGCAAAATCAACTTCGCCGGAGACATCGCCGGAGACTCTCGCCGGAGACATCGCCGGAGACCTCGCCGGAGATATAGTAGCAAATTTTTTGATCTATTGTAGCAAAACCAGATAACAATAGTAGCAAAATTTCTTGATCTATTGTAGCAAAATCAACTTCGCCGGAGACATCGCCGAAGACTCTCGCCGGAGACATCGCCGGAGACCTCGCCGGAGATATAGTAGCAAATTTTTTGATCTATTGTAGCAAAACCAGATAACAATAGTAGCAAATTTTTTGATCTATTGTAGCAAAATCAACATCGCCGGAGACCTCGCCGGAGACTTTTTTTTTGCTACCGTAGCAAAAACGGGCTCTGGGGGACTATTTTTTGGACCGAAAAGTTTTTGCTACATGTAGCAAAAATCGGGATATTTTTTTGCTACCGTAGCAAAAGCGGGATTGTGGACAGAAAGAGGAGACACGTGGTTGGTGGGGGACCCGGAGGATGGGAAGCTCGGATCCCCGGGTGACTACTATAACTAGCCCAATGCCAACCCGGTTCTATTCAGCCGTGAGCAGCCGACTAGGCAGCCGCCGCCTCCTTGTACAGTCGCGGCGAGGATTCCCCACGCACAAGCCCGCGGCGAGGTGGCGGCGCGCAGCGAGGGGGTCGGTGACGACGCCGGCGCAGACGCAGATTTCCCCCAATCCCCAATCCCGTGGCTAGGTGGCTGCGCGCGGTGAGGAGTTGGGCGAGCCGACACCAGGCGATTAGGGACGCTGCCGCCAACGCCTACCTTCTTCTGTCGCGGCGAGGACGACCTCCCAAGGTCAGCGACTACGGAGGCGCGGAGGGAGCGGGTGGAAGGCCACGGATTGGCCTTGATTTCTGCGGCTGGTGGCTTGGCGAGCGGCGTGGTCGCCCGGTGGCTGTTGGCGGTAGTGGGCGACGACGGCATCGTGGACGGATCAGGCGGAGGCCATGGATTGTGGCGGCACGCGGTGAGCAGGTCGGCGACCACGGCTGCGTGGAGGGAGCGGGGTAAGGCGACGGTACTGCCACACGCCGATCCCCACTCCCCAAAGTCTGGGGCGAGGTGACAGCGTGCGGCGAGGAGGTCGGCGACGACGGCGGCGTTGAGGTGAGTGCAGTACCGTTCGACCTGTTAAACTGAAGTTGGAGGCTGCTGAAACTTGGTGTTTTATTCGGTAGTACAAACTCATTCTGAACGAACTGTTCGACCTGCAAGGGCACTATTTAGTTTGTATGCAAGATGTATGTTCTTAACATGATGACATCAACTAGATTATGAGTATCTGGAAGTGTTGAACCTAGAATGTACTGTTATTTACCAGTTATGCAATGCCCCTGTGTTTGTTCTAATGTAGAACACCAGTATGCTCCGCCTTTCGAACATAGTGCGGCTGCTTTCTAGCAATGCATATATGTTCATTTTATTTACCTCTGGACGGTGGCGCATGTGTGAATTTCATTATGATCTGAATATATACAGAGATAAGGCTATACTTAGGTGTGCTTGTGATTTGTGCATTGTAGCTTTTCTGCTACATATTTCTGAACGTTTCTAGCAATTGGTTAGTTCCTATTTTGCATTGAATGACATCTTAGCAGTTTTTGGTTAGTGTCCATGCCTGGAGTTATAAAGCCAGACTTGTTTCTACATTCACTAACTGTACTGCAGACTATTACATTTCATTGTCCCCAATACTATCCACTCAAATTTGTATGCTCCTGCTGAAAATAATCTGTCAGCAATCCTTTAGCAATCTAGCAGCAATCCTCTCGCCTTTCATCTCCCTACATGCCGCATTAGCTCGTCCATCCGTACAGCCTTTGCATTCGCACGAATTGAAATTGGAGTTGAAAGAGACCTGCATTAAGAGCAGAAGACAAAATTATTTAGCAGCACGCCACACTGGAAGTGGTGCTTCTGAAAATTGGAGTTCTAAGACAAACTTTGATGAGCTCCGTGTCCACCAGAGAGGGGAAGTCGCCGCGCTGCTTCCGACGAGGGCGAGCTCGGCGCGCCGCCGACCACGACCAATAGCTCGCCGCTCTGTGAGGTCGCCAACCAGCTACAGGACAAGGGAAGCTCTCCGAGCATCTGACGAGGCCTAGGTCTCCGCTCCGCCGCCGGCGAGGGGTAGGTCTCCACGGCGCCGCCGGCGAGGGCTGGTCGCCGTCCTATATTTTCTCTCGCCCAGGACGAGCAAAGTTATCCAAGCTGGCTCCACGTCCGCTCGTCTCATCGGCGCGTACCGTTCTGTTATTTCGTCCGTAGGTGTAGCATTATTAATGTTAAAATAACTAAATAAAAATATGATCCCACAAAATTTAGGTATCGGGCCCTCATAGTTTCGGTACCGGTCCCACACAATTTTTGGTTCCGCGGTACCGTTCAGTTCCGTCAATCTGGTTCCGACTATTTTAACACCGTTAGATCTCGCTGGATGAACGGTTATTAAAAATACCATCCACCCTAAAACTTGTATTTTCAAATATGAACTATTTTGAATTCAGTAGATTTTTGAAATATGATTTTTTTTGAAATCACATGTAGTGAAAAAAACAGAAAATAAAATGAAAAGAAAAGGAAAAAATAGAAAAGAAATAGATATCAAAAAAGAAATAAAACATAAAAGAAAAAGGAAGCCTAACCGAATGGGCCGGCCCATTATTCGGCGCCCCCTTCAAGCGATGGGATCGCGAAGCGCCGCAATGAGCGGCAAATAGGATTTGCCGATTTGTAAATCGAGCAAGAGAGTTTCTCAAAAGAAAACAAAATCAGACTACTGAGGGAGCGAGGCCCTCCTCCCGATCGGCCAGATTAGCGTAGCGGCGAGAGAAAGGTGCATAAATTTAAGTGTGCAACATATATTTCCTTGCTATTTATCTAGTGGGTTGGGTATAGCCTTTTCAGTTTTGGTTAAGCGTGTGGGTGCAAAATATATAAAGCTAGGTCTGTTAGATTACACATGGTGTGTGTTTTTACAGTAGCGAGTTCGTATCTAAAAAAATCTAAAATTTCAAGGTACCTCTAATTCGTGTACGTTGTGTGCGCGGGCGAGAGGCTACTGCTGGTGAAGGTGTAGTGTCGTGAAAGATTGGGTCGTAACTACATATCACATCTCATCCTAGAGGTTCGGTCCTCATCATCAGATTCTTAATAATACCATCCAATTGTTATGTAAGATATTGTGGCATATACGTTATTATAGTTCACTAGTTCTATTTTCCTAGCGAGATAAGGCTCATTTTAGAGTTTCGTACTGGGCCCTGAATTTCGCTGGCCCTTCGCTGAAGGCTGCCACATCGCGTGTCGCACATGGAATAGGGGGGCACGATCGCACCATATTGACGTCGACGATCATTTAATAGCACTGCAAACACGATGAATTCTTGCAAGGAAGATAGAAGCTTGCAGACTTGGTGTCCTCTGAGAACCTGCCTGTGGTAGAATGGTTAGGAGAGTGGCTGTACCCTGAACCCACAAGAGTTCAAATCCTAGATTTGACACTGGTTCTTCTTATTTAGGCGAAATATTCTTCAATGAGAGGCGACGTTCCCGTTGACAACGAGTCGCCTGCGGTGACTTCGTCAATCTCAATACTCGACCGCCGGGTCAGTCTTTCGGAGATGCTTATATGGGTAGGTTGTGCGTGTGTGCGTTCATAGGGGTGAGTGTGTGCACATGTATTCTTCAGTGGGAGGTGACGTTCCCATCGACAGCGTGACGCCTGTGGTGACTTCGTCAATCGCAATACTCGACCGCCGACCCAGTCTCTCGGAGATGCTTATAGGGGTAGGTTGTGCATGCGTGTGTACATGTATATGAGCGTCTGCGTATGTACTGTGTTTCCAAAAAAAGAGACTTGGTGTCCTCTTAACGTGATCGAACGTGAAAGGATGATGATAGAGATAGATAGAGGTATTACTGCAGCCATCAGTTGCTATCCATATTCGTTTAAAAAAAAAGTTGCTATCCATGTCCAGAATTGGAATCTAAATCCTTACAAACTGGGTAGGATGTCGTTGGAGAATAGAGGATAGAACATGATATGTGATCTAATGAGACTGCATACTGATTAGACATCGAAGGTATTAGTTGCTGTTATGGGTTTTCAGGTAATCTGGGACTAGGCAGGCTCATCATTCTAATGCACATCGAACAATAAAGAGGCATAAGATCGGCATATAGGTGTCGCCACATCAAGGCTGGCACATGTACTGCCGCAATATAGCTAGGTTATGGTCTCGTGTTGCACATGCCGAAGCATATTGTCAAAGAGGCTATCATGTACAGACTGTACTGTTAAACCTCTCTAGCTGTGAAATAAATCAATAATTAGTCATGTACAGACAGTACTGTTACAATGTAGACGCTTTCGCAACTCTCTAGCCGTATTGTTTTAGAGAAACTCTCTCTAATTGTATATGAAAATTATTTGCTGCAATCTCCAAAAAAGTTTGAACTAAGTTTTACTCAGAATGGAGTGGTACACTTGCTGTCAGCCTGCCCGCATGTAAAACTTCAGAACTCATTTCATTTCGCAATATGATGTAAACATAGATTTGATCTGAAGAGCTGCACTACACATTCTTCTCGCAGGAGCCAAGGCTAGCCCTTGAGAAAGTGAGGAGTCAAGAGTGAAGAACTATAAGATTCTTGAGGACCTATGTAGATTGCTCTAGCCCAGAACACTAGACTTCTCTTTCCAGGTGAAGAGTATCATGGCAGATTTGGAGCATAAGGAAATCTCTATCAAGACATATATCGATTCGTTACGTCCTGGGCTGCTTGCGTCATGGATTAAAACTGGAGAAAATAATGAAACAATTGATAGTATATATCTGACTTTCCGGCGATGCTTGCAACATGTAGCAACTCTGTGGTGCCACATGCCGCATCTCTCTCTCTCTCTCTCTGAACTTTTCTTCCTTCAGCAGAGCTTTGTAGGACTGATTCGGTGTGGATGTCAAAGAAAAAGTAAGGATTGCACCATCGTCGGTATCGCAACGCCTCATATCTGATACGGCCAGGCTGATGACGATGATGGGTTTTTTGCAAAGCTGAAGCAGCTAAATCTTGACAGGAAAAGCAAGCAAGTTGGACCGATTCTGTGCCTACAGATAAGGCTGATGAGAGACTGAGAGCTCTGCTGATGCGATTCACTGAACCTGTGGCGACTCATCGCCGGTTACCCAGAAGCAAGCTGCGCTAGCTGGTTTATTGAAATCGGTTCCTCGCAAGCAGCCGTACCGTATGGGCATTCCCCATCGTTGTCGATGCGGTTCTTGTCGTCGCGGGGATGTTTTTTTTCCGCAGTGTTTGAGTGGTAATTTTCAGGCTGGTGGAAAGTACAGATTTTTCAGCACGGCAATTCTTTACCGTTGCTGCCACCGAATGCAATCTTAAGTTTTGTATCATATGGAATGCTATTCATCTATAGTTTTGTAGACTGACAGGTTGCATTTAAGTTGAAAAGGGTAAACCTAATTATCAACGAAAACTGGCTCAAACCAAGTTGTTCATCTATTTGCTAACACATGAATCAGTACTTCAGTAACTGCAGATCCTAGTAGGATATGTATGTGTTTGATTTTTCCTAGTAAGGTGATTTATGTGAGGAGCATCTCAATTTCTTTTGTTTTGTCCTTGGACATGGCCAAAGAAGCAAGATGTGTGTAGCGTGCGTTTTTTAAAATGGGAGCATAGCTCCAGCCTCTACATCAGTCGATGCACACGGATTTTTATTACGAAGTATCAAAGTATGAATTATTACTATTTAAGTATCACACAACATGGGAACAAAAATCAACCAACGAAATACATAGAAAGTTTGTCGCCTTCTAGGCATCTTGAATTCTTCTAGTGAGCCGCCAGCCACCCCGGTTGATGATATCTCGAGCGACCATCTGGAGCCGTGTGCACCCGAATTCCATAAGTGGCCTCTGTCCCGTTGGTAATAGGAATGCCCAAGATTGGATCCAAAAAGTAGCCATATGTATAACCTGTAAAAATTGAGTATTTGCCAACCGTTAAATACCATGTCATTTCTACAATTCCAACTAGCCCATATTATAGCACAAACCCCGACTCGAATTCATGCCTTAGTGGCTTTATCAATCACATTTAATCAATTACCAAACATATTTGTTATATTGGCAAGGGCAATAATATTGAACGAGCATTGTACAATTGTCCATATAACTTTAGCAAAAGGACATGCAATAAAAAGATGATGAATGGACTCCTGGCACAAAAAACACATTTCTTACATCTCTCCCAATTGTGTTTTGCTAAATTGTCTTTAGTTAAAATAACCTTTTTACTTGGTGTTCTTAGAAAGTGAAAGTACTAGAACGGTAAGGCGCGCGTTGCCGCACCGAATTGATATTGGAGTATAACTTGGTTTTAGTACTCAATGTATGTGAATAACTTCATTATCTATCATCTTCATTGTTTAGCAATGTTTTTTTGTTGTCACAAACCAAATTCATTTCACACAAAACACTAGAGGTATACACAATAATTAGAATATAGAGAGACATCTCTTGATACCTTATGAGATAACAAAGTCATGACGCAAAAGAGTATCATTCGTCACTGATATTAAACAATGCACGCGCACGCGCACACATTCAACTATCTTATAGAAAAAATGTTTTGTACCAAAAAGTATAGAAAACAATACTATGAAAAATTATAATGTCATTCCCAAAATCTAGAACAAGATAATGTCACACTGTAAAAATAATTGTCTTGGTGAAACACTACCAGGCAGTGCAACAAAAAAAAAAGAACTACATGGTATTTCCATGAGAATGCTCTTAAAAAAACCATAATAGATTGAGAATTAGCGAAACCATTAACAAATAGTGGTGTCCGAAAATAATAGATTGAGAATTAGGAAACCTTGTAGAAAAATCGATGGTGCTACGCCGGCGCCAGGAGGGAGAACTACGTCGAGACGCACGTCAACAACAACAAGTCTCGACGGCGTGGCGCAGCGGGGTTTCAGCGGCGGACCCGTGCTGATGGACGCGCACAGGTCGGTGTGGCATAGTGGTGTCGAAGGCATGCCTAGCAATGTCAATGCATTAATCTCTCCTGAAAATGGGTAGGCGAAAGAGGGAGGTGGCGCCTTCTAGAGCGTACGTAGACTATGCGCGCAACGAGTTTATTGGACCGGTTTATGTTCCGGACTCGCAGTTGGTTTAGATGGCGTGCGTTGATGTGAGGATAGGGTACTTGGAAGCGATCAAGACAATCCTATTATCATTTTTAGGTGTTGCGACAGATATCGCCAGGAAGATGGCTTTGATCGTCTGATGTTTTTGTTTTGTGAAACTTTTTGAATAACATAATAAAAAAGTTCTATGCTAATTTTTATATGCCCTGCAAATTCATGTCAGGAATATAACGTATATCTTGTATTCTCAACGCTAATGGATCGTAACAACAGGGTGGTGTATTGCTGAGCTCATGCTAAATAAAACATCTCTCTGTGCAACCTTCCACACAGCTGCCAAGCGCCCGAGAACAGATACCAAAAAGAAAAGAAAATTTTCACAACTTGAAACGTGGGGCAACAAGCACCGATAACTCTCTATTCTTAGAGATTATTTCCACAACCTAAAAAGTACGGGATTTTTTTTTGCCCCCGTTTACTTAGGGCTTTGATTATTGGCCCTCTTTTTACATTAAAATTTACTTTCTGCCCCTCTTTTTTTTGAGACTTCGATCATTTGTCCTTCTGGATTTTCTTTAATCCCTTTAACATCATCTGATTACGTGAGGCAACATCTCCAGACGATAAATTCCCTGTTTATTCAATAGAGGAACCGATCGTCCTATCACCGCTTTGCTGCCCGCTGGCGTTCTTCTCCAAGTCTGGCGAGATCCTCCTCGCTCTCCCACTCAACCTTGGCTCTGTGTTAGAACCGCACTGCTTCCATATGTACACCCAAATCCCTTCCGGCAGCCTCAAACTTTGAACGCTTCTGGTAGCCTCCAACTCCAATTGCGCCGTCCTCTCCCTGGCAGTCTCCCGCTCCCTCCCTTAGCAGTGCTGCCGTAGGCGGCGGGTGGTGCCAAGGCGCAGCCGCGGGAGAGATGTGCTAGAGGGCGGTGCCGAAGCACGGTGCCTAGATTTGTTTTGCCCACTTCAGCGACTCGGGCGACAGCCGTACGCTCAACACAAAGGCGTTCGCGGCTGCCATCATGAGAATCTAGCACCGAACTGAGGACAGGGTCAGCGGGGAGAGAGCATCGTGAGGGAACAGCGCGGCCGCCGCAAGCTCTCTATATATGTGTCGAGAGAGACGAGCACTACTGGTTCGGCTCGATCAAAGGAAAACAACCACGGGCCAGCCTGCCAGGGGCAAATTATCAAAGTACAAAGAAAAGTGGGGCAAAAATTAAATTACAATATGAAAATGGCAAATAATCAAAGTCCAAACTAAAAAGGGACAAAAAGTAAAATTCTCCAGAAGGTGGGGCCACAATCAAGGAGAGGGGAGAGACGAGCTCTACTGGTTCGGCTCGATCAAAGGAAAACAACCACGGGCCTAGTCTGTCAGGGGCAAATTATCAAAGTCCAAAGAAAAGTGGGGAAAAAATTGAAATTACAATGTAAAACAGGGCAAATAATCAAAGTCCAAACTTAAAAAGGGAAAACAGTAAAATTCCCCAAGAGGTAGGGCCACAATCAAGATGACCTCTTGATTTCTAGGGAGATTAGTATTTGAAAGGATCAGTGCACACTGCATCCTGAGCTATGTTTCGAGTTTAATATCAAATATTTGAATCCTTTGCTCAAATACTATTTACAAGCCATCTTCCAACTATAAAAAGCCAATTGCACCTCACCACAAACAAGGATGGTTTTAGCTAATGTGGCACAAATGTGTCATTGTTTTTGTTCATTTATGTCACAAGGAACATATAGAAGGAGGGAAACATGAGAATATTCAACAACACCCACCTTACATATGTTGAGGACGCTCACCTTAAAAATAAGGACATACATTGGTGGGCTTTTTCTTTGGTACGATCACCACAGTTATCAAGGCGAAGGGAGAGTAGCATGAATCTTTAACTCTCTTGTGGTTTTCTAGGAATGATTTTCCTATAAAAACATGGCTCTCTATACTTTTATATATCCCCCTACTTGACGAGAAGGCCACGCTCCTGCCGGTTTCCCTAAGAGAGAGACGGAAGCCACTAATGAGGTACCTACAGGGCTACGTGCAGGAATTTATAATTTTCCGTCTTACATAACCCTCAAGATATAGTATGAAGATATGTTGCACCCCATAATGCTAGATCTAGATTACTTACAAACACCATTGCGGAAGATCTTGTGTTTGTCGAAATAGATGTCGGTGTAGCCTGATGAAGAATCTCACGTCCACACCGGGAGGTGCGATTGTTGCCGATTCCCCAGTTAGGATTACACATGTAACCTGCTCTTCTAGTATCCACACGTACACCGCGTTAATCCGTCAGCGCTCCGCCGTCTAGAGCCCTTGGCACCGGCAAAGAGAGACAACCTTTCGACGTAGCATAAGTGGTAGATCTAATCAACTAGATTAGATCTATATAAGACTAGCGAAAACTAATTCTTAACACATGAGATATAATAGAGAGAGAGAGAAAAGTCATGCATGCAATTGTGTATATTTTCCCCTTGGGGGGGGGGGGGGTGTGGGAGGGGGTATATATAGTGGGAGGAGGGGGGAGGGGTGCTTGGAGGAGGTGCAAAGCCTCCCAAAGGGTGTGCCGGCCCTAGGGGATTCGGCCGGATCCCCTTGTGGGTTCGGTTGGGGACTCCTAGTCCAACTAGGAGTCTCCCCACTACTCCTTTTTACATTTTTCTCCTTTTAATTAAAAGACTTTCCAAGATCAATTAATTAAATAAAGCAAATAAAGGGGGGAGAGGATGCACTGGCCCTGGTGGGGTAGGGCCCATGCGCGCAGCCCTAGGGTTTCCTCCCCCCTCCGGCACTTCCCCCTTTATGGTTTTCCTCCGAAACTCCTCCAGAACAAAATATACCCTCTAGATAAAATCATCGACTCTATCCACTGATGTCAGAAACACTTCTCGGCATCCCGGAACATCTCCTGTTCGCCATATTTCTCTCACAGGACTTTTCAGCCCTATACAAGCATTATATGCCTCTCATGATAACTTCACCGGAACACCACCAATTCTCATCGGAGTTGTTCCTGTGACATCGGAGTGACTCCGACCACATCTCATAACCACTATTACTGCACAATAATTCTCTCAATAAAAGATTGACTACAGCTTAAGTGTGTGACCCGGAAGGTTCGATAACACATAGACATGCCCGAAGTGTTTACCGGACAATAACAAGCACTGGGACCTAGACGGCCGAACTGTGGCTCATGTGTATTCACGAATAAATGATGGAACCTTGTGTGTTCTCGTTACGCTAAACCCCTTACGTACACGATACCAGTGATATCACGAGATGAGAGAATGTGCTCTAGTGTGATTAAATAATTCGATCATAACACATATAAACACATACCGATATTATTCTCTTTTCTCATTCCGTATCCCCAATGTCCTGTGATAAATCACATTGTGTCTGGTGATGGTGTGTATCACACGTTCGCTGGGAACCCCAAGAGGAAGGTATGATGTAGCGTACGTAGCAACAATTTTCTCTTGATACAAAACCAAGGTTTATCGATACAGTAGGACTTGGAGAAGGCTTCGAAAAGGTGTCAACGGCGCTGTTTATGATCACTGATGTGGACCTGCACACAATCACAAATAAACTACTTTGCCCCAACGAAACAGAGAAGTTGTCAATCTCTCCGGCTTGCTGAACACAAAGAATTAAATGTATGTATGTAAAATAATATGAGAGTAAAAATGACCAGCGTGCAAATGACTAGGAAAAGCTATGATTGAAAACGGTTGTAAACAATATAAGAAAATAGGACCGGGGTCCACAGTTCACTAGTGGCGTCTCTCCAAAAGATAAACATGTTGGGTAAACAAATTACAGCGAGCCAATTGACAAACATGGGCGCAACACAATACTATCATGACACAAAGTTCACTATTTCATCTAATATGGGCATTACGACAAAATACATAGACCGTTATCCAACTGCATCTATGACTAATAATCCACCCCGGGATCGCTATCCAGTCGGTCACCGGAAAGTATTAAGTTGCAAGCAACAAATAATTGCAATAAGCGTCGTGCGTAATGTAAGCAATGGTTACAACATATAGCAAGAAACACCGTTGTTTTACCCCTAGTAGCAACAACACATCTCAAATCTTAATCGTTTCTGTCAAGTCGAGCTCAGACAAGAGAGGCATGAACCCACTATCTAGCATAAATACCCTCTCTAAGGTAGTAGCAATTACTTCGGCCAAAGCATCCACAACCATCGGAGAGCATGCAAGATCATAAATAAAACATATGATAAATAAAATGAACAATAATGTCATGACTCCATAATTCATCGGATCCCCGCAAACACAACATGTAGCATTACAAATAGATGACCTTCATCATGTTAGGCAGATCACAAGATCTAAACAATGGAGTACAAGAGAGAGAGACAACCATCTAGCTACTGCCATGGACCCGTAGTCCCATTGTGGACTACTTACGAATCACTCCGGAGGCAGGCATGGTGGTGTAGATGCCTCCGGTGACGATCTCCCCCTCCGGCAGGGTGCCGGGAAGAGCTTCAGTACCCTCCCGATCTAGGGTTGGCGACGGCGGCGGCATCGGATGTTTTTTGGAAAATATGATCGGGCATCGAGGGTTTTCGGGACGAAGGCAATTTATAGGCGAAAGGGCAACTCAGGTGGGCACCCGAGGTGCCAAGGCGGGCCCCAGCCACGGTCAAGGGGTTGACCGTGCATGGGGGTCGTCTGGGGCCTGTGGGGCCCCCTTCAGGTCTCCTTCTGGCGCAGTCTTTGTTTTCATGTAAAAATAATTCCCGTAAAATATCAGGCGATTCGGAGAAACTTCCCCGACTAGCTTTACTGAAACAAAAAGACAACAGAAAACAGGAACTGGCACTGGGCATCTTGTCAATAGGTTAGTTCCATAAAATATGCCAAAATGATATAAAAACATTATAAAAATATGTGGCAATGATATATAACAAGCATGGAACAATCAAAAATTATAGATACGTTTGAGACGTATCATCTGGCCAGACGATTGGGTGACATCGGCGATACGGAGATGGCCTGGAGTATGTAGCTCTCCGTCGCTGGAGGAGTAAGTACCATTCTTGAATAATCTCTGTTCCATTACACATTCTAGCTAGGTTACACCCAAAAGCCACCATTATGATCCCCAATTAAAGCCGGACGGTTGATGACAATCAAAGTGTAGGTGTCAAATGTGTGGTCACTAGATATTCTCATGGTATAGTGATACAGCTAACAAAAACTCTATAATTACTTGCTAACTTCATCTGTGACGATTCGTCTCTTAGCAAGAACATACAAATGGGTCGGTTGAGTACAATTGTCATTCCGACACTATACTCTTATAGTTGTTTAACTTACACAAAGACCATGATCAGGAAAACGTGATCATCTAACAACAAGATAAGCTAGTCTTAGAGACAAGACTAGGCACACTTTGTATTGTCTATATCTCTACATGCGCATCGGCGGTTTTCGTTTGAATACTCACTATTCAATTGCCATTGCAGTTATAGCATAAAGATATATACATTAATAATAAACTTGAAGGTAAATAATAACTTAATATTATTCTCTCTAGAGCATACCTCCAACAGTACCTTGCCAAACTTATCACATAAGCGAAAACCATTTGGAAATCAACCAAGTGTCGGTCCAAAAGCGAGCGGGTTAAAAAGTTCAACGTTATCAAAGTTATGGAAACAAATGTCTACTCCATTATAATTCAGAAGCAAAGAAGCAAATTATAGTGATGAAATGGAAACGTTTATGGATAATTCCATTGATAGTTGGAGACAATTGATCATCGATCGTGAGTATTAGTTATGATGTGTATATATGTAATCTTTGAATTCTTGACAATTGTGAACTGGTAACACCACGTACAAGCATTTATTGGTCAATAAATCCATTCATAATATAATAAATCTTGAACCTTTTTCCGATTTTTGACACAACAGTTTCTGATGAATGGCGTATAGTTGATGAATATTTTCTAATTATCTGTTTCACTACGAGATGATTAGACAGCTACCTAAGAGCCACACGATAAACAATCTTATCTATCGTAAGATGTGCGAAACTATCATATGTACTTGAGCATACTCTACCATTACTGATTGTAAATTCTACCGTTTATGTTGTTGTACAACTCAATCTATTTAGTTTATCCATATCCATGTTTTTTTTCTATAATTTACTTCCCTGGTTGGCTATAAATTTAGGCAACTTAGCAAGCTTGTCATGATGAGACCTATCACAGAATTAGCATGTATGCTGATATCAATTCCACTATTACAATGGCATAAGATCATGCCTTTTACATGAGCTTGTCAATAAATAAGTATATGCACTACTAAATGGGATGTGGGCATACTAAAATGTAAAAGAAATAAAATTGTTACTTTCATCTGCTCAAAATTATCAGTGTCTGGTTGTTTCTAATTAATTACAGTCTCAAATGCATTTATCACAATCTCCATGTATAAGCCCCGTCCAAAGGTGTACATATATTAAAATCGATTTACACCTAGACCAATGTAGGAAGCACTTCATTAAGAACAAATGCACGACTTTGTAAGCTAATTGCAAGTTCTCTTCAATTGTAATTTCTAATTAGTGCAATTTTTCGGGTTGGCAGAATCACATATGTTCATCACCAACAGGGTTTATACAAAACACTCCTGATTCTATCAGTAGTTATCCCACGCAAGAAACAAATAATATAATATGCCTGACTGCACTTACGATTGTGTGGTCCTAGATTTGCTCACCAACTAACGGAAAGTTTCGATAATTATAGAAACAAAGTACGCGCATCCCATAAAAAGAGATAAAGTTCAAAGACAACATCTTCTGGGTTTGGCACAATTTAAAGAAGTATTATATTACAGCACTAACTTGCCACAAATATAAATAGGCGTATAAGACAAATTGTCTAAGATGACCATTATAAAAAAATCACAATGTAAAGTCGTTATAGTCATACTCAAAAGAATTTATTCTGATTGGATAATAATTCGTTTTTGTGGATATTGGCTATAGTAACTTAAAGAGGATAAAATGAGACTGGTTTGTCTTTTTCCGAAATGTCCATTTGATGTTACACACTATGATTATGTTTGTCTTCAAAGAAGAAGAAACAAGGCTTTTCTAAAGGACAAACAAAAAAAAATCTTTATGAAACTTAGCATTTTTGGCTGCCTGGAGTATTTGGACTATCAACAACAATAAAATCTTCATGGGTGAAGACCCATGTTGTTAAAGACGAAGGCTATTTATTTGAATGAACTAGTATTGGTTGGCCATAGCTAGGGACACAATATAATATGCTCAACAATTTAGAGATTGGTCAGCTAATCACAAATATTGTTTCCTCTTATTAATGGCCTTTGTAACTCTTCTATGCTATGTTTATATTTACATATATGGCAGTGAAAATCTCTCCCACTATTTCACTTATAAAAAAATACATATGGGGCATCCTCATCATAGATCGAGTGAGAGACGGATATAAAGGCATGCGGACCTGCAGGTATGATATATTTATATATGCTGCAATCCATCGATTTCGATTTGCTGCATCACACTACTGTTTGTATATACGCTAAGCTGTCAACCAGTGAGGTAAGCACCTGCAAAACAGAGATAAAGAGACCGATGCCTCTTGCTACTTGCATTTGATGACTCGCTACTTTACATATCTCTTTTCATAAGCATGCATCAATGCCTTTAATTTCCTACATATTGTAAAACCACAAGTGGAATGCATGGATAGATAAGACAGAACAAGGTATCTGGCCAATAGCCATAGCCAAAAGGTGTGGACTGCTGCGTGCCACATTTTCTGAGCATCTATGGAACATCAATTTTTATATATGTTTGACTTTGTTTTTTATTAGCTCCTCTATTTCCGGATAGAATCACATTGCTTTTTTACTGTACATGCAAAAACGAACCGACCAATGAAAATTTAATCGTGATACGCACATGCAATGTTGTGTATGTGTCGTACAATAGATTATCCGTGGACCTACATTTTTACATTTTTGTCGCTGTTATTATTTATGTGTTTTCATTTTGATTTTTACTTTTGTTGAATATATCAGCAATGTAAGGAGGCACATATGAATTGTGCAATTGAGTGTAACTTTTCTAGAAGCATATATATCGTCGAATATCCAATGGGGAAGCAAAAGATTTTAAATTAATATTTGAAAAACTAACCTATTAAAGTTCTTCGGAGGAAAATTAAGGTGATTTGTATAGACCATACTAAATTAAAGTGAAATTTTATTTACCACCTGAGACGACTGCAGTACATATTAGACACGATTAACATGCATTTGTACACTCAATAAATTAGCTGCGCGAATCAGTCCATGGAGACCCCATGGGCTTTGCCTTTCTTTTAGGAATTTTTTGTACGGTGAATCTGTGCTACTGACCAATGAAAAGGCAATGATGGAGTTCACCACAAAAATATTTGTAATTAAAATTTATTCATGCATAGATGTATATGTAATCAGTGTTCTTCATAAAAGTGTATATGTTCAGTTAGATTATTAACAAACTGTATGACATCGATCTAAGACCAGCCACAGTGTGTCCAAAAGGGGGTTCGAATGAACTTTTGAACCGATTCAATACAGTGCATGGCATATATCATATTGTCCGAGAAGAAAGTGATTCCTTTTAGTGGTTCGGCTCATGTCAGTAAAAAACAATTTCCTGCATGCATGGCTCATGAGTGTGAAGGAACAGGGAGGAGAGTGGAGTGCTTTTTTCCTGGTTGGGCTCCAGAGTTGCAGTTTGGTGCGGTTCAACATGCTGTAGCCAATGGGCCGGCTAGCGATTTATAACTTACAATATTTTTAATTGTATTGATGCCACATAGTGTATGGTGTAAGTAGGCATAGACTTGAAAAGAGACGCATGGATCTTTTAAGCTTTCTGGGATTCCATGTGTTCAGTGCTTTGCATCAGAAAATGGCAACAAAATCTTGCTAGTCTAAATGATATTACTCCCAAGGAGGAGCCCTAAGCTGCTCATGTTGACTGTGAATGCAGGCACCCCCAGATTCGGATGCCCATGCCTCTCTCTCTCTCTCTCTCTCTCTCTCTCTCTCTCTCTCTCTCTCTCAACACTACAAAAGGGCCTGGATCCACACCCCTTAAATCACACATCACACGACCACGGTCATTAGTTTCAGCTGCATACACTAGCACTAGATCGTGCACTCTAGATCAAGAAAGAAGGCAAGAACTCTCGGGCCGGCCGACGATGGAGAGGGTGACGAAGCTGTCGGCGCAGAAGGCGGTGGTGATCTTCACCGCAAGCAACGAGTGCCCCATGAGCTACACGGTGATGACCCTCTTCTCCGGTCTCGGCGTGGGCGCCGCGGTCCACGAGCTGGACAAGGACCCCCGTGGCCGTGACATGGAGCGGGATCTCGCCCGCCGCCTCGGCCACAATCCGCCAGTGCCTGCCGTCTTTATCGGCGGCAAGCTCGTCGGCTCCACCGACAAGATCATGTCACTGCATCTCGGTGACAAGCTCGTGCCCATGCTCAAAGCTGCCGGTGCCATGTGGCTCTGACCTCCCTCAGAGACACATCGGCAAATTTTTGTTCGACGAGACATCAGCTAATTCTAGTTCTGGCAATTTTTGCACCTCGCGTGCATGCATGTATGCATGCTTAATTAACTTAAGGGCGATTTGGCTTTGTACAAGTAATTGTTCAGGTCGATCGTCTCGCCATCAAAGTCAATGACGACGTTGGCAGATATTTCCAAACGAAAAAGGGATTACGACAGGGTGATCCTCTATCACCTATATTATTTAATATAGTTGCTGATATGTTAGCCATTATCATTGAGTGTGCGAAATTGGATGGGCAGATTGTTGGAGTGGTTCCGCACCTAGTGGATGGCGGATTATCTATTCTCCAATATGCTGACGATACAATTCTTTTTATGGAACGTGACATGGAAAAGGTAAGAAACCTGAAATTAATATTATCAGCGTTCGAGCAACTTTCCGGTCTAAAAATTAACTTCCATAAAAGCGAAGTGTTTTGTTTTGGCGATGCTCAGGACGAGGCTGACCAATATGCTGAACTTTTTGGCTATGGGCACGGCCAGTTTCCAATTAGTTACCTTGCCATTCCAATTCAGTTTAGGAGGCTAACGATAGCTCAATGGAAGCATGTTGAGGAAAGAATCCAAAAAAGGTTGAGTAGTTGGAAAGGAAAATTATTATCCCTGGGTGGTAGGTTGGTTCTCATAAATTCAATACTTACCAATATGGTGCTGTATATGATATCCTTCTTCCAATTGCCAATGGGAGTCTTGCATCGATTGGACTACTTTCGATCTAGATTCTTTTGGAAAGGAGATAATGAAAAAAAGAAATATCGGCTGGCAAAATGGGATTTAGTGTGCCGTCCTAAGGACCATGGCGGTCTTGGGATTCATGACCTCGAGGTCAAGAATAGAGCCCTTCTCGGTAAATGGCTGTTTAAGCTACTAACCGAAGATGGGGTGTGGCAAACTCTCCTTCGGAGGAAATACATTGGCTCAAGCGCGTTATCACAGGTTTCTTGGAAACCAGGTGACTCACATTTTTGGTATGGCCTAATGGCGACGAAGAAATTCTTCTTCCCATATGGTTCTTTTTCCATTAAGAATGGGTCGGAGATAAGGTTCTGGGAGGATAGGTGGTTGGGTACTACCCCACTCCGAGAGCAATATCCAGCCTTATACAATATTGTCCTTGGACGTCACAAGAGCGATACACTTGCTCAAGTGTTGGTTAATAATATTCCAACTGTGACGTTCAGATGAGATCAGCGCCTAGCTACTGTCAATTTGACACAAGGGCCTGATGAGTTTCGGTGGAATTTACACAATAACGGTAAATTCTCAGTGGACTCTATGTATACAGCGCTAATCCAACCAGAGGTGCCGGTTGATAACAATAAGAAAATTTGGAAGATGAAGATTCCACTTAAAAACAAAGTTTTTGCGTGGTACCTTCGTCGAGGAGTTATTCTTACAAAAGATAACCTTCTAAAACGCAATTGGCATGGAAGTAAACAGTGTGTCTTCTGTCATAAAGACGAGACGATCAAACACTTATTCTTCGAGTGCAAGTTTGCTAGCTCTATATGGTCCATCATCCAGATAGGTTCTACTATATACCCTCCCAAAAGCGTTGCCAATATTTTTGGCAATTGGTTGAATGGAGTGGATAATAGGTTCAAACAACTTATTAGGGTGGGAGCGGTTGCCGTAATATGGTCGCTTTGGCTACAAGGTTTTTAATGATAAAAATTGTTCTCTTATGCAGGTTATCTACAGGACTACTGCTACTCTCCGTTCGTGGTCTCAGTTGCAACGTGTGAGGTATCGAGACCTGTTTATGGAGGTGTGTACCAGACTAAAGGAAACGGCGAGAGACTTTTTATCCCAACATGGATGGCAGCACAATTTGCGGATAGGCCTTCCATCACCATAGGCGTTCTTACAATTTCTCATTTTTGATATGCAATTCGCCTTTTTTATGTTTCGAACTTCAGACTTGTTGCGGCTGTGTGCATCTTGGTTATGCAGAGGCTGGGTGTAATACTTAAACCTTTTAAGTAATAAAGCTCCCTTTATCTAAAAACGTGAGCTTATATAGCATAGTTTCCAAGAGAGCTAGAGGACAAGACGTTTTGTTCTGCCGCTAGCCAAGGCAAGAGTGCGAGTATCTGGTATGACACACATCCATGTGTCATTAAATGCGAAAATGCAATATATGTCTATTTCCAACAGTTTTTGAGATGTGTGTTGCACGCAAATTCATAATTAACTAGCTTTGAACTGCACGTGAAAAGATTACCGTAATACTCCAACCATGCAGGAGTAATGAATTTATGCTACAGGGTAATGACACTAGTAGAAAACGGGCCAGTAGTCCCGGTTGTAGAAGGCCTTTAGTCCCGGTTTGCCAACCGGGACTACCAAATCAGGACTAAAAGTCCCCCCCCCCCTCTTTAGTCTTGGTTGGCCACGAATCGGGACTAAAGAGCCCTCCACGTGGCCACGGCCGAGCCCGCTGGGTGGAGAACCTTTAGTCCCGGTTGGTAATACCAACCGGAACTAAAGGTTTCTGCTTTTTTTTCTTTTCAATTTATTTAGGGTTAATTTAGGTTTTAGGGGGTTGGGGTTTAGGAGGGGTTTAGGGTTTCGGATTTTGTGTTTTCCATTCAATTCTTTTCGTATGGAGATCACGTTGATGCGCCAAAAACAAGTTTTCGTATACATAAAGTTCATACTACATGGAGATCACGTTGATGCATATATGTACACATACAATTTGGTATCTATTTAATTACATGCAGATAATCAAATTACATGGAGGCATTAGTGGCAATGCAATTCTCCTCTTTCCGGTATGACCCCGTAACCAAAAATCCCGCCAATTCCTCTTGAATTGCTTTTAGGCGATTCGTTGGTATGAGCTTGTCCCGCATATCTTCCATCTTGATCAATATGAATATGTGAGTTGTGTGTATATATATCAAATCATCATAAAATAAATTATGAATGGAACTCAACACAATTGATGGTAATAAAATAAATTGTGATTAGTGTTTACGTACTGCTATTTGTCTTGCAGTTCTTTGCCGCTCACTGATCGTCAGGCGCATGAACTCGAAAACGTAGTATGCACATAAATTAGTCCCCTGTTCCTGCCTCAGGCAGTATTTTACAAAAAATAGAATTCAATCAAATAATAATCAAACATGATAATGGTATTGAAACTAGAATTAAAGAGTTGCGCGGACCTAGATAGTACTACTTACCTAGGTGCAATAAAAACACAGCTCCGGTTTCCATTCACCTTTAACCTTATTGATGAACCGTTTCCAAACCCTGCCCGGCAAAGAAAATGAATAAAGAAGTTATTAATTACTTGATATAAGAAAATGAACGAAAGAGGTTGATATAGAGCGATAATGAACGAAAGAGGTCGATATCAGAAAATTACTTCTGGAGCATTAGTTGCACGCAGCTGTACTCGTCCATATCTTTCCTTAATGAGTCCATGACTTCAACAACTGCTTCGTCAACTCTAATGATTAGCAGAATCCAGTGAAATCTGCGCACGTTTATATACGCAGGCATGCATAACTCATCGATTATACTAAACATCGAGTAAGCAAAATAGAATGTGTAGGAGACAATAACACTCACTTGAAGTTGTAAGGAAAAAGTATTCCTCCGCAGTGATTTTGCTTCACTAAAAACAGCAGCAAGTTATTCTCTGTGTCCTCGGCATGGTTTTGTACGGTAACTTCATGATTGAAATATGGGTCAATGAACCCAGTGTCATAGATGTTGTGTCTTCTGCATTCGAGAATCTTCATTCTGCATAATAGCGTACAAATTAAAGAATATGAGATAATTACAGGCAATGAACGAGCTGAGATAGAGACTAAAATTACATAAACAAATCACTTACAAACAATAGCAACTGACGAGGGCTTTGTCGAGGGCGTCTTGATTGAATAACTGAAAAAGTTCTGTAACTCAATAAACATCTCGTTGGCTTGGAAGTAATGCTCTTTCTTTTGTGCCACCCAGAGGCTGGTTTGCCCTTCCATTGCGACTTCCATGTACCATTCATGCAATCTTCGCATTTGTGTTGGTAGACGCCCTACCTCCTCAGGTATGACCATAGAGCGCCCGTGGACATATCTCCATGGTAACTCAGCAATGCCAGTGTCGCCTATGCGACCAGTGTCGTGGTGTACGTCCTTATCGGGAAACACCTTGAGCGGGGGGATCGATTGTATTGCCTGTTCTCCGAGCTGAGCCACTTGTTTCCCGCTTTTTGCCGTCTGCTGGCTCTGTTGATTATATGTCTTCTCAATACAGCGGACATAGTCGTCAGGCCTATCAGCCACATGTGATGGTGGTCCCGATGATAGATTTCTCACAACTCTCATAACTTTTTCCAAAGGTATTATCTCCTTTGGCTCGGGCTTTTTCGGTGCAAGTTGTTTTTTGACATCGGCAGACACCCTCTCATTTAGTTCCTCCTCAGTCAACTCGTAAGATAACTTTTCAGGAGCCTTGTCGACCTTGGTTTTCTTATTTGCAAGTTTCTTCTGAGTAGTAGTAGTCGACGGGAAGTGCAGCTTCCGCTTTAGCAACTTAGTAGTGGGCGCAATCGACGGTTGACGGGACGGCACAGGCGATGGACTTGGGCTGGGCTCCCAACCGACGGGGAGGGATAGACTTTGAGGTGGTGGATTGCTACTCGGAGGAGTTGGTGGCCTTGGCGCCGAGTCTGGAAACACGATGTATTTCTTGTTCCATAGAACGATACCATTCTTGACTTCTCCCAATGTCTTCTCCTCGTCACCTCCAGGAATGTCAAGCTCCAGTGTATCAAATCCAGGCATAATTTCATCCACCCTGACACGAGCATAGCCAGCTGGAATCCCACCAAGATGGTAGCTTGCTCCAGGTTGATTTGGTAAAGCATAGCCGACCGCCACCTTGAAGGATATGTTCTTCATTGACATATGTAGCTCACAACTTGTCTTCTCCGTGACATTATCCACGGGGTTGTGAGCCGCCAGCTGTTCGAATGCAGATGCTTCTAGCTACGTGGAACCCACGCTGCTTTTCCACTGATCAGATGGGACGGCATCGAGTTCAGGACCTTCTAGCTGTTGCTGAGATGCCCTTTGCTGACTAGTTGAGTCCAGTTGCTCCTGCTGCCGCTGCACTTTGCGTTCCAACTCCGATAGCCGGTCTAACTCCTTCTTCTTCTTTCTCTGACGGCTTCTATAACTGTCAGCGTAATCCGCAAACCCGTGCTTTCACGAAACACCGGGTCCATAGCCTCAACATCGTCCAAAGTGTTCAGGATTCCCGAGGGCGAGTGTCAGCTCGTCGTTCTCTCTCTCGGTCTGGTACTCTCCCTTTCGAACTTTTTCTATTGCGTTCTCAATCTCTTTGGATATTCTTTCAACTTTTTCCTTCCATTTTCTCTTTGCAACAATCCGCCCTGTCTGTGGGTCCAACGCTGCCCCATGCACATACAACCAAAACTTGGACCTCTCGGGACTATCCGCTGTCTGTGGAATGATCCCTTTAGCAAGCAGTTCTGCTTCAAATGCTTCCCACTTAGGCACGGTAGCCTTGTAGCCACCTGCCCCCAAAGTGTGGTGATATTCCTTCTTCCCAGCATTTAACTTATTTGTTTTCGATCGGGCCACAGCGGCCTCCGATTTTCTTTGCTTCACAAATGTGGACCACTGCTGTTGTATCTTCACTAGAGGTCCAGTGAATTCTGGATCTTGTTCCTCCGCCTCTACATAAGCTTTCCATAAGTTTTTCTTCCAGATCCGGAATTGTTCGACCATCTTAAATAAGAGTCCAATGCTTGACTTTCTTCTTCAACTGCTCGGGTAGACCTGGCGGTAGGTTGACCTTTGTCAAGAGCGTGTCCCAACACAAATCTTTTAGGGTCTTGCCAACATAAGTAGTTGGCTTGTTCTCGTCCTTCGGCTGATGCCATTCTTCAAGGGTGATCGGGACCAAGTCCCTAACAACAACTCCGCATTGATTTATATATTTGCGGCGGCACTGTAAGGGTTCCATCGGTTCGCCACTATCACTAACTCTGTCGATCACTATCCTTTGACCCTCCTTCAACGGCTTCGTCGGGCCTCGTTTCGACACTGCTTTCGACCCTTTCAACCCTTTAGCTGCGGATGATTTGCTCGATCCGGAGGGCTAAAAGAAAAAATGATTTGTTAATAACTGCAATACAACTCAAATAATACATCTAGTGTGATCGATCAACAGAGGCTTAATATACCTCGCCGGAGTTTGGTAAGGGCAGTCTTGTAGCCACCTGTCCCCAAAGTATGGTGATATTTCTTCTTCGCAGCATTTTCCTTATTTATTTTCGATCGGGCCACAGCGGCAGACGATTCTTTTATCTTCACAAATGCGGGCCTGTCATGTTTTATCTTCACTAGTGCTCCAGTGAAATCTGGAGCTTGTTTCTTCGCCTTTAGATAATTTCTCCATAATGTTTTCTTCCAGGTCTGAAATTGTGTGGCCATCTTCTTAAGAGTCCACTGCTTGACTTTCTCCTTCTTGTCATATGTGAAACCTGGCGGTAGGTTGACATGTGTCATGAGCGTCTCCCAAAGCAAATCTTTTCTTCTTTGGTCGACATAACTAGCTCCATCGTTGTCGTCCTTCGGTTTATGCCATTCTTCAAGGATGATCGGGACCATGTCCCTAACAAGAACTCCGCATTGATTTATAAATTTACGGCGGCTCTCTATGGGTTCCAGTGGTTCGCCATCATCACCAACTTTGTCGATCGATAACCTTGCACCATCGCCCAACTTTTTGGTCGGGCCTCGTTGCCTTTTAGCAGCTGATTGGCTCGATCCGGAGGGCTAAAAGAAAAATGATTCGTGAATAAGTGCAATACAAATCAATTAATGCATCTAGTGATCAACAGAGGCGTAATATATATACCTCGTCGGAGTTTGTTAAGGGCCCTTCGTCGTCTCTGTTTTCTTCTAGCTCAACTGCATCACCGGAGTCGTTCAAAAATTGTGAGCTGTAATCGTCTTCACCCCCATCTTCTCCACCGCCATCTCCTCCACCGGCATCTTCTTCACCGGCATCTTCTCCATGTTGTGCACCATCAAATATAATCGTATATATTTGCTCTTCACCCTCGTCCATAGCCCAATGTCCATGCAATCAATTATATATGCTTTCAATTTAGTAACAAGAATATGAATCTTGCTTGCTAAAGGGATTACAAATGCTGAGTGTTACAAAATGAACAAAATGAACAAGATTACAAATTAAAGACAACAATTTTTAAACAACAATTTTCATACTCATTTTAAACAAGAATTTTCATACTAAAATTACAAAACTACAAAGTACTAAAATAAATTTTGCTATCTATATTTTTGTTATTTTGCTATCTACAAAATGAACAAAATGAACAAGATTACAAATTAAAGACAACAATTTTTAAACAACAAATTTTAAACAGCAATTTTCATACTCATTTTAAACAAGAATTTTTAAACTAAAATTACAAAACTACAAAGTACTAAATTACTAAAATAAATTTTGCTATCTATATTTTTGTTATTTTGCTATCTACAAAATGAACAAAATGCTATCTATATTTTGTTAAATTACTAAATCAAATGGAGTCTCTAATTAGAAACTAGGCATTAGAAACTAACCTAACACTAACAACTAACCTAACATTATTTTTTGTAGATGAACATTTTTCCTAATTTCGGACTAGTCTAAACTAACATCAAATTTCAACAAAATGTGAGCATTTGTTGCACACGCATGAGTGCGTGCTACCATTTGGTGGCGGCGCCGCCTGGATTTGGTCGCCGGAGCAACCACTATGGCGCGGCGGAGACGGCGAACAAGGGCGTAATCGATGAAAAGATAGGGTCTTTGAGGACCATAGGCTCACCAGGATCACGACGGTGTCCTCCATTTGTCCCGGGGTGGCTTGAAACGGCGGCGCGACGATGGGGGCGATGCTAGCTAGGGTTTCGGGTGGCGGGGAAGAGAAATGAAATTACGGGGAGGGAGAGAATGCTTACCTCATGCGGCAGCAGCGGCGCTGCGGCGTGACCTCGTGTGCCTCCTTGAAGACGGGCGGCGGCGCTACGACGTGACCTCGCTGCGGCGATGACGGCGGCGGCGCTTCGGTGTTCGACGTGCGAAAATGAAGAAAATGGGGATCGATTTGGCCGAGATTGATCTAAGTAACTGAAAAAAAGCTTTAGTACCGGTTGGTGTTTAGTACCGGTTCGTAACACCAACCGGTACTAAAGGTCCACCCTTTAGTACCGGTTGGAACCACCAACCGGTTCTATTTTTTTTGTTCTCCTTTTTCTTTTTTATATTTTCTGATTTCTTTTATATGTATTGATTTAAGTCAAATTTGTAAAAATCATATCTATATTTGAAAACATCCTCAACAACTTTTGGAACATCCAATTTTTATAAAAATCATATCTATATTTTATGATTTCTTTTATATGTATTGATTTAATTGTCTATATTTGATTTAATTGTTTAATTGTAAACATCATATCTAATTGATTTAATTGTTTAATTGTCTATATTTGTAAAATCATATCTATATTTTTGAGTGAATCTTATGCACTTGGCTGCAAATTAATGGAGTCCTCTGTCTCATAGAAACAGAACCAAAAAGGTTACATAAAAGGTTTAATACATTATTACAAATCACTAACAGCATCCGTATCTAGTGTTGTGGTATAAACTTTTTCTTCGTGTGTCCCTTTCTTCTGATTGCGCCGTAACCATGGACAATCTTCATTACTTAACAGGATGCTTGGGTCAGTGTTCACTGTGAAGGGCGAAATTTAATCAAACTTATTGTAATCTTCTGACATGTCTGTCTTGTCCTCCACTCCCACGATGTTTCTTTTCCGTGAAAGAACTATGTGGCGCTTTGGCTCATCGTATGATGTATTCGCTTGCTTATCTTTTCTTTTTTTCGGTTTGGTAAACATGTCCTTCACATAGAAAACCTGAGTCACGTCATTGGCTAGGACGAATGGTTCATTGTGGTACCCAAGATTCTTGAGATCCACTGTTGTCATTCCGTACTGCGGTCTACCTTTACCCCGCCTGTCAGGTTGACCCATTTGCACCGAAACAAAGGGACCTTAAAATCAGATCCATAGTCAAGTTCCCATATCTGCTCTATATAACCATAATATGTGTCCTTTGCCCATTGTTGTTTGTTGCATCAAAGAGGACACCACTGTTTTAGTTGGTGCTCTTTTTATCTTGGGCGGCCATGTAAAATGTATTCTCATTTATCTCGTATCCTTGGAAAGTCAATATAGTCAAAGATGGTGACATGGCCAACAAGTATAGCTCTTCTCCAACAGTGGTGTTATTAATGAGATGTGTTTGCAACCAACCGCCGAAAGTCTCCATGTGTTCTTCTTTAATCCAAGAGTCAGGCTGCTTCGGGTTTTCGGAGCGTACAATATTCATGTGTTTCTCGATATACGGAGCCACCACGCTGGAATTTTGTAGAACTATGTAGTGTGCTTGAGTGAAAGAATGTCCGTCCATACTTATCATTGCTTTCTTTGCTAGCGTGCCTTTTCCACACAGTCTCCCCTCATGGCGCGATTCAGGAACACCGATCGGCTCAAGGTCAGGAATAAAGTCAACACAAAACTCAATGACCTCCTCTGTTCCATAGCCCTTGGAGATGCTTCCTTCTGGCCTAGCACGGTTATGAACGTATTTCTTTAAGACTCCCATGAACCTCTCAAAGGGGAACATATTGTGTAGAAATACAGGACCAAGAATGGAAATCTCTTCGACTAGGTGAACTATGAGGTGCGTCATAATATTGAAGAAGGATGGTGGGAACACCAACTCGAAGCTGACAAGACATTGGATCACATCCTTCTGTAAACTTGGTAGAGTTACTGGATCGATTACCTTCATAGAAATTGCATTGTGGAATGCACATAGCTTCACAATGGGTACTTGAACATTTTCCGGTAGAAGCCCCCTCAATGCAACCGGAAGTAATTGTGTCATAAGCACGTGGCAGTCATGAGACTTTAGGTTTTGGAACTTTTTCTCTTCCATGTTTATTATTCCCTTTATATTCGACGAGAAGCCAGACGGGACCTTGATACTGCTCAGGACTTCAAAAAAGATTTCCTTCTCTTCTCTGGTAAGAGCGTAGCTGGCAGGACCTTGATACTTCTCTGGATGCAGGCCGTCTTGTTCATTCATACGTTGGTGGTCCTGCCGTGATTTCGGTGTATCTTTCGTCTTCCCAAACACACCCAAGAAGTTTAGCAGGTTCACGCAAAGATTTTTGTCACGTGCATCACGTCGATTGTAGAGCGAACCTCTAGGATTTTCGAATAGGGTAGGTCCCAAAATATAGATTTCTTCTTCCACATGGGTACGTGTCCGTCAGCGTCATTCGAACAGATTGTCCGCCTGGATCCATTCCAAAGATTACTTTTAAATCCTTGACCATACCATATATATCATCACCAGTAGGGCGGGTAGGCTTCGTCCGGTGATCTGCCTCACCTTTGAAATGCTTGCCTTTCTTTCTTAAGGGATGCTTGTTTGGAAGAAATCGACGATGCCCCGGGTACACATTCTTGTTACCTAAATATATTTTCAGTCTCACCTAAACAGTGCGTGCATGCATTGTATCCCTTGTTTGACTGTCCTGAAATGTTACTAAGAGCAGGCCAATCATTGATGGTTACAAACAACAACGCTCGTAGGTCAAATTCCTGTTGTTTGTGCTCATCCCACACACGTACACCTTCTTCATGCCACAACTGTAAAAGTTCTTCAACCAATGGCCTGAGGTACACATCAATGTCGTTGCCGGGTTGCTTCGGGCCTTGGATGAGCACTAGCATCATAATGAACTTCCGCTTCATGCACAACCAAGGAGGAAGGTTATAGATACATAGATTCACAGGCCAGGTGCAATGACTGGAGTTCTGCTCCCCAAAAGGATTAAAGCCATCTGTACTTAGACCAAACCTTAAGTTCCTTGCGTCACCTACAAAATCCTTGAACTCTCTGTCGATTTTTCTCCACTGCGACCCATCAGCGGGGTGTCTCAGCATCATGTCTTTCTTACGGTCTGCTTTGTGCCATGCAACAACTTGGCATGCTCTTTGTTTTGGAACAAACGTTTCAACCATGGTATTATGGGAGCATACAACATCACCTTGGCAGGAACCCTCTTCCTGGGGCGACGCTCGCCCTTAACATCACCAGGGTCATCTCGCCTGATCATATACCGCAATGCACCGCATACCGGACATGCATTCAAATTCTCGTACTCCTCACCGCGGTAGAGGATGTAGTCATTGATGCATGAATGTATCTTCTGCACCTCTAATCCTAGAGGGCAGACAACCTTCTTTGCTACGTACGTACTGGGGGCAATACGTTATCCCTTGGGAGCATCTTCTTTAATATTTTCAGCAACTTTTGAAATCTCTTGTCAGATAGTCCATTCTCTGCCTTCCATTGCAGCAATTCCAGTGTGGTACCCAGTTTTTTCTGGCCATCTTCGTAATTTGGGTACAACAATTTTTTCTGATCCTCTAACATGCGTTCCAACTTCAACCTCTCGTTTTCACTTCCGCAGTTTATCTGTGCATCAAGAATGGCCCAACGAAGATCATCATCGGGCTCATCAACAATGGCCTCTTCTTCAGCTTTGTCTTCCCCCATTGTAGTACCACCGTGTTCAGGGAACATAGGATAGTTTTTATCATCCTCTTCTTCTTCATTGTCTTCCATTATAACCCCTCTTTCTCCGTGTTTGGTCCAACAATTATAGCCGGATATGAAACCGGACTGCAACGGGTTGTTTGTCTCAGCCACACGCAGAAAACTATGCATGCCATTAATAAACTCGGGACTGCGACCGTACATTCATTGCCGGCTCATCTGCATTATATAAATATATCAAAAACCATTACACTACATATGGAATATATAATAGTGACCAAATTAATTAATACAAGTTCAGCACATTAAAACCAAAGTAGAGTAGTGACCAAATGTAATACATAGTTCACATAAAACATACATTGAAACTAACATACAACTATCTAATGCATTTAAATGCAACAACAAATGCGATCAAAATCGCAACTAAGGTAACTATTGATCCAACAACATAATGGTACCAAGCCTCTTTATTAATTGCATATTTTCTAATCTTTCTAATCTTCAAGCGCATTGCATCCAACTTGATGTTGTGATCATCGACGACATCGGCAAGATACAAGTCCAATTTCATCTTCTCTTTTTCAATTCTTTTAAATTTTTCTTTCAAATCATCATTTTATTTTTCAACTAAATTTAACCTCTCCACAAGAGGGTCGGTTGGAATTTCCGGTTCACATACCTCCTAGATAAAAATATCCATGTCAAGTGTTGGTCGGCAAAATTGTCATATAAACACGAAATAAAACAAATAGTTATAAAAGATAATATACCACATCCAAATCATTGACCGGGCGAGGGCCGACGGGGACGGATATCAAAACCATGGCACTATAAATATGACAAACAATCATACAAGTAAGAAAATTATACAAGTAATAACTATGCATCTAAATCATACAAGTAAGATTATTTTTTTTAAAGATAAAAACAAGAGGCTCACCAAGGTGGTGCCGGTGACGGGATGGCGCGGTCGATCGACGGTGGTGAGGACGAGGATGGGACGGCACTAAACCCACAAATCATACTTTAATTTGAGCTCAAATTGCATATAAAACAAATGAACTCCCTACCTTAGACATTTCATCAAACACCTAGCTAGCACTTGAAAAATGAAATGAGCTAAACTAGTAATGAAATGAGCTAAATTAGCAACGTCAGAAGAAAGATGAAGTTGCTAACCCTTGGATAGATGGGTGCCGCCAATCTTGACAAATCGTGGAGAAAAATGGGGATGAACTCGAGCTTGGGAGAGTAAACGATGAGAAAAATGCAGATGTTGTTCGAGCTGGAAAATGGAGAAGGCTAGCTCGGGGAGGAAGATGATATAGGGAAACCTTTAGTACCGGTTCCTATCACGAACCGGTACTAAAGATGGACCTTTAGTACCGGTTCCTATCACGAACCGGTACTAAAGATGGACCTTTAGTACCGGTTCGTGATACGAACCGGGACTAAAGGGTTCGCGGCAGGCCCGAACCAAGACTAAAGGGTCTCGCGCTGGCCTCACGCTTTGGCTGCCTGCCGAGAACCCTTTAGTCCCGGTTCGTATCATGAACCGGGACTAAAGGTCCCCTACGAACCGGGACTGGAGCTGTCCGGCACCCTGGCCGTTTGAACCGGGACTAATGGTCCCATTAGTCTCGGTTCCAATACTGGCCGGGAAAAAATGGCCGAACGGAAGGCCCTTTTTCTACTAGTGTGAACTTATGCTACATCTTATCTTATATTTACTAACTCGAGACTCTCATCTACTTCCGATTTTTGAGATGTATGTTGCCGCTAAATTAATTGACGAACACAGTGCGCAGTCAATTTTTAACCGCACCATGTTAGTGACAAGATTACTATAATACTCCAATCTTATATTTAGTATAATTGACGAACACAGTGCGCAGTCAATTTTTAACCGCACCATGTTAGTGACAAGATTACTATAATACTCCAACCATGCAGGACTAATGAACTTATGCTACTTAGGCTGTAGGGTAATTTAATTTTATATATTTGTGTAGACAACTGCATGCTTATTCACACAATGGAGTTCGTATAAACACATTCCCGCTGCAGCATGTGTTGAGTATCCTTCTAGTTTTAGAATGCAACATCCCCCAACAATGTTTTTTCCATTTTCTTCTTCTACCAACTCAAACCCTTCTCTCAATGCAACATTTGTGCGCAATATTCTTTAGAATACACGAAAAATTTGCAATATATTTTTCTTGATTTATATAGTTGTATAAAAATGAAATAATATTTTGAACAGACTCATTTAGAAAAAAATTGTATGCAACAAATTCTCATTTGGATGCAGCAAAACATAAAAATGGTGTCACCATTTTCAACATGAGAAACAAGCCCATGTAACATATGTGCTCATAGACAACTTCGTAGAATCATGATGGCAATGATAAACAAGAATCCCATTGCAGTATACCTCATGAAAAATTGTAACATATTGCTCACGGGTACAAAACAAAAATTATATACACTGGTAGCATGATGAAATAACCTATGTAAAATCGAAAAAAATCCCAAAATCACTAACTCCACCATATCACCGAGCTCACCGGCGACGAATCAGGCTCGCTTGGGCCTCACCTTTACCGAATCTGGCGGCACTGGAGCCAACAGTTTTGGTCCCACCGTGTTCACCGAGGTCAGAGCGGATATATAGATCTCAATACCGTAGACCCTCCTTGAGAATCCATGCCAGAGGGTGCTCGGCTGTAACACGAGCAGCGGCGAAACTTGGCAAGCGGTTGTGTGTCATATGTTCGCGGTCTTCCGGGCCAAATGTGCCTTCCTCACACGAGGTATTATGTTGGGGAGGTGGTGTGGAGCTGTCGCAACATTTGGGGAATGAAGACGCACATTACACGGAGGACGGAGCCAGCTGATGCATCAGCCGGCATATTTCTAAGGATTTTAAAAAAACCCGAAAGTAAATTAATATTTGCATGAATTTTAACAAACCATCTTAAGGTGGAAACATTGGCGCCCTTGATTTACAAATAACAGATATTATATTCCAATAAATCCTATAAGCCAGAGCAAGCTGGTCATGCTAATTTTTCGATAAAGTGTAATATATTTACCAGGAGGATATCAAGTACATCCAGTCTCTCTAATATCTCAATATCACGAGCAAGTCGACTCATGCTTATTGCTAGATAAACTTGTTTCCGTGGTATTCTATTATCATAATTAAATGCCATAAGATCATCTCTGGAGTTGGCACAACATGTTCTGCATATAGCAGAAAAGTAATAAGATTGGTTTAGGTCTTGTAATATGTGTCAAGGAATCAACCACAAGTCTCACAAAAGGAATGGAATCTCAATCTACCAGAGGTACTAGCTAGTGAAATGTACTCTCATATGTTTTGTATTTCTACTTAATGAATAGGAGAATGCCAGGAATAATTGAAAGTGTTAGTAATTGTAACATTAGCTGTACAAAATACATAATCCAAAGAAATTACCACTAGTAGAAAAAGCACCATCGGTTCGGCCCTTTTATCCCGACCACATTTATGAACCGAGACGAATGAGCTAGTGGAGGGATGGTAGGAACCTTTGGTCGTGGCATGCGCAAAGGCGGGCCCAGCGCCAGCGCGAGCACCCTTCCGTCCCGGTTCGTAACACGAACCGGGACCAAAAGGTTCCCCCTATATCATCTTCTTCCACCCCGGCTCCTCTCCATTTTTCATTGATCGAAATTTCACCATTTTTCTCCTCCATTTCCTCTCCCTCACTCAAGTTAATCCCCATTTTTTTTCACCATTTGTGAAGATTGAAGGCACCCCCTCTATTCAAGGGTTAGAAACTTCATCATTTATTCCGGCGTTGCTACTTCAGTTCCATTGCTAGTTTAACTCATTTCAATTTTGTAGTGCTAGCTAGGTGTTTGATGAAATGCCTAAGTTAGGGAGTTCATTTTTTTATATGCATTTTGAGCTCAAATTAATTTATGATTTGTGGGTTTTAGTGTCGTTCCGTCCCCGTCCTCACCGCCGTCGATAGCCCGCGCCGTCCCGTGACCGGCACCACCTCGGTGAGCCTCTTTTTTTTATCTTTTATTTGAAAGAAAAATTACTTGTATGATTTAAATGCATAGTTATTTCTTGTATAATTTTCTTATGTTTTTTTATATGTATAGTGTCATGGTTTTGATATCCGCCCCCGTCGGCCCTCGTCTGGTCTATGATTCAGATGTGGTATATTTTTATAACTATTTGTTTCATTTCGTGTTTATAACAACTATACCTACCAACTTGACATAGACGCTTTTATCTAGGAGGTAGTTGAACCGGAAATTCCAACCGACCCTATTGTCGAGTTTTTTGTAAAAGAAACAATGATTTGAAAGCAAAATTGAAAAGAAGTGAAGATCTTCATCTCCAATGCCTAGAAGAGAAGATGAAATTGGAGTTCAAGCTTGCCGACATCATCGATGAACATGAGTTCAAGCTTGCCGACGTCGTCGATGCTCACGAGATAAAGATGGATGCAATGCGGTTGAAGATTAAAAAGATTAGAAAATATGCCATTAGTCAAGAGGCTTGGTATCATTATGCTGTTGGTTCAATAATTACCTTAATTAGTTGCGATTTTGATCGCATTTGTTGTTGGATTTAAATTCTTTAGATAGTTGTATGTTAGTTTCAATTAATGTTTGTTTTATGAGAACTATGTATTATATTTACTTTACTTTGGTTTTAATGTGATGAACTTGTATTAATTAATTTGGTCACTATTATATATTCATGATGTAGTGTAATGGTTTTTGATATATTTATATAATGCAGATGAGCCGGCAATGAATGTACAGTGACCGACGCTGTCCCGACTATATTAATGGCATGCATAGTTTTCTCCGTGTGGCTGAGAAAAACAAGCCGTCGAATGGTTTTATTTCTTGTCCATGTAGTGTCTGCAAGAATACGCAGGATTAGTCTACCTCGAAAACCATTCACGTCCACCTGTTGCAGTACGGTTTCATGTCTGGTTATAATTGTTGGACCGAGCACGGAGAAAGAGGGGTTATAATGGAAGAAAATGAAGAAGAAGAGGATAATGACAACTATCCTACGTTCACTGAAGACGGTGATACTACAATGGGGGAAGACGAAGCTGAAGAAGAGCCCATTGTTGATGAGCCCATTGTTGATGAGCCCGATGATGATTTTGGTCGGGCCATTCTTGATGCACAGATAAACAGCGGAAGTGAAAACGAGAGGTTGAAGTTGGAGAGCATGTTAGAGGATCACAAAAAGTTGTTGTACCCAACTTGTGAAGATGGCCAGAAAAGCTTGGTACCACATTGGAATTGCTGCAATGGAAGGCAGAGAATGGTACATCTGACAGGAGATTTGAAAATTTACTGAAAATAATAAAGAAGATGCCTCCAAGGGATAACGTATTACCCCCCCAGTACGTACGAAGCAAAGAAGGTTGTCTGCCCTCTAGGATTAGAGGTGCAGAAGATACATTCATGCATCAATGACTGCATCCTCTACCGCGGTGAGAAGTACGAGAATTTGAATGCATGCCTGGTATACCGTGCATTGCGGTATAAGATAAGGCGAGATGACCCTGGTGATGGTGATGTTGAGGGCGAGCCGTGCCCCAAGAAGAGGGTTCCTGCCAAGGTGATGTGGTATGCTCCTATAATACCACGGTTGAAACATTTGTTGCAAAACAAAGAGCATGCAAAGTTGTTACAATGGCACAAAGAAGACCGTAAGAAAGACCTGATGCTGAGACACCCCGCTGATGGGTCGCAGTGGAGAAAAATCGACAGGGAGTTCCCGAAATTTGCAGCTGACGCAAGGAACTTAAGATTTGGTCTAAGTACAGATGGCTTTAATCCTTTCGGGGAGCAGAGCTCCAGTTATAGCACCTGGCCTATGACTCTTTGTATCTATAACATTCCTCCTTGGTTGTGCATGAAGCGGAAGTTCATTATGATACCAGTGCTCATCCAAGGCCCGAAGCAACCAAGTAACGACATTGATGTGTACCTGAGGCCATTGGTTGAAGAACTTTTACAGTTGTGGCGTGACGAAGGTGTACCTGTGTGGGATGAGCACGAACAAAAGGAATTTGACCTACGAGCATAGCTGTTTGTAACCATCAATGATTGGCCTGCTCTTAGTAACATTTCAGGACAGTCAAACAAGGGATACAATGCATGCACGCACTGTTTAAGTGAGACTAAAAGTATACATTTGGGAAACAAGAATGTGTACCTCACTACACCACGACACCACATTCCCTACCGACGTGGGTCGGCAATAGTCACTTTGGCCGACACAATGTTGGTCGGGAAAACTGGTGGCAGACTGTTGGTCGGGAAAACTCACATACAACAACAGATTGTTGGTCGGCAATTCTATTGACTTGACTGTCGCACAGTCGGTCGGAGATACCCGGATACCTGTCACACTATCGGTCGGCAAAGAATGCCGACCAACCATTGGTCGCTAACAGGCCGGGCAGGGTGGGCGCGCGCGGGGCCGAAAATTCAGCGCCAAAATTTAGCCCCCCGCGAACAAATCCATCGAAGCAACCTCTCGTGGTATATAACTGAGCAAACCTAACGCTTTATCCCCATCTATCTTCCACTCTTGTGGCGGCGCCTCTTCTCAGATCTAGAAAAACCTGAGCCAGCTTCGCCGGCCGGCTGCGCCGGGTCGCCAACCTCCTCGGTCACTCCATCCTCCGGCTGCCCGTCTGCTCCTGGCCGCCATCTCCAGGTCGAGGAAGGTGTTGCACGCCGGAGCCACGGAGGGGACGCCAGACCTGACGCCCGTCGCCGGCTCGATCCAGCGCCGCGAGTCCTCCAAGAATCGACCGCCACCCATGGCCAGCCTTCCACAGCCAGCCATCGACATCACAGAGGGATTCGCTAGGCGGACGACCACGCACAAGGGGAGCCGGCGGGAGCTGGAGCTGCGCCGACGACGACGCGCAAGGGGACGAGAGCCACATCGGTCGCCGACCTCCCCGAGTAGCAGCACACAAAACGCCGGCCGGCCACTGTAAGGTACACCCATCTACTGTCCTCTCCATCTCCATCTCCACACCTCTACCCCCTCCTGCTCATGCTCCTAACCCTGCCACTGCCTGGCCTGCAGATACGGAGGAGGAGGACATCAACGCCGGCGTCCCCCAGCTCCTCCACGCCCGTGGTACCAGCACTGTCCGATCCCGACGCTCAACAAAAGGTCCTCTCTTGTTTCCCCCTCTTCTCCTCTAGCCTAGTCCCCATCCGTCTGCTGCTGAAAATCACCATGTTTGCTTTTATTTCGACCCAAGTACCTATTTCTTTCCATGCACTGAATGTATGGTACTATTAGCAATCTAACAAGCCTTTTGTATTTGGATGCCAGTCAGAACAGTTGATAAATTCTTCATGCTTATTAGCAATCTAACAAGCCTTGTGTTGATGGCAGCTTGGGATTTCAGATTGTTGTACTGCACAAGGTCTGTTTTCAGGTATTACAAGGGTGTTGTTGACTCCTTTGATACTCATTCAGAAAGGCACAAGGTATGTCCACTGTTTTATCTACCCCTCTGCAGTGGCTATTTGGTTTGCATGAAGAACTTGTGTTAATTTAAAATACCTGTCCGTTTTTTAGCTTAGTAAGCATCAACTGTACAATATTCATGGCCTCAAAATCTTTTATCTATGCAGGTCAAATTATCATTATATTGGTGATTATGATTCAGCGTGGGAACGTACGTACCAGAGTCCGCATATGGCCATAGAGAGCCAGGTGATCATGTAATCACGTGGTAAGTATAGACTGTGAAAATGAATATCTACATAATTTTTTGTCATGCTCTTGATCCAACCAGACTAAGTAGATCGTGTGAAGTTCGAAATATTTGTTATCTTAAAGTCAACTGATGCATATGTGTTAGTTTTGACAACTTACTTTAATAGATTTTTCTGCTTTCACTTTAGCATCCTAACCCATAAAATTCCCGTAGGGCATCATCTAGTGGTAAAAATAATTACCCCAATTAACATTGTATTATATGCCAAATGCTGAGTCCAGTATTTTGTCAGTGCATGAGTAATTTATTTTTCTCGTTTCATGTTTGGAGTATTTCTTGGCTGCTACCTGTATTGAGTTAGATTTGTTTCAGTTGTAATGAAGTGGATAGGATTATAGATAAATGAAAGACCTGCATAATAAACCGGTGCAATTTTCAGATATCATGACAAATTATACAGACCTGGCCAATTTAGAGATCATGGAAAATTGTCCCTCAGCATATATGGATGAGTCTATGTGTTGTTATGATTCAGTCTGGCTACATCACATCGTATAAGCTAGCATCATCTTTATTCATGTCTCTATGAATGCATGAAAGTAATTGTACTTGTTTACCCTTTGTAGGAGAGACACTCAAGAGGACGAGGAACCTGAAGCTGGAGATTTGCAACTAGCTATGTAGTGTTTTATAGCTATCGTTTTGTAAACATATCTATTGTCTGCTATTGACTTGATGGTGTAATGGAGCATCATGAATCATTATGAGTCATTTTGTATAAAACCTATCTGGTGTAATGGCCACAATGTTCTATACTCTTGGATGCTAAATTAAAGTTGGATTGCACTTGTGAGCATCTATATTGTTTGGTCCAGTGTCGTTATTGCAACTTAATTAATTTCTGTGTTCCTGTTATTGCTGGTAATAATTAAGGTGGATGCTAAATTAAAATTTATCCTGTAGAACAAAAGTACTGTCTGATTGTTGGTCGGCAAAACAAACAACGTCCAACAGTTGGTCGGCATAAAATGTCGGTCGGTAAAGAAACGTTGGTCGGGAAATAAAACGTCGGTCGGGAAAGCTTTTCAATAGCCATCGAACAGTCGGTCGGGAAAATATTGTCGGTCGGCAAAGGGTTTTCCCGACTGGACTTACGGTGACCGACAAGGTCGGTCGGCAATACTGATCCCCGACCAACTTTCGGTCGGTGAAAGCCGTTTTCCCTACCGATTTTGCAGTTGGGGATGTAGTGCCGTGGTGTAGTGCCTGGGGCATCGTCGATTTCTTACAAAACAGCATCCCGTAAGAAAGAAAGGCAAGCATTTCAAAGGTGAGGCAGATCACCGGACGAATCCTAAATTCCCTCATGGTGATGTTATATATGACATGGTCAAGGATTTAAAAGTAATCTTTGGAAAGGGTCCTGGCAGTCTATCTGTTCCGAATGACGCCGATGGACACGTACCCATGTGGAAGAAGTGCTCTATATTTTGGGAACTACCCTATTGGAAAATCCTAGAGGTTCGCTCAGCAATCGACGTGATGCACGTGACGAAAAATCTGTGCGTGAACCTGCTAAGCTTCTTGGGCGTGTATGGGAAAACAAAAGATACACCGGAATCACAGCAGGACCACCAACGTATGCACGAACGAGACGACCACCTGAATCCAGAGAAGTATCAAGGTCTTGCCAGTTACGCTCTTACCAAAGAAGAGAAGGAGATCTTTTTTGAAGTTCTGAGCAGTATCAAGGTCCCGTCTGGTTTCTCGTCGAATATAAAGGGAATAATAAACAAGGCAGAGAAAAAATTCCAAAACCTAAAGTCTCATTACTGCCACGTGATTATGACACAATTACTTCCGATTGCATTGAGGGGGCTTCTACCGGAAAAAGTTCGAGTACCCATTGTGAAGCTATGTGCATTTCTCAATGCAATTTCTCAGAAGGTGATCAATCCATTAACTCTACCAAGTTTACAGAAGGATGTGGTCCAATGTCTTGTCAGCTTCGAGTTGGTGTTCCCACCATTCTTCTTCAATATTATGACGCACCTCATAGTTCACCTAGTCGAAGAGATTAACGTTCTCGGTCCTGTATTTCTACACAACATGTTCCCCTTTGAGAGGTTCATGGGAGTCTTAAAGAAATACGTTCATAACCGTGCTAGGCTAGAAGGAAGCATCTCCATGGGCTATAGAACAGAGGAGGTCATTGAGTTTTGTGTTGACTTTATTCCTGACCTTAAGCCGATCGGTGTTCCTCAATCGCGCCATGAGGGGAGACTGCGTGGAAAAGGCACGCTAGGAAAGAAAGCAATAATGTGTAAGGACTAGGATTCTTTCAATCAAGCACACTACACAGTTCTACATAATTCCAGCTTGGTGGCTCCGTATATCAAGGAGCACATGAATAGTTTACGCTCTAAATGCCCGGAGGAGCCTGAAGAATCGATTGAAAGAGAACACATGAAGACTTTCAGCGGGTGGTTGCAAACACGTCTCATTAATGACAGCACTGTTGAAGAACAGCTATACTTGTTGGCCAAAGCACCATCTTCGACTATATTAACTTTTCAAGGGTACGAGATAAATGGGAATACATTTTACACGGCCGACCAAGATAAAAAGAGCACCAACCAAAACAGTGGTGTCCGCTTTGATGCAACAAACAAAAATGGGAAAAAGGACACATATTATGGTAACATAGAGCAGATATGGGAACTTGACTATGGACCTTCTTTCAAGGTACCTTTGTTCTGGTGCAAATGGTTCAACCTGGAAGGCGGGGTAAATGTAGACCCGAAGTACGGAATGACTACGGTGGATCTCAAGAATCTTGGGTACGACACCGAACCATTCGTCCTAGCCAATGACGTGACTCAGGTTTTCTATGTGAACGACATGTCTTCCAGACCGAAAAAAAGAAAAAATAAGCAAGCGAATACATCATACGATGAGCCAAAGCGCCACATAGTTCTTTCAGGAAAAAGAAACATCGTGGGAGTGGAGGACAAGACAGACATGTCAGAAGATTACAATAAGTTTCATGAAATTCCGCCCTTCAAAGTGAACATTGACCCAAGTATCAAGTTAAATGATAAAGATTGTCCATGGTTACGGCGCAATCAGAAGAAAGGGACACACACGAAGAAGAAGTTTATACCATAACACTAGATAGGGATGTTGGTGGTGATGTGTAATAATGTATTAAACCTTTTATGTAACTGTGTTGTGAAAACTCGGAAGAAAACTCTAAACTCCAACGGCGCTCCGAATGATTTGTATTCGGTCGATGAACTGAAGGATTTGTAGATAGAACAAAACACACGGTTTCCCCTGCATACAGCCCGACGGTGGCTCCTGAGTGCCCGCATATCAAATGCACCATCGGACGTATGCAGGGAATCCGAATGCTTTGTATATCAAATGAACTACACTGAGTGTCGAACATGTTCGAGAGGGGGGCTATATATAGGGTCATGTGGCTGATCCAACACTGATTTTGCCCTCAAAAGAAACACATGCCCCTGATCCAACGGCTCACAAGCGCTAGAAAGAAACACACCCCTGATCCAACGGCTCACAAGCGCTTGAAAGAAACACACGATCCGTGTGCTTCTTTACTCCCGGTTGGTGTTACCAACCGGGACTAAAGGCGGGCTTTGCGGTCACGACTCGTGTCAGTCACGTGTCCTCCCGTATCGCTGCCCTGGCCAAGTGTCCTCCCTAGCGTTGTACTGGTCACCTGTCCTCCCCCAGCGCTGCCCTGGAGGTCTATACGTATTGTCGTCGACGGGGTAAACCCTAATCCACCATTCGTAGCAACGAACCCATCGTCTCCACGAGATGATCCACCACGCCCGCCGCAGCGCCTTCTGGACGAGGTCGAGCGTGCTCGGCAGAGCGCGCAAGAGCGCTACCGCGGGAGCCTATCCCGTCGTATGCCCACGAGCCCGGCGTGGAGAGGAATGCCCAACTACCGGCCTCCTGCTCCAGTGCCGGAGGAGGTGCGGAGGGCGTACGAGCGCGCGTGGTCCGATGTCTCCGACCCCGACAAGGATGCGTACGCCGCAGGGGTGGCGTGGGGATCCGCAGCCGCATACGGCGACTTGGCCGCCGCATCTCCACCAGGTGACGATGTACCTCCACCAGTCGCCGCCGCCCCTCCCGACGAGGAGGATGACGACGACGACAACTTCGACTGGAGCGACCATGGGGAAGAGGACGGCGGGCCGCAGATGCAGGAGGCCATTGAAGCCTCCTTCCACTCTGTCCACGACGACCGTGTACAGCGAGCCAGGACTGCCTGCCAGCTCAAGGCGAAGGAGGCTTCCGAGCTGGCTTGGGCGCTGAAAGACTCATCCACCATGGCTCGTGCCCTCCGCCGCAAACATGCGCGCGAGAACCAGGCGGCCGCGAACGGGGCTGGCTCCTCCCGGCGGCGTTCCCCCTAATCCTACGGCCTCAGAGCTAGCAAGTCCGGTTATGTACAAATGTGTAGCTGTGTTATGAAACCATTTATGTAACTGTGTGGGGATGTTAAGGATGTTTTTAAAATAAATAGATAATTATTACAAATTTTTAGACAATTAAATCAATAGATAAAAAAGAAATAAGAAAAAGATATGATTTTCAGAAATATTGAAACATTTAAATTAAATATATATAAAAAAGAAACTATAGCAAAAAAAATAAGAAATAAAAAAAAGATATGTTTTTCAGAAATAAGAAAGGATGTTTTAAAAATAAAGAGATAATTATTACAATTTTTAGATAATTAAATCAATAGATATAAAATAAATAAGAAAAAGATATGATTTTCAAATATTGGAACATTTTAAAAGAAACTAGAAAAAAACAATTCAAAAAGCATGTAAATCAAAGTATATAAAAGAAACAAAAAAAGAAAACAGAAATAGAAACTAGAAAAAGAAACAAGAAAAAAATAAAAAAGCCCATTAGTCGCGGTTGGTAACACCAACCGGGACCAAAGGGCCGCTGGGCTTCGCGCGCAATTTTTCGCGGCCCAGAAAGACCTTTGGTCCCGGTTGGTGTTACCAACCGCGACCAAAGGGTCTTTGGTCCCGGTTCGTGGCTGGAACCGGGACCAAAGGTCGTTTTTATTCGATTTGGGCGGTTCCACCTCTTCTTTCTCCTCATTCTCTTCTCCCCGACGCCGCCCTCTCCCTGCCGCCAGGCTGCCCGATCCCCCGGCGAAGCCCTGCCCGCGCGATCCTCCGGCGAAGCACTTTTTTGTTGTTGTTGTCTAGTTTAGTTAGTTTTCTTTGTTGTTTTTTAGTGTTAGAAATGTAGTGTTAGTGTTAGGATTTTAGGAATGTTAGTGTTAGTGTGTTAGGAAATTATGCAAAATGTAAATTGTATGAAATTGTGTATGAAATTTGTTGTTTAAATTTGTTGTCTAGAATTGTAATCTTGTTCATTTTGTAAATCAATTGTAGGCTTTGTTGTTTTGTAATTGTTAGATGTAATTTTTGCTATTGTGTGCCATTGTAAATTATGCCATTTTAAATTATACCATTTTAAATTAGGCTATTACTTGTTGTGAATTTTAAATTTTAGTTCCTGAATTTAAATTTGCTAAGTAGTTGCTATAATTTTGCATTCACATTTTGCTAAGATGCAAATTTTAATATTCATATTCTTGTTACAAAATTGATTAGAGTTTAGTGTTAGAATTTAGGTTAGGTTAGAGTTTAGTGTTAGTGAAAATTTAGCTTAGTGCAAATTGTTAGTAGAAATTTAGGTTAGTGCAAATTTAGGTTAGTGCAAATTGTTAGTGCAAATTTAGGTTAGTGCAAAAAAATTTGTTAGTGCAAAAAAAAAAAGATTTAGGTTGGTGTTAGTGTTAGCAAATTTAGGTTAAAGCAAATAGAAGTAAAATTAAATTGTAGTTGCTATGAATTTTAAATTGTGTTGTTGATATTAATTTGATATGGTACTATGTTATTTGATAGTTGCTATGAATTTGTACTTTATTTAAATTTGCTTGCTACTTAGAAAATTGTGTTGTTGCTATGAATTTTAAATTGTGTTGTTGCTATGAATTTTCATATTCTTTTTACAAAATTGATTGCAGGGACATTGAGTTATATATGGATCCAAATTTTCCGGACGCCTTCGGCAGAGACGAGGAGCGTGAAGAGCAAATGGATCCAAATTGTCCTGACGTCGCCGCTAGAGACGAGGAGCGTGAAATGGAAATGCTTCAGATTATAGCAGGACGTGCAGCCGCGCCTGTCGGTGAAGAAGATGGGGTAATTGGAGAAGATTACAGCTCCCAATTTCTGAACGACTCCGGTGAGGGGGTTGAGCAAGAAGAAATTTGTAGAGAGGAGGAAGTGCCCTTACCAAACTCCGGCGAGGTATATTAAGCCTCTGTTGATCGATCACACTAGATGTATTATTTGAGTTGTATTGCAGTTATTAACAAATCATTTTTTCTTTTAGCCCTCCGGATCGAGCAAATCATCCGCAGCTAAAGGGTCGAAAGGGTCGAAAGCAGTGTCGAAACGAGGCCCGACGAAGCCGTTGAAGGAGGGTCAAAGGAAAGTGATCGACAGAGTTAGTGATAGTGGCGAACCGATGGAACCCTTACAGTGCCGCCGCAAATATATAAATCAATGCGGAGTTGTTGTTAGGGACTTGGTCCCGATCACCCTTGAAGAATGGCATCAGCCGAAGGACGAGAACAAGCCAACTACTTATGTTGGCAAGACCCTAAAAGATTTGTGTTGGGACACGCTCTTGACAAAGGTCAACCTACCGCCAGGTCTACCCGAGCAGTTGAAGAAGAAAGTCAAGCATTGGACTCTTATTAAGATGGTCGAACAATTCCGGATCTGGAAGAAAAACTTATGGAAAGCTTATGTAGAGGCGGAGGAACAAGATCCAGAATTCACTGGACCTCTAGTGAAGATACAACAGCAGTGGTCCACATTTGTGAAGCAAAGAAAATCGGAGGCCGCTGTTGCCCGATCGAAAACAAATAAGTTAAATGCTGGGAAGAAGGAATATCACCACACTTTGGGGGCAGGTGGCTACAAGGCTACCGTGCCTAAGTGGGAAGCCTTTGAAGCAAAACTGCTTGATAACGGGATCATTCCACAGACAGCGGACTGGCCCGCGAGGTCCAAGTTTTGGTTGTTCGCGCATGGGGCAGGGTTGGACCCAGTGACAGGGCTGATTGTTGCTCAGGGAAAATGGAAGGAAAAAATTGAGTATATAACCAAAGAACTTGTGGACGCAATAGATAAAGTTCGAAGGGGAGTGTACGTGGTCGACAGAGAGAAAGACGAGCTGTCACTCGCACTCGGGAATCCTGAAAAAGTTGGACGAGTACGAGGCTATGGACCCGGAGTTTCGTGGAAGCAAGGTTTTCCGGAAGACGCTCATACTTATAGAAGCCGTCAGAGAAAGAAGAAGCAGGAGTCAGACCGGTTATCGGCATTGGAACGCAAGGTGCAGCAGCAGAAGGAGCAACTAGACACAATAAGTCAGCAAAGGGCATTTCAGCAGCAGCTAGTAGGTCCTGAAGTCGAAGCCGCCCCATCTGATCAGCAGAAAAGCAGCGTGGGTTCCACGCAGGTAGAACATTCTGAACTCGAACCGCCGGCGGCTCACTACCCCGTGGATGATATCACGGAGAAGACAGACTGTGAGCTACATATGTCTATGAAGAACATGTCCTTCAAGGTGGCGGTCGGTTATGCTTTACCGAATCAATCTGGAGCAAGCTACCATCTCGGTGGGATTCCAGCTAGCTATGCTCGTGTCGGGGTGGATGAATGATGGCTCCCAAGTGCAGGAGATCAATTGTAGTACCTTTCAATTAGAAAAGGTTGTCGAACCCACGAGGAGCTGAAGGTATTGGTTAGTAAGATTGATAAATAAAACAATAAAAGATGCAATGTTTTTGGTATTTTTGGTTGTATAGTTGCAAAGCAGATAACAGATAGTAGCAAGTGAAAGCTCTCAAAGAGAGAAAGCCCAATCCTCTTATGTGGCAAGAGGACAAGCTCAAGTGATGTGTAACTTATATGTGGCAAACGTTCCCGAGGGCGGCATGGATGATGCTAGGCATAGAGATTTATTAAACAACACGTTGAATATCTTGTCAAGTTTTAATCCTCTTTGGACGGAGCCATAATTAGGTATAGCTAAATAAATAAACTACAACCCCTTATGATGGATCATGTGGCCAAGCAAATGACTGCACAAGAATTATTAAGACCTAAAGTCCCACCATAGCATTACACTCTAAGGTCCCCGATACTAATACCCTCATAATATAACTTCATGACTCGGTCTCAGGTTTACGTGTCCTCCCAAGTCTCCATCAATTCATTACACTACGGTGTTCTCCTATGAGCCCATAAAGGTGAAGTGTTGTGCAGTCGACGTTCGCACAACACCATCATAGAATCACATAAAAGATAAACTCTTGACAAAATACCAACACATGTCATATATAAATCATTGCCAATTCATCCTATGCCCTCAGGAACATACGGGAACTACTCACAACGTGCGAACATGATCATAATCAGTGGCATAAGTGGTACAACACAATCTGAAATTATAACTTCACCACCAAATAATGACAAGTACTCAATCACAAACATGAATAGTAGCACAAGACAAGTATCTAGGGTATAGCAACTCTCAAACTGCGAGGGGAACGGAGTGGATCACGGTGATGATGATGGTGATGGTGCTGGTCTTGATGGGGGTGATGATGTAGAGGCCTCCTCCCACGCCAAGGAGGAGAGGTGATGACGATGACGATGATTTCCCCCTTCTCCGGAGTTCCGGAGCAGCAGGATCTGACCCCCCGGGAAGGGATCAGGAGTTTCGCCGCCGCCGCGACCTCGGATGGACTTGGAAAAATTAGGGCGTTACTTTTCGGGCGAGACGAAGGCGTCGATAAAAAGCCCCAGGCGAGGAGGTGCCCGAGGCACCTTTGGTGGGTCCCACGCGGCCAGGTACATGGGCCGCGTGGGCCACCCCCATTTGGCCCTCGTGGCTCTCCTCTCTTCGGTCTTCTTCCCTCTGCCTTTCTCCCGATGAAAAACTGACGCAGTATTTTTCCTTTTATTATTTGAGTTCCTGTAGCTCCTGAAACATTAAAGACAAGAAAAGGGGTTTTCTGCCTCCCAGAAATTAAATACCAAAAATAGGGACTTTGTATGAAAGTCCCCAAAATCATCTAAAACATGTAGAAACAATCATATAATCATGCAAATAACATTCTAGTATGATACTAAAAGTTATATAAATGATGATATAAAATGCACGTATCAACTCCCCCAAGCTTAAACCTTTACTCGTCCTCGAGTAAGTAAGGACATAGATCATTACATGCATCAATGGACTTATGGTTGATAAATAAATACGGGCATTGTATCATCATCATATTCAATTGCAAGATAAGATTAATGATCTAAAACTCATACATATGAGGGCAACATAAGTAGAACTCTAGCAATCACCCCTTACTTTTGAAAGCAAATAACCATTGTATGTTGGACAATCGAATCATATTGTTTTTCACATGCTTTTGCTTTCATGGCAAGCATTATAATCTTTTATACTTTGCTGAAATTCAAAGACAAGATAAACTCTCATTGGATAACAAGTTCAAAAGAAGACAAATGAAAAGACAGATAGATATAAAAATTGTTATCACTCTTGCTTGACTAGTAACTAGTGCAAACTTTAGTCATGGATATCTCAATCAAGTTCCCATGCTCTACACAACCCTTTTCTTACACTTTCCATGGCTAGCTGAAATTTCAGGTGCCTTCCTTTCATTCACATTCAAGAGCATAAGTATTGAAATATCCATGATCATTAATTTGCTCAAAAGATACTAGGTTGTAACAAGAGTGTTTTATATCCTTTTCATTAAGTCTTCTCAACTTCTTATCCTACAAGACTATATCTTAACCTCAAACTATTTTCACAAGTCTTTTTACTTCTTCTATATTGAGATAATTCTATAATTGTCCAACATACTCAAGTTAATTAATTTCAAGGCAAGATGTGATTGAAATTCTAAATATGCCACGCTCATTTGCATGAGTGTTACCCATAAATCCCCAAACAAGAGAATCATGGATGACACCATACTTTAATATTCATTGATAAACCATAAGATAGGGATACATGATAATGCTCCATGAGCTCACACACGCCTAAGAGATATTGATAACTAATCGATAAAAGCAAAGCACACCATGACTAGATAGATATGATAGATTGATAAAGAGAAAGACTAGATGGAACTCCCCCAAGCTTGGCGTTCCTCCAGATTCTCCTTTGCTGCAGCCTCCTCCTTCTCATATTCTTCCTCCCATTCAGCCATCTTCCATGGGAAAGGCCTTCCATCACGGAAAGATGTAGGTGGATCATTGTACCTGAGGGTGGCGGCTGCTGCAATCTTCTTGAAGCGTTCTTCATATTCGCAGTTCTGGTTCTCTACATCCCACATGAAGCATTGGAACTTCTCCCATTTGTTGATGACGTCCTTGTACCTATCTTCCAGATCTTCAAGCCTTTTCTTGTACTCTTCAACCTTCTTCTCCAGCTCCAGGTTCATGAAGTGGTGAGCATCAAGGCTGCGGTAAACCACAGTGCCATACCTGAAGGTCTTGTCCTCTAACTCATCCAGCCTTTCCTCCACCGTGCCGGTGGCCTTGGGAGCCTTCACCTCCTCCACGAGCATCACGCCCTCCTTGAAGCACACGGTCTTCGGTGGTGTCATCACGGAGTTGAGGTAGCGGTTCACAACACCTCCTTGGGAGAGCTCTCCCCCTCTTGGTTGGATCCGGAGCAAGACATGGCTAAAACCTGACAGGCAGAAACAGCAGAAACAAAGATCGCTCGAGAACGCTCGGTGCGAGATTAGATCGGCAGAGAGGAGTATATATTGAGGGTTTTTAGGTCAAGACGAAGCGTCGGGATCGAAAACGAGACGAAAAGGACTCCGAGGTGGAAAAGGGACAGCCCCACGCGGCCAGGTACATGGGCCGCGTGGGCCCCTCTCTTTCCTCCCTCGGGTCTCCGTTTCGTCCAGTTTTCTTGTCCCACACGTTAATTTCCATAAAAAATGACTCCGTAAAATATTATGCAATTCCGAGAAACTTTCCAACAGTAAGTTACCTTCTATTGTTTTGGGTTTCTGAAACTGCACGGTTTCTCTCAATTACCTCTCCGGTGTTTGTAAATTCAACTCCTCCACCCTTCCGATGAAGCTCTTTCCTGCAATATAAGGTTTAAGGCGTTGTCCATTGACTACATGAGGTTTACCTTTCATGTCACCGTGAAGACGGATAGCTCCTGAACGGTACACCTCCTGTATCACTAATGGTCCCTGCCACTTTGAAGCTAGCTTCCCTGCAGAAAACTTGAAACGAGAGTTGTATAATAAAACTTGATCACCTACTTTGAATTCCTTTTTCTTAATTTTCTTGTCATGCCAAATCTTAACTTTTTCTTTAAACATCCTGGCACTTTCATAAGCTTCATTTCTCCATTCGTCAAGTAGGTTTAGGTCAAGAATTCTCTTTTCTCCCGCAGTTTTAAAATCAAAGTTCAGTTGTTTAATAGCCCATCTAGCTTTATGTTCTAGTTCAACAGGTAAGTGACAAGCTTTTCCATAAACCATTTTATAAGGAGACATTCCCATAGGATTTTTAAAAGCAGTTCTATAAGCCCACAAAGCATCATTAATCTTAATTGGCCAATCAGATCTAGACTTATTCACTGTCTTTTCCAAAATGAGTTTAATTTCCCTATTGCTTAATTCAACTTGCCCACTTGTTTGAGGATGATAAGGAGATGCAATTCTATGGTTAACATCATATTTTGCCAAAGTTTTTCTAAGAACACCATGCAAGAAATGAGAACCACCATCAGTAATTAAGAACCTAGGAACACCAAACCTGGGGAAAATGATGTCCTTGAGCATCTTCATTGCTGTGGCATGATCTGCACTTTTGGTTGGAATTGCTTCCACCCACTTTGTAACATAGTCAACTGCAACCAAAATGTGAGTATGCTTTGTCTTTGATTCTGGGAAAGGACCCATAAAGTCAAAACCCCACACATCAAATGGTTCAAGTGGCAATGAATAATTCATAGGCATTTCATTCCTCCTACCAATGTTTCCTACTCTTTGACATTTATCACAAGATTTAACATATTCAGCACAGTCCTTAAATAAAGTAGGCCAATAGAAACCAGATTGTAATACCTTTGCTCCTGTGCGATCTCCTGCATGATGCCCTCCATAGGGACTGTCATGACAATCTCTTATAATAGCCTGTTGTTCATGCTCAGGTACACAACGTCTAATAATACCATCCACACTTTTCTTATAGAGGAAAGGATCATCCCAAAAATAATGTCTAAGATCATAAAAGAATTTCTTTCTTTGTTGAGAAGTGAAGTGTGGAGGCAAAACTTTACCAACAATAAAATTTGCATAGTTGGCAAACCAAGGAGATGCAACTTTAGCACTAGAAACATTAACAATTGCAAGTTGTTCATTAACAAAGCTATCATTAATAGGAATAGGATCATCAGGTATGCTTTCCATCCTAGAGAGATGATCAGCAACTTGATTATCCTCCCCTTTCCTATCAACAATGTGTAAATCAAATTCTTGCAATAGAAGTACCCATCTTATTAGTCTAGGCTTAGCATCTTTCTTATTCATCAAGTATTTAATAGCAGAATGATCAGTATGTATTGTGACTTTTGAATCAGTAATATAAGGTCTAAACTTGTCACAAGCAAACAGTACTGCTAAAAATTCTTTCTCAGTTGTAGCATAATTCTTTTGAGCAGCATCAAGTGTTCTACTAGCATAATAAATAACATTCAGTTTCTTATCAACACGTTGGCCCAAAACAGCCCCAACTGCATAATCACTAGCATCACACATAATTTCAAAAGGCAAGTTCCAATCAGGAGGTTGAATAATGGGAGCAGTGATTAAAGCATTCTTCAAAATATTAAAGGACTCAATGCAATCATCATTAAAAGAGAAAGGAACATCCTTTTGCAGAAGATTGGTTAGAGGTTTTGATATTTTGGAGAAATCCTTAATGAACCTACGGTAAAAACCTGCATGCCCAAGAAAACTTCTTATACCTTTGAGGTCCCTTGGATATGGTAGTTTTTCAATAGCTTCAATCTTTGCTGGATCAACTTCTATTCCTTCTCCAGAAATCTTATGCCCAAGAACTATACCCTCAGTAACCATGAAGTGACACTTCTCCCAATTAAGAACCAAGTGTTGGTCTTCACAACGCTGTAAAACTTTGTTAAGGTTGAACAAGCAATTATCGAAGGAAGTACCATACACAGAAAAATCATCCATAAAAACCTCCATTATCTTTTCAATATAATCAGCAAATATAGCATTCATGCATCTTTGAAAAGTAGCAGGAGCATTACATAAACCGAATGGCATTCTCCTGTAAGCAAAAGTACCATATGGGCAAGTAAAAGTGGTCTTTTCTTGATCATCCTTATGGACAGGAATTTGCGAGAAACCTGAATAACCATCTAGATAGCAAAAGTGAGAGTGTTTAGACAACCTTTCTAGCATTTGATCAATAAATGGCAATGGATAATGATCTTTTCGAGTTGCTTTATTCAATTTTCTGAAATCAATAACCATCCTATAACCAACTACAGTACGTTGAGCCACAAGTTCATCCTTTTCATTTGGAACAACAGTCATTCCACCCTTTTTAGGAACACAATGAACAGGACTAACCCACTTACTGTCAGCTATAGGATAAATGATACCAGCTTCAATAAGTCTTATTACCTCTTTCCTTACCACTTCTTTCATTTTTGGATGGAGGCGGCGTTGAAAATCAACAACAGGTTTTGCATCTTCCTCCAGATTAATTTTATGCATACATAGAGCGGGGCTTATACCTTTAAGATCATCAAGAGAGTATCCAATGGCTGGTCGGTGAGCTTTTAGCACATCAAGTAATTTCTCTTCCTCTTCAGCTGAAAGGTTAGCACTAATAATGACAGGATATATGCTCTTCTCATCCAAATATGCATATTTCAGATTTGCAGGCAAAGGTTTCAATTCAAAACTAGGATCCCCTTTAGGTGGTGGTAGCACTCCTAAATTATCAGGTGGGATATGCAATTGTAATTGTGGTGGTTGTTGCCATAATATTTGTTCCAAAGCCTCTTTTTCCTCATCATTAAATGGTTCATCTTGATTAAGCATATAACGTTCTACAACATCAGTTGAAGCTACAGCTATATGAGCAAGAGTTTCAATTAAATTATTAGGAATTGGCTCTTTCTCAACATGTTTATCAGCAAATTTGGAAAAGTTAAATTCAAGTTTCTCACCAGCACATTTAATAAACACTTTCTCTTTAGGCAAATTAATTTCAGCACCAACAGTATGTAAGAAAGGTCTACCAAAAATGATAGGACAAAATGAATCTTGAGGACAACCAAGCACAATAAAATCAGCAGGGTATTTTATTTTGCCAATCAATACTTCAACATCTCTAACAATTCCAAATGGACTAATATAATCTTTATTAGCAAGTTGAATTGTCATACCTGTCTCTTCCATAACAATGGGATCAATATCAGGCTTGATCTCAAGATAAAGAGAATATGGAATGACACTAATACTTGCTCCAATATCACATAGACCATGATAACTTGAAGTCCCAATAGAGCATGATATAACAGGTTTCCCAACTTTGGCCGAATTACCTTTGATGACTTTGGTAGCATCTTCACATAGATAAACATCCACTGGGTCTTCTTCATTTAGTTGCTTGATAACAGAAATTTGAGTGTTGACTTCCACCTGTTCATAAGGCTGAGAACATCTTTTGTTACTCTTGTTAGTAACAGCTTTAAGTAAATTCTCCTTAACTTGGTTTGGAAATGGAGGTGGTTCAACATACTCCTCAATTGTCACAGATGACATTGGTTCAACCTGTTTAATAACTTTAGGAACAACAATAGATTGTTTAACAGGTTCAACATAAACTTCAAATCCACTTTTTGGAACACAGATATGATCAGCAAAACCTTTAGCTATTTCAATTATAACATAAGGATCAAGACCAAAAGTATCACTCAGATTTTTAAACAAATAGAAGTAGAGAAATTCTCTACACATGAATATTCATAATCAAAATATGGCTCATTACCTTTATCAAGATCCCAGTGGCTAGTATTTTCAGAAATAGTCTCCAATAAATTCCATGCTTCTTCTTCAGTGTTATTAGTAAAACTTCCACCAGATGAATTATCCAGAATCTCCTTGTGCTTCATAGGTAGTCTCACATAAAAGTTTATCAATATAAGTTTCCTTGTAAGATCATGACATGGATTCTTGCGAAGGAGTTCCTTTAACCTCCCCCAAGCTTGAGTAATACTCTCTCCCAGATGTGGCCAGAAATTGAATATATAGCAGCGGTTATCATAAGCTTCTTTAGGAGTAAAATATTTAAGAAAGAAAACCTTCCTCAAGATACTCCATTCATTCTGGACCTCTTCATCCAAAGACCTGTACCAATCACGAGCATTACCAGATAAAGACAAATACAATAGCTTCCTTTTTACCTGATCCTCTGAAATACCAGGTAGTCTGAATAAGCCACATATGTCCTCAATTATTTCCATGTGCTCGCGTGCCGACTTAGTTCCATCTCCTGTAAATGGATTTTTCATAACTCTTTTAACATGACCCATGGGAATTTTATATCCCACTTTAGGTATCTCAGCACAGCAGTTTCAACCACCTTTGCAGTAGTGGCATAAGCACTTTCATATAGAGCAAGATGCAGCGAGGCACGATTCATAAATGCCATAGTAACAATGAGATAAACAGCTTTCAAGTTTCCTTACCAAACTTCTTACCAATAGCGCTACGCTCCCCGGCAACGGCGCCAGAAAAGTATCTTGATGGCTCCCAAGTGCAGGAGATCAATTGTAGTACCTTTCAATTAGAAAAGGTTGTCGAACCCACGAGGAGCTGAAGGTATTGGTTAGTAAGATTGATAAATAAAACAATAAAAGATGCAATGTTTTTGGTATTTTTGTTGTATAGTTGCAAGCAGATAACAGATAGTAGCAAGTGAAAGCTCTCAAAGAGAGAAAGCCCAATCCTCTTATGTGGCAAGAGGACAAGCTCAAGTGATGTGTAACTTATATGTGGCAAACGTTCCCGAGGGCGGCATGGATGATGCTAGGCATAGAGATTTATTAAACAACACGTTGAATATCTTGTCAAGTTTTAATCTCTTTGGACGGAGCCATAATTAGGTATAGCTAAATAAATAAACTACAACCCCTTATGATGGATCATGTGGCCAAGCAAATGACTGCACAAGAATTATTAAGACCTAAAGTCCCACCATAGCATTACACTCTAAGGTCCCCGATACTAATACCCTCATAATATAACTTCATGACTCGGTCTCAGGTTTACGTGTCCTCCCAAGTCTCCATCAATTCATTACACTACGGTGTTCTCCTATGAGCCCATAAAGGTGAAGTGTTGTGCAGTCGACGTTCGCACAACACCATCATAGAATCACATAAAAGATAAACTCTTGACAAAATACCAACACATGTCATATATAAATCATTGCCAATTCATCCTATGCCCTCAGGAACATACGGGAACTACTCACAACGTGCGAACATGATCATAATCAGTGGCATAAGTGGTACAACACAATCTGAAATTATAACTTCACCACCAAATAATGACAAGTACTCAATCACAAACATGAATAGTAGCACAAGACAAGTATCTAGGGTATAGCAACTCTCAAACTGCGAGGGGAACGGAGTGGATCACGGTGATGATGATGGTGATGGTGCTGGTCTTGATGGGGGTGATGATGTAGAGGCCTCCTCCCACGCCAAGGAGGAGAGGTGATGACGATGACGATGATTTCCCCCTTCTCCGGAGTTCCGGAGCAGCAGGATCTGACCCCCCTCGGAAGGGATCAGGAGTTTCGCCGCCGCCGCGACCTCGGATGGACTTGGAAAAATTAGGGCGTTACTTTTCGGGCGAGACGAAGGCGTCGATAAAAAGCCCCAGGCGAGGAGGTGCCCGAGGCACCTTTGGGTGGGTCCCACGCGGCCAGGTACATGGGCCGCGTGGGCCACCCCCATTTGGCCCTCGTGGCTCTCCTCTCTTCGGTCTTCTTCCCTCTGCCTTTCTCCCGATGAAAAACTGACGCAGTATTTTTCCTTTTATTATTTGAGTTCCTGTAGCTCCTGAAACATTAAAGACAAGAAAAGGGGTTTTCTGCCTCCCAGAAATTAAATACCAAAAATAGGGACTTTGTATGAAAGTCCCCAAAATCATCTAAAACATGTAGAAACAATCATATAATCATGCAAATAACATTCTAGTATGATACTAAAAGTTATATAAATGATGATATAAAATGCACGTATCAATGAAGTTGTGCCGTTATATGCTAATCTGAACCTTGACATTCCTGGAGGTGACGGCGAGAAGACACTGGGAGAAGTCGAGAAGGGTATCGCTCTCTGGAACAAGAAAACATCGTGTTTCCAAACTTGGCGCCAAGGCCACCGACTCCTCCGAGTAGCAGTCCCCCACCTCAAGATCCATCCCCCCACCTCAAGATCCATCCCCCACCTCAAGATCCATCCCTCAACGCCCAGTCCGTCGCGAGTCCATCGCCCGCGAAGTCCCGTCCGTCGATTGCGCCCACTGCTAAGTCCTTCTCGTTAAAGCGGAAACTAAACTTCCCGTTGACGAGCAGAAGTGCAGATAAGTTAACTCGAAAGGAACGCGAGTTGCTAAAGCCTCTTCCAAAGAGAACTTACGACTTGACTCCAGAGGAACTCGACGAGTCGGTGCGTGCCAATGTGAAAAGACAATTTGGACCGAAACGGCCCCCGCCTAAAGAGATAATACCAGCAGAAAAAATTGATAGATGTTTGAAAAATCTATCGTGTGGACCGCCACAGCCGCCTAAATTGCGAGATGACTATGATCGTGTTATTGAGAAGACAATTAGTCAAGAGAAGCAGGAGAAGGAGACGGCATATCGCCTGAAGAGGGAGCAGATGCAGACGGCAAAATGCGGGAAACAAGTGGCCCAGCTCGGAGAACAGGCAAATCAGTCGATCCCCCCACTCAAGGTGATGCCCGATAAGGAAGTACACCACGACACTGGCACCATAGGCGACCCCATAGAGTATCAGTATGCATGGACATATGTCTACGGGAGGTCCCTGGTCATACCTGAGCAGGTCAATTCTCTAACAACACAATTGCGTCGATTGCATCAGTGGCATGAGAACGCCTCAAAGGCCGGGCATGATGTCTTCTGGGTGTCATATAAGAAAGAGCATTACTTCACAGATGACGCGATGTATATTCCGTTTTCTGAAAATTTTCAGTTATTCAATCAAGACGCCCTCGACAAAGCACTCGTCAGTTGCTATTGTTTGTAAGTGATTTATTTCTGTAATTTAATTAAGTCTCTAGCTCTGCTCGTTCATTGCCTGTAATTATCTCACTATATTCTTTGTACGCTATTATGCAGAATGAAGATTGCCTAATGCAGACAATGCCGCATCTATGACACTGGGTTCATTGACCCATATTATATTCATCAAGTGACCGTAAATAACCATCCCACGGACACAGAGAAAAACTTGCTCCGGTGGTTAGTGAAACAAAATACCTGCGCAGAAATACTTTTTCCTTACACCTTCAAGTGAGTGTTACTGTACCTTCTACACATTCTATTTTTCTTACTCGATGTTTAGTGTAATCGATAAGTCATGGACATATAAACGTGCGCAGATTCCACTGGATTCTGCTAATCATTAGAGTTGACCAAGGAGTCGTTCAAGTCATGGACACGTTAAGGAAAGATATGGACGAGTTCCAAACCTTGATAGATATCCTCCAGGGTAATTTCAATCATTATCGCTCTATATCGACCTCTTTCATTCATTTTCTGATATCAAGTAATTAATAACTCCTTTAATCATTTTCTTTTGGCGAGCAGGGTTTGGAAACGGTTCATCGTGAAGGTTCCAGGGATTGGAAACCGGAACTGTATTTTTATACCACCAAGGTAAGTAGTACTATAAATATAGGTCCGCGCAACTCTTTAATTTTAGTTTCAATACCATTATCATGCTTGATTATTATTTGATTAAATTCTATTTTTTGTAAAGTGGTGTCTGAGGCAGCCACAAGGGACTAATTTATGTGCATACTACGTTTTCGAGTACATGCACACTAAGTATGTATACACTATTCGCAATTTTTTATTACCATATTGTGTTGAGTTCCATTCATAAATTACAACTCACATATTCAAATTGATCTAGATGGATCGCATGCGGGACCAGCTCATACCAACGAAGCGCCTAAAAGCAATTCAAGAGGAATTGGCGGGATTTTTGAACTCGGAGGTCCTGAAGAAAACTGGAGAATTTTATCACCCTAGCAATTATTTTTTGCCTCCAATGTAATTGACGTGATCTCGACGTGTGAGAAACGTGATGTCGGTGTAGTATAAACTTGTGGGCTTATGTATGTATGAATCAAACGTGACCTCAGTGTATTGTATACTTTATGTGTATGACTTGTTGTCTGCGCAACGTGATCTTCGTAAAAAATAATTAATTGGAAAACAAAAAATCGAAACCACTAAAAAATAAATTAGCAGAAAACAAAAGGAAGAAATCTTTGGTCCCGGTTGGTAGGGTTCCCGCCCATGGCCGCCCTGCCTTGGCCACGTGGAGGCCCATCCGTCCCGGTTCGTAAGCACCCGAAACGAAAGCCCCCCCCCCCATTTAGTCCCGACCCTTTAGTCTCGGTTGTAAAACCGGGACCAAAGGCCCTCTGGACCCGGGACAGATGGGCTATTTTCCACTAGTGTACACTTGCTCTCACAAATCAAATAAGCAGATTTTACAAATCCTCTTTTGCAGCGAGGGACAGTGCAAAGATTTGATTGAATATGGATTATAAATACTCGTTACAGTTTTTGTGTAAAAAAAAACTATTACAGGAGCCAAGAGCCCAGTACTACCCCTTGAGAAGGTGAGGAGCCAAGAATTGATGAAGAATCTTAAGATTCTGGAGCAATTGAGATTGCTCTAAAGAATACTTACTTTTTCCTTCTCACGAGATACCTCTTTTGTCTTCCACTCGAAAATTTAAGCTTTTCTGATTGAACCAGGGTGTTTGCATCATGTACTAAAAATGATAAAAAAAAGAAAGAAATAAGATCTGTTAATATATATCTTACTTTCTGCAGAAGCTTGCAACATAATTTTCTTGTAGCAACCGTACAGCTAGCATCTTTCTATGAACTTTTGTAGGAAGAACTCGATAAGGATGGAGAGAAAGCAAAGGGTTGCACTATAGTCGGATCGTTGCATCAAGAACCTCCATATCTAATAAGGTCATGCCGTCGACGACGATGTGGTTCGCAAAGTAGAATCGTAGCTAAATTCGCGGAGGAAAAAGCAGGAAGTTTCCGTGGATTCTGTACCAACAGATAATTCACGAGAGGCGATATGTGGATGCTATTCGGGAACTGAGGCGACTCGTCGCGGGTTCCTCAGAAACCACCTCAGCAAGTCGGTGTGGAATCGGGTCCTGGTAATGCATTAGCCGTACCGTATGGAATTCCTCGTCGTTGTCGACAGGGTTCTTGTCGTTTGTGGTGCATTTTCTGCAGAATTGTGCCAGCCAGTTCTTGTTACTGTGGTGGTTTTGAATTTCAGTTTAAGATATTTTGACCATTGACAAAATAACTGAATTTCATTGATTTAGGTTTTCATTTCTGGAGAAGCACTGAAAATGTTACTCGAATTCGGTTGAATTCAACAAAACATTTTGATTTTCGACGAACACATTGAAAATTATTTTATTTTTGTGTGCATACTGCTATAATAGCTGAAATATTTTGAAAGTAGACAATTATTTTGTATCTACCGAAATTGACTAAATTTCTAATATTTCCATGAAATTTTGTTGAATTGAGAAGTGAGAAGTACACGAGCATCAGTAGTATTTTTCAGGCGGAATTGCATGCATGTGCCATTAGCCCCTGAGAGGTAGGGAGCACAAATTTACTCTAATTTCAACATTGCAAATTTACAAAGGATTCTTGCTACATAATTGTGGTAGAAGTTAATGTAGGTTTCAGTTTCCATCGTTGCTACGTAACTGTGATTTGATTTTTTTTTTTTTTTTGCGGGAACTGTGATTTGATTTTCGGTTCTCAGTATGGTGAATGGTGATCTACGAGTGCAGCCTCTCTACTCTGCTCTAATTGTTTTCTAATTTCTCCACAGAATTAAAAAGAACAAATATTAACCAACTGAACTGCAATATAGTTTCCTTTCCCTGAACAATTTTCGATTGAAACTACCGTATGGATTCGAAACAAGAAAATAGTGTTTGAATCTATGCTTTTTTACAAATCTTCAAACACGTTTAATTTCTCCCCGCAAAAAAACACACGTTTAGTTTCATTAGATGACCTTCAAACATGTTTAGTTTTAATATGAGGTTCATACGAAGGATCATCAGGGTGTTTGACACATATGGACTTGTCGCTAGAGTTATGGATGATTCTAAATACTTTAGTGACAAACCATAAACAAATATCGAGCCAAAATGTCAAAAAAAAAAAATATCGAGCCAAGAAATTAGCACGAGTCAAAACCACTATACATGGAATCTTTCATTGATCATTGTAGCAACACCATAGGGTCAATTCTAAGTGATAAAACAGAGGATGAGCCTGCCCAAAATGTTCCAACACGTTGCCTGTCTCCACACAAGAAAATATTCCAAAATTTATATATTACGTCTGACATTACTCTACTAGCCAGCACAAGGAAATATCCAAAACAATGTTTTTTTATGCTTAAGGCAGGCGCACTGCCATGGTCTTGACTTACTCAAGAAGGGAATTGTTTGGAAATTTGGTAATGGAGATAGGGTAAGGATCTGGCATGACAACTGGATCCCGAGAGGTGAATTCAAGATTACAAAGAATGCAAACAATTCGAGACTTAGAAAAGTGAAGGAGTTAATCGACCACACAAAAATGGAGTGGAAGGAGGACGTAGTCCAAAAGGTCTTTATGGCCTATGATGCTGAAGAAGTCCTGAAGATCAGACTACCTAGAAGGGAGAGTGCTGATTTTGTCTCTTGGCATTTTGAAAAATCTGGAAATTTACAGTTCGACGCGCTTACAAACTTGCTCTCAGTGAGAAACAGAAATGTGAGGCTAGCAACAGCTCAAATACTAGTGGAGATCGTATGTTATGGAAAAATATTTGGACTGCCAACGTCCCTCTGAAAGTGAGAGTTTTCACGTGGAAGCTGGCTACTGAATCTCTCGCAGTCTAGGGAAACCGCAGTAAAAGAATTCCAAACCAAGTCCCAACCTGCAATATTTGTGGGATGGGGATTGAAGATGGGTACCACATGGCTATGAATTGTACGCCTGCAAAAGCTCTTCGTTTCGAAATCCGGAAAATTTGGAAGATACCTAATGACATTTAGCTGAGATACACAGGGAAGGACTGGGTTTAGTCCTACTACAGAACCTGAATGAGGACATGAGAGCAAAAGTAATGTTTATGTGGTGGAGAACCTGGCACTATAGGAATGTTTGCATTTTTTAAAAAGGTGATGCTAGTTATTCACACTCGGCATCTTTTCTGAAACACTACTATGACTCGCTTTGTTTAATCAAGGCTGGCAACGCTGTTACTGATAGGAAAGGAAAGAGCCCTGCACAACCCCTCGTAACATCCCAGGAAAAGCCTGTACCTAAAGGAAAGGTAGCACCCTGGATCAAACCAAATTTGGGGTGGATTAAAGTCAATGTTGACGCCAGTTTTAGCGACAGACAGAAAACGGGGGCTTGGGGAGCGGTCGCCAGAGACCACGATGGCAAGATTGTTTTCTCGGCCTGGGGTAAGATTGATTATTGTCAGACGGCTCAGCTCGCTGAGGCACTCGCCTGCTATGAGGGTCTCAAGCTTGCTCTTGCTGGTACAAACAGCCATATAATTATTGAAACAGACTGTCAATCCCTTCTAAAAGTTTTGACCCAGGCGACTCTGATCGAACAGACCTGGGAACCATTGCACGAGATTCTAATCATCTGATCACTGCTGAAAACACTGTCAAGCTGGAGTATAGAAACAGAGATGCAAACCGTCTTGCGCATGACATTGCATTTTTTGCAGCTAGAGAGTGGAATAATGGGGTGTTGTTTGGTCTTGTTCCTCCCTGCGCGTTGGAACAAGCTGAACTTGATTGTAAGAATGCTATTTCCTTTTAATTTATAAAACCCAAAATTCAAAAAAAAAAATCCTCAAGAAGAGGAGGTAAAAGGTAAATGTAGGCCTAAAAGGAAAAAAGGTAGACAAAATTGTTTCTGACCCGGTGAAAGGCGAATACATTTTGCGTCATGTACTGAAATGAAGAAAAGAAAGAAGAGGCACCAGTGGGAACATCTCTACTGACAAACCATTTCAATAATATGGGTGCTGCTGTGCCACGGGGCACGACCATGCATGGAGGTAATGAAAAAGAAGAAGTTCTGTAGTTGGACCATCTGCTCTATCAGTTTGATTTTAGCTTCTCCAGAGAATAACATATTATTGGGTAGGTTTGTATCAATCTTACTCTCTTTGGAGATTTTTCAACATCATGCAAATAGCATATGTGTGGCTGCACCACATAATTTCCTTGCTTTAGTTGAGTTTAGTAGGATCCAATTCGGTGAGGATGTCAAATGTAAAGCAAAGGATTGCACCGTCGTCGGATCATAGCGTCGCGACGCTTCGATATCTGATAAGGTCAGGCCGTCCATCCACTAAGATGTGGTTCACCAAAGCCGAAGTATGTAAGTTTGCGGAGAAAAAGCAGGCAACTTGTACAGATTCTCTGTGCCTACAGATAAGCGATGAGAGGAGCTATCTGGATGTTATATTCTGAAACTGGGGCGACTCAACGCTGGTTTCTTAGCTGCTCGGAATCAAATCATGGCAAAGCATTGGCCGTACGTACCGTAACGGTCACTCGGTATATATGCCCCGTTGTTGTCGACACAGTTCTCGTCGTCGCATACACATTTTCCTGCCGAATTGTGATAGTTTGGTATTAGTGGTTAACTGTGGCTATTACGGCACACATGGCCTAGCCGGCCAAATCCATGTAAGAAAAGAGATGTCTCTCCCATAGGCATATAATCTGAGATTCCCATATGGATCGACACAGGGCAAATATTCCAAAGTTCAGTTTGGTCCCAATGAGAAGTAGATCGCTGCACTGTCCAGATTGATCTCATGAATACTAGCTCTTTTAGTGAACCATTGTGACCCTATAAAAGGCAACGCACTCCCCTGCCACCATACCATCCCAGGTTTCCTTCCACGCAAAGAACATAGAGTCAACTGCTAGCGACTCACAAGCTCTCTATAGTTTAGCACAAACGAAATCTCAGCTTGCCATCGAGATTTGGTGAACGCACAATAGCAAGACAACACAGATGGACCGTGTGATGAAGCTGGCTTCTGAGAGGGCGGTGGTGATCTTCACCTTGGACTCGTGCTGCATGTGCCACACGGTGACCCGCCTCTTCCGCGACCTCGGCGTCAACGCCCTAGAGCACGAACTAGACCATGATCCCAAGCGCAAGGAGATGGAGAAGGCACTCCTCAAGCTTCTCGGGAGCGGGCCGCCCGTACCGGCGGTATTCATCGGAGGGAAGCTAGTTGGCGGTACCAACAAGGTCATGTCTCTGCACCTCAGTGGCGAGCTTGTCCCCATGATACGGAATGCAGGTGCCCTGTGGCTATAGAGGGCACACCGTCGAGTGATAGAACAAGAGTGAGCCAGATTGCGTACCACTAGGCAAAATAAAGAGTGTGGGATACATGTTTCCGTAGAATAACATAGTGGCCTCGCTACGTCAAGACAGGTTTTTTCAATCCTGTTCTGGGAACAAGCAAGTTTTGGATCGTTATAAGTAGCGAGCAATCTGCATGGTTTATGCATGTTGTGTCTTCCTGATGTTTTTGTTCTCACCTACATCGATGTATCCATTTGTATTTGCTCTTTTGCACGTCCTATATGTTAGAAATATATGGTTTTGACCATTAGATTTCAGATTTTCTTAATAAACTCAAAATCCCATGTGAGGCAAGAGGATGATGTGCAATTTTTAGCCCACATGCATTGCCATTGGAGGGGAGTTAAACCACTTTAGTGGAGTCTTCTCGCTCCACTTAGTGATGGAATGAGGAGAGAACAAGAACACCACCCGTGTGCGATCGTCTCGTCTCAGGAAGGGGCTAGGATGTCACGCGCGCATGTGACATTTACATAAATAGTCCGCCGAAATCCAGTCTATTGTCTTATGGAGGCGTGGTCTTAGGTTTTTAGTTTCTTAACCGTCAAATCTATGAGTTGAAATCTAGTCGGTTTATAATGTGATCGCGACACGAGATCTTTCGGTTTTGCTCCTATATATACGACCTATTAGGCACCACCAAATACAGACCAAACCGAGTTAGGGTTTTCGCCTTCTCATGTTGGTTGCACCGCCATCGTAGCCCACTCCATCCCTTCAGCGGGTCCCTTTGGTGCACGGGTTGATGGGTTCCTCCTACGTTGCCGTGTCCTGAGATGATACATTTATGATTAAAATGTCGGTAACTACCGATTGTATGCATGACTTGCCATACATACAAATTTGTGTTGACTTCAGGTTAAACTAAAATCTACTGTCCCACAAATGAGCAGGCTTGTCTAATCTTAATGGGGTTCTGATGGCCAGCCTAACTTATCTTAATGGGATGGCTAAGGTTAATGGGCTTTTGATGATATGCTCATCTACGACGGATCAAGTTCATGTTAGAATAACTGCCCCGTTGGACTCGAAACATGCTTGTGTGGCATACGGACAATCCTACATGGTGCCACATCACATATTCTATGTCAGTGTTGCCAGGTCAGATAATGATATGATGTCTGAGTTAATGTTGCTATCCACTTGAATATTAAGCTCCAGTAAGTCATTTGTGGTTTTTCACCGAGGTTCTTCTACCACAAAAATCACATCAACAACAAAGCGATTTCGGTGGTACATGCGAAGACATCTCCCACATATTTTTTTGAACAGTGGTAGATCCCTCGATCAACCACAGTTTACTTGTACAACGAAATATAGTTGTTGTAGAAGGTGAATTTTCTTCTTGTGTATAACTCAACGAGATCATCCTTTGTAAACTGGCACTCGTGTTCGCCATATCAATAAAGTCTGAAGGTGGGAGTAATATTTCTTCGATAAGCCTAAACCTAACAAAAATATGTGTATGTCCATGACTTGTTTAATCCTTATAAAGTAAGGTTGCGGGCGTACCAAAAACTACTATTAGATACCAGGGCCAGGCCGGTAAAATCCAGGGCCCTGTGCCAAAATAAAAAATGGGGCCTATTCTTTCTTTGTCAAAATTCGGTGACCGATCTCTACCAAAGTGCAAATCGGGATTGAGTGTGGGTGATCGGCTAATCGCAAGCGCAAAGTAAGTTGAGAAGGAACAGAACACGAACTTGACCTCGACGCTTCTTGTCAGTTTTATCACGTCGTTAGCTTGATCGACCGACAAGTTGGCCTCTCGTATGAGTCCAGCACATCACGTCTAGGTGAGCCGACGCATTTTCCGAACTGGTCTTAACTGTTAATTTCGTTCATCTTTGAAAAGTATCAATACCGTTTGTAAAACTAGGTAAATTTTAATTTATATAAATAGATAATGTATACGCCTGTTTTCACACAGTGTGGTGTAGCTCCAAGGCATCATTTTATAGACTGCAAGGTTAGTGCGTCGATTTCCCCCTTAGAGAAAAATACTGCGTGTGGACAAAAATAATATGCAGCGAGGAGGATTCGAACCATTTACCCGAAGTCCATACGTGAGGCTAAACTCAATTTTTATTTTTGCGGTTAAAACAATGAACAAAAAATTTATGCGGCAAGGCTTTTATTTTCGCGGTTAAAACAATGGAAAAAATTAATATGCGGCAAGGAGGATGTGAACCATTATCTGAAGTCTATAGGTTTGGCCAAACTGGACAAACATAAAATGATTGAGAAAACTAAGCCACGGGGATTCGAACCATTTACCTCGTGGAGCACATATTTCGTCTTGACAACTACGCCACTATTTCTTTTATGCATTCAATTACAAGTTAACTTACTTATACGATTACTCAAAAACTCAAATTTTTGGCCCCCAAAATTTTGGGGCCCTGTGCGGCCGGCACGGTCAGCACCACAGTGGGACCGGGCCTGTTAGATACAATGACACACAAAATGACATCAGATATGGTGGGAGAGAAATCAAAAAAGGTATGCTTTCTCTTAGCTAACAGATTTACTCTCCTTAAGAAAGGTAACATATATCATCCATTGTACTATATGACTTCTCTAGACACCATTTTTCACGTTCTCTTAGTGGCATGTATAGCAATGCTAACATTAATTGAAAACACTAAGAGATAACCATTGTATAACAAGTTCTTATATTGTCGAGAAGACCCGCAATGCATAAGATAGTATTGTCTTGTTAAGCACTTTACATACCCTTAGCATGAGATTTCCTACAAACTCTTGTCAACTTTGCTCACGACGAGGGGCTTTTGAGAACTACCAATCTCAAGGCCCACTACCAAGGCTTATGGATACGAGTGAAGCGAGTGTTCCCTTGGATGCTTGGGTGCATCAAGTGAATGCATTCTAGATAGAAGCATTTCCCCGTGACATGGCATGGGAAATTCATGGGTATTGCCATGAATCCATGATCCGTCATACTCGACATTTGCCTCCTACAATTTATGGATTTCATGTTACATTAGGATGTCTCACCCACACAATAACTTCAATGTTTTGCAAAGAGCTTTTCTTTATGCAAAGGCTAGCATGCCCATGAGAAGCTGCAGCATGCAAATTCAAAGTCAATGGCCATGACTATGATATGGGATACTACCTTGTAGATGGTATCAATCCTTCTAGGTCCAACTTTGTCAACCTAACATCAAAACCTCTAGGTAACAAGTGAGTCCACTTCCTCAGGGCTCAAGAAGTGGCGATGAAGGACATCGAGCAAGCAAGCAGAGTATTGCAAGCTTGGTTTTTAATTGTGCATGGACCTACTCGATTTTGGGATCAAAGCTCTCTAGCGAATGATGAACAATACGTGTGATCATGCGTAACGTAATAACAGAGGATGAATGAGGGAAAGAGGAGAACTTTTAGTAAGACTTTGTGAGAACAACTATGATTCCCGAGAGGATTGCTGACCGACTCCAAATATTTCCTCAAGGCACCTAGAGGATCTGATGTGTCATTTGCGGAAGTGAGAGATCTAGCATATTTATCATATGATAAGCATGGCCGTGATGAGCACCCTTAACAGTGGACAAATACGAGCAGTGGCTGCACTTAGTTAACCGTTTAATGGATATTGATCTTACTATGGAGCCGGATAGGTTTGTGTGGCGATTGACTAATTCTGGGATTTTTACAGTTAAATCCATGTATTTGGATTATTTGAATAGTCACACTAAATTTAAAAAAAATTATATTTGGAAAATGAAAGTGCCACTAAAAATAAAGATTTTTATGTGGTTCTTATATCGGAAAGTGATTTTAACCAAAGATAATCTTGCTAAACGCAACTGGAATGGCAACAAGTGTTGTTCCTACTGTGATGCTAACGAAACAATTCAACATCTTTTCTTTGAATGTCCTTTTGCTAAAATCATTTGGCGAATAGTATATATTTCCTTTAATATCGCACCACCAAAAAATATTACAAATCTCTTTGGTAATTGGCTTCATGGTATTGACAAGACAGAACTAAAGCCGATTCATGTGGGTGTTTGTGCGGTGCTTTGGGCAATTTGGAATGTATGGAACGATTTTGTTTTTAACAAGCCAAAGAAAACATCTGTCTTGCAGGTCTTCCCTTTGATTACACACTGGATCTGGTCATGGTCATATCTCCTTCCCGAGGAGCAGCGCCATACTATGGACTGTGGATGTACCCGGTTAGAGATGGTCGCCAAGGACTTCTACAACCGTGCGGCCGTGTGGGGTGGCGTTTTGAGAAGAGAATTGAGCTATGAATAATAATTTTTATTTTGGATTTTTCCGTTGGTTGATTTTTGTATCGTCTCTTTGTGATCCTTGAACTGTAACAGATTTTTTGGACGCAATAATGAAATAAAGCAGCCGCATGCATCATTTTGATGCAGAGGCTGGGAGTGCCCATTTCTAAATAAATAAAAACAAAGCATCTCACGAATATCATCAGATCGCCTAACATATCACATACTTTATTGTACGAAGATTTCATTTAATCGCAACTTTGGACATGAGTAGCGCTTTTATGTGATTCCACCTTCATCTTGTTCAGCGAATCCTTTATGCGATTTACTGATTTCGATACTTTATTCAATGTTATTCTTAAAATTCAAACACCCCTCGAGTTGTGCTTTGGAGAAAACTAAGTGTCATTCACAATAATTATTATATATGTTGGAGAAAATTCAATGGCTTCAAGATTCGTTTTGAAGATTGACCAAATTCAATGGCTTCAAGATTCGTTTTGAAGATTTACCAAATTTAATCCAAGAATACCCCCTGAGAGGGCGAGGAGCCAAACAACTAAAGAAGAATCCTTAGCTCTGAAGATTGCTCTACAGAGCCCTAGATTTTTCTCTCCTCATGATATCTTGTCTCTTTTTTTTTGCACGTGACAAACTATCAGGGCAGATATGTACATCTCTATCCTGGAATCTATATCCTTCTCGGCGCGTGCTGTAGTCTGTACATGCGTCAAGCACCAAAAATGAATGAAGAAATATACGTGAAAATTATTTGATAAATAACTTACTTTCTGCAGATGCACCATCATACAGGTAACAACTGTACGTCTGTTCTGCAGCATCTCCTCCTCTCATCTTATGGTGGAAGGTTCAGAATCTTGAAGGGAAAAGCAAGGATTGCACCGTCATCGGATCTTGGCATCACGGCGCCTCATATTTGATAACGCCAGGTCGACGATGATGGAAGCAGGCAAGTTGGATAAGGTATACGGATAAGGTATAAGCAGAGCTCTGTGGATGTTATTCTGAAATTGAGGCGACTCGGCACTGGTTCCTCGGAAACCAGCTCAATGAGCTGGTAGGAATCGGTTCATGGAAAATTATGGCCGTACCATGCCGGTGCTTCCTCGTTGTTGCCCACAAGGTTTGTGTCGTCGCTGACACTTTTTCTCCAGAATTGTGCTCTAATATTTATATAAAAAAGTATGGATTAACACGTTGCAATACATGAACTTGCGCAGAGGCTGGAGATTTTCCCTCCTGACAACTAAAAGGTACTTTACAGTACTCGGAGTACTACTCCCTAAGATGTTTTAGTCATTTCAATGTGGACTACACACGGATTGAAATGAGTGAACATGCAACTAAAACGTGTCTAGATACATCCGAATCTAACAAGAAGGACTCATGACGGACGTGTGTGGCAAGTACCGAGTGGAAGGGGCAAGGCACGTGATCCAAGACCGACAAGTGGACCCGTAAGAAGAGAAGATGGCGCTCACCATTATATGGCGTGGCCTGGCCTACGGGCCGAGACATCGATGTAATAGCCAAAAGCAACTTGGATCTCTCTCCCTCGAATCTGTTTCTGCTCTGTCTCTCCTAGATCCCCAAAACTTCCCTCTCTGATCTCATTCCTATAAGTGAATTGAGGATAATTGCTACCTATAATCGAGTGAGACCGCTACAAAGAGCTAAAACATTTTATATTCGGAAATGGCGAGAGTAGTAAATAACATACACTATTCCAATGCATGCCTTATATCCTATGTGTCCGTTCTTGTTTAATGTTGTTGTTGGCATATTTGCTAGCCTCATTGAGCGAGCAAAACATGACGGTTAGGTGAGTGGCCTTAGGAGGTCGCTCGCGTGGCTCCAGGGGACGGCCCGGGTGAAACCTAGCCGCCACTACCCCCGTTTATCCTTTCATCAAACAACGCACCGCCATCGAAGGAAGACACGGGTAAAGACCCAAACAAAGGACGGTGGGTCAGAATCTTCTAGTCTCTTCTCACAGCGAGAATCATCCGGACGGAGCACGGGCGGTAGGCCCTGGACGGCGAGCGCGTGTGGTACACCGCGGACACCGGGCCGGTGGCCCGTAGATCTTTCGGTGGTGGCCCAACTGCCGCACCTGCGAGTGCAGGCGGTGCCAATGCCAATGCGGCCCGGTTCCTTGGGTCGAGGGGTCTACTAAGCGAGTTGGCAACAGATGGGGCAGAATGCCGATGAATGCCAGCAGTTGTTACTGCTCATTGCGACGTCGAGTAATGGCGGCGTGGGAGTTTGGCAATAGGGGTGGCAACCATGGTTCTTCGACGGGGTTAGTCTCTGTGGTCGTGCGGACGACGTGATGGCTGGATTTTGAGATTTTGATGGCCTCTTTGAGGCTGATGGCATCATGGGAGGCCCCCTCCACTGACATATCGGGTTCGATCCGGCTCAGCATCTGACATGTGTGTCTCTTCTAGAAGGCGTCAAATCATGCTGGTAGTCGGCAGGTGCTACGCACGACGTCTCATGCGCAGACATCAAGCGAAGCCTGCTGGTGACAAGTACTAAGCACAGTGACTCTAGCAGAGGTGGCATGCCATTCCTGTTGCAGCTGGATCGAAGGTGGTACAATACTGACTGGAGGCGGGGTGGTATGGGAAGGATATATCTTCTGATATATCTTCCAGTGGTAACCGGCACTAGTAGAAACAAGGGCTCTAGTCCCGGGTGGTAAGGCCCTCTAATACCGGCTTGCCACCCGGGACCCCCAAATCGGGACTAGAGGCCCCCCCCCCCCCCCCCTCTAGTCCCGGGTCAGTTACGAACTGGAATAAAAGGCTACACATGTGGCTGCTTTCTGCGCGCGTGGTCGAGGACCTTTTGTCCCAGTTCGTAATACGACCCGGGACAAAAGAGCACCACACGTGGCAGCCTGTGGATTTTTTGTATTCCCGCCTTATTGTATATTTAAAACTATGATCAATCTTGTAAAATATATGGTTAATTAATTAAAAATCAGAAAAATACATATAGCCTATTAAAATGTTCATAAAATAAATATGTATCTAATAAAAATATACTTTATTACATGGAGATCACAACCGGGACTAGAGCCTGTCTATTCGATTACATGGAGATCTCATAACATCGGGACTGAAGCCCGTCTATTCGATTACATGGAGATCATAACCGGGACTCAATGTAAGTAGTACGTGCCATTGTATTTTCCCTTTGGATTTATGACATGGTCCAGCAAAAATCCCGCAATTTCCTCTTGAATTGCTTGAAAGCGCTCCTTTAGTTGCATGTTCCTCCGGTGAGCCCACAACTATAAAAGAAGGAGATAAATATGAATATCAGTCATCATAACAAAAATTATGAATGACACTCAACACAATTGATGGTAATAAAATAGAATTATGAATATATTTGTTCATGTACTTCTGCAGATATCGCTCGGTTCCGCTCGCTGACCTCCTGGCGAATCCACTCGCAAACGAAGTATCCACACAAATTGGTCCCCGGTGGCTGTGTATCACATATCTTTACGAGAATAGAATTCAATCAAATAATAATCAAGCATGGTATAATGGTATTGAAATTAGAATTAAAGAGATGCGCGAACCTAGCTAGCTCGTACTACTTACCTCATCATGATGAAAAGTAAGTTCCTCTGCAAATTCACCAGTTGTCATCTTTTTGAAAGCTTTCCAAATCCTGCCCGGCAAAAAAATGAATAAATGAGTTATTAGTTACTTGATATCTCAGGAAATGAACAAAAGAGACCGATATAGTGCGATAATGATTGAAATTACCTTTGGAGCACATCTTTAATGCCTTTGGACTTCTCTTCGGGATACTTCTTTGAGTCGTAGATTTCAACTATTCTAGCGTCAACTTCAATGAATAGCAGAATGTAATGGAAGCTGCGCATGTTTATATACGTCAGTAACTCATCAGTTACACTTAACATCGAGTGAGCAAAAATTAATGTGTACAAGACAGTAACACTCTTACTCGGAGTGGTAAGGAAACAGTATCTTCTTTTTGTAATGTTGCCTCTATATGAACCTTAGAAAGTTGGCCTCCGTTTCCTTGGGGTATTGCCGTAGCAATCTTTCATTAACTCGTACTGGGTCAATGAACCCAATGTCAAAGATTTGTTTTGTGTCACATTTATCACTCTTCATTCTGCATAATAGCGTAGTGAGCATAATTACTACAGGCAATGACCGAGCTGAGCTAGATACTTTACTTTAGAAATAAATGAATTGAATCACTTATAGACAATAGGTACTGACGAGACTCAAGTCGAGGGCGTCAAGCTTGTATAACATATAGAGCTCTTCAAAATAAATTTGCACCTGGTCTTGACATATGTAATGTTCTTCTGTAACTTTCACAGAGAGAACTTCGAGCTGTGGATCCTTTGTGGCTTCCAAGTACCAGTCATGCAGCTTTCGCATTCGTGTTGGTAGAAGCTCGATCTGTTCAGGTGGCAACAGAGGCTTCCTGTGTTCCCATTTCCACACTACATCCAAATTAGTGGGGATATCTTCGCGTTCCAGTTGAGAAAGTATAATACCAGCTTCTGCAACAAATTGCGCCGCGTAGGATAAATCAATGTTCGCCGCGGAGCCCTGACCAATGGGTACCTTGAGCAGGGAGATCGACTGTTTTGCCTGTTCTCCGAGCTGGGCAACGTCTCTTTTCCCGCTGGCACTAGTACTTGTCGTCGTGTGGGATCTGGCTCTCCTCATGTAGCGCAAATAGTCATCTGGCCTATTTATCTCAATTTGCGATGGATGCTCACTTTTTTTCCTCTGCCGTATAGACTGGCTTTGGCTCGGGCTTTTTCGGTGCAAGCTGTTTTTTCACTTCGGCAGCCACGATCGCGGCGTTCTCCTCTACAGTCCTATCGTAAGCTCTCGGGGGAGGAACCTTCGGTACCGAGGGGCTCCTGTCAGGGTCCGCGTCGGAAACCCATCGACGAAATGGCACGATTCCTTTTTTGGCCCTGAGCCTTAGTGGGCGGAGGCGGCGGAGTCGGCTCAGGAGTCGGCTGATGCGGCGGCGGAGGCGGCGGAGTCGGCTCAGGAGTCGGCTGATGCGGCGGCGGAGTCGGCTGATGCGGCGGCGGATATCGAGATGGACTCGTGTTGTGGTGGTCGTCCCTGTCGTCATCATGTGGACTTGGAGGTGATCCACGCCGACTCGGAGGAGACGATGGTGGCCTTAGAATGATACCACCCTCGACATCTCCCAGTGTCCTCTCATCATCAGCTCCAGGGATGTCAAGCTCCAGTGATTCATATCCTGGTTCAATTCGATCCACGCCGACACGAGCATAGCCATCTGGAATCTCACTGCCAGACCACAGTGCTGTAGATTCACAAGTTAAAGCATAGCCGTCCGCCGCCTTCAGGGATAAGTTCCTCACTTGCACATGTAGCTCACAACTTGTCTTCTCCGTGATATAATCCACGGAGTAGGTAAACGTCGGTGCCTCATCAGCACCGAGCTCCGTGGAAGCCACGCTGCTTCTCCGCTGAGATGGGCCGCCTTGACTATCTTGCTGCAGCTGATGAGTTCCCCCTTGCTCGCACATTTGATCTAGTTGCTTCTGCTATTGCTGTACGATTCTTTCTAGGTTGCTCAACCGGTCTGAGTCCTCCTTCTCCTTCCTCTTCTTTGCTCTCAGTCGGCTTCTATAAGTTTCACGGTCCTCGGGAAACCCAATATGCCACGGCGTGTCAACTCCTAAGCCTCGTGTTCGTCCTCCTTTTACACGATTCCCAAGGGCCTTTGTCAGCTCGTCGTGCTCTCTGTCGGGAATAAACTTTCCCTCTCGAACCTCTTTGACTGCTTCAACAATTGCTTTCTGGGGTTTAGAAATTTCTTTCTTTTCATCAATTATTAACCCCCCTGTTTCCATGTCATACTGCGCCCCATGCCCAAGTACCCAGTTTCCAGCCCTATGGGGAAAGTGCTCTGTAGCTGGAGTGATCCATTTTTTGCGCATGGCGGCCTCAAGGGCATCCCACTTAGGCTCGGCACTTATGTAGCCACCTGCCCCCATCTTATGGTGATATTTCTTTTGCGCTGCATTTATCTTATTCTTTTTCGACCTTTCCTTAGCTAGTTCCGAATCCTTGTACTCCAGAAATGATTTCCAGTGAGCCCGCTGCCTCTCTAGTGTGCCACTGAAATCTGGAGCTTTGATTTTTTTGACGTACTCATGGTATAATCTGTTCTTGTAATTATTGAATTGTTCAGCCATCTTCTTAAGAGTGAAATGCTTGACTTTGTCCGTCATGGCTTTTGTCCCAAAGCACATCTTTCAATCTGTCATTGACATAACTAACTCCCTCTACCTTTGCTGGCTTATTCCATTCATGAACGCTGATCAGGACGGTGTCCCTAACAACAACTCCGCATTGGTGCACAAACTTACTTGCGTTCGCCGTGGGCTCCAACGGTTTGCCCTCTGGAGAGACCACCTCAATTCGGAGATGCGCATCTTCGGCCATCCCTTTGGCATGGCCTCGTTTACTTGCTCCAGATTGGGTCGATGCGGAGGTCTAAAAATAAGAAACATTTGTTACTATACATACCTATACAAATCAGTGCTCCAGATTGGGCCGGCTCCCACTGCACCGAGCTTGGCCCACGCGACTGCCACCAAAGAAGATCCGGGTAGACGATGTCACCCGGATTCCTCACCAAGCTACGCGTCCCGGAAGGTAGCACCTCCCAGTGCCAGCCCGGCGGAGCCCAGTCCCGGACATCGCCCCTCTGATCCAACAGGGACATCGTCGCCGAGAACAATAAACTAAAAACACAATTTTTATAAAACAAAAAAAATTAGCACTAACAACTAACCTAGAATTAGAAGCACCTAAAATTAACAATAACAACTAGTAGATCTAAGACAAAAAAATTAACAATTAACCTGAAATTAACACTAACAACTAAATTTTTGCTAACACTAAATATTTTACTAACACCTAAATTTTTTGCTAACACTAGCAAGGATTTCATATATACAATAAAAAACTACCTAAAGTACACAAAAAAAACTTTTAAACTACCTAAACTACACAAAAAAATTCACAAGTATATCTAAACTACACAAAAAATAAGTACACAAAAAACTAAATAAATTGCACAAAAAAACCTAGCTAAACTAAAAAAAAACTACCTAAATCCACCGCACCTAGGGTTGGGCTCACCGGCGGCAGAGGAGAGCGGCGAGCGCGGCGGGCTCGGGCGGAGGAGAGCGGCGGGCGCGGCGGAGGAGATCAAGCGGCGGGCGCGGCGGAGGAGAGAGCGGCGGGCATGGCGAAGAGGAGGCATCGGAGGGCGAGGAGGGCGCGGCGTCTCGGAGCGCAGCAGCGGCGTCGATGGAGAGCGGCGAGGAGGGCGAGGGAGCGCGCGGAGGCGTCGGAGGGCGCGACGGAGGGGAGCGACGGCGGATTTGGGCAGCCTGGCGGCGTCAATGTCATCGCGGCGGCCTCCTTCTTCCCCTGTCCCGGGTTGTGGTTCGACCCGGGGAGGAGGCCTGGGTATTTATACCCAGGGACCTCTAGTACCTGGTGGAGCCACGAACCAGTACTAGAGGGTAGCCTCTAGTACCGGTTCGTGGCTCCACCCAGTACTAGAGGTGTTTTCGCGCAAATGCACCTCTAGTACCGGGTGGAGCGACGAACCGGTACTAGAGGTGTTTTTCTGCGCCAAATTTTCAGTGACAAGTGTTTGAAATTGAATTTGAAAAGTGTTTGAATATGAATTCGAATAACTTCTGCATACTTTTGAATCTGACAAAAATTTCAACATGAAAACTGTTTGAATTTGAATAACTAATCCAAAACAATTTTTTGTTTTCTAAAATAATTATCCTAACTATTCAAACTATTAACCATTTTGCCATTTTCAATTAAAAATGCATTAACTAATTTTGTTTGCATATTTTTGAATCTGACAATACTTTCAACACGAAAAGTGTTTGAATTTGGATATCTTTCTAGGATGAACATGAAAAGTTTCAGTTTTCTACCCCCTATTGATTCTAGGGTAGAAAGTTTGGATTTTCTCCAGCGGGTCTAAGGTTTCGCCGGAGAGGGGCATTTGCTTGAGATCCACTGTAGTCATTCCGTACTGCGGATTTACATGCTTATTATTTCACATCACCAACAATTTTCAGAATACTGTTACATTATTACATAAACGGACTAGGGGTAATTGCGCCGGCAATTTTAACAAAATTGCCCGCGCGTATTAGGTGGAACAGCGGGAGGAGCCAGCCCCGTTCGCGGCCGCCTGGTTCTCGCGCGCACGTTTGCGGCGGAGGGCAAGATCCATGGAGGATGAGTCTTTCAGCGCCCAAGCCAGCTCGGGGGCCTCCTTCGCCTTGAGCTGGCAGGCAGTCTTGGCTCGCTGGACACGGTCGTCATGGACAGACTGGAAGGAGGCTTCCATGGCCTCCTGCATCTGCGCCCCACAGCCCTCATCCCCGTCGTCGCTCCAGTCGAAGTCGTCGTCCTCCTCCTCCTCGGCGGGAGGAGCGGCGGCGCCTGGTGGAGGTACCGGTACCGGAGCAGGAGGCCGGTAGCTAGGCATTCCTCTCCACGCTGGGCTCGTGGGCATACGGCGGGGTAGGCTCCCGCGGTAGCACCCAAGCGCGCTCTGCTGAGCACGCTCGACCTCGTCCAGAACGCGCTGCGGCGGGCGTGGCGGATCCATCTCGTGGAGACGATGCGTTCGTGGCTAGGAATGGTGGATTAGGGTTTACCCCGTCGGCGACAATATACAAAGACCTCCAGGGCAGCGCTGGGGGAGGACACGTGCCCAGGGCAGCGCTAGGGGAGGACACGTGGCTATGGCAGCGCTGGGGGAGGACACGTGACTGACACGAGTCGTGACCGCCAAGCCCGCCTTTAGTCCCGGTTGGTGTTACCAACCAGGACTAAAGATGCACACGGATCGTGTGTTTCTTTCAAGCGCTTGTGAGCCGTTGGATCAGGGGTGTGTTTCTTTTGAGGGCTTGTGAGATGTTGGATCAGCACTATCATGACCACTTCATGAGCCCCACGACCCTATATATAGCCCACCTCTCGGACATGTTCGGCGCTCACTGTGTACTCATTGTAGTTCATTTGGTATACAGAGCATTCGGATTCCCTGCATACATCCGACGGTGCATTTGATATGAGGACACTCACGAGCCACCGCCGGACTGTATGCTGGGAAAACCGTGTGTTTTGGTCTATCTACAAATCCTTCAGTTCATCGACCGAATACAAATCATTCGGATTCCCTGCATACGTCCAACGGTGCATTTGATATGCGGGCACTCAGGAGCCACCGTTGGGCTGTATGCAGGGGAAACCATGTGTTTTGTTCCAACTTTCTCGAGCGCTTGTAAGCCGTTGGAGTATTTAGCTAGAACCAAAAATCAGTGATTAGAGTTTCCTTCACAGTTAAATAAAAAGGTTTCATACATTATTACACATGAGCACCAACATCAATCTCTACTGTCGTGTGATGGCCCTTGACGTAGTTACCTGCGTCAAAAGAATATGGGTTAGGTTGAGACTCCAAGTGCAGAGTGTATAGTATAGGAAAGACGGTTTTCCCACGAGGGGTGACTCGAGGGTTTAATATCGAACTCTCGGGGAATCAGTAGTGAAAGATTTATCTTCTTATCCTTCTCTTGAAAACCTACAAAACAAAATAAATTATTTTGCGCCTTCAACCTCACCAAGTGGTTGTCAAGCACAAGGTGTGAGAATGATATCAAAATAAAATGAATGCAAAACAGTAAATAAATATGCAATGATGATAAATAAATATGCAAGGATGGTGGAAACAATGATGGATGATATTTTTGGATTTTGTATTGTGAATGCAAGATGTAAAAGTGTTTTTGTATTTTCGGATTTTTAAATGGCAGAAAATGTAAAGTGGATAAAAGTTGTTGGAAAGGTGTTTCTTATGATTAAAAATGGACCGGGGTTCATGGATTCACAAATGCACTCTCTCTTTAATAAAGTGGTAGACAATGGAACACTAGAATTGACATATGAGATTGTAACAAAAAGGTTTCATGACAAGTTACTAATTATATAGGAATCACGTCCTAACATAGAGATCTTTTGTTTATTAATCTCTCTTATACTCCACCAAGATGCGAACTAAATCATAACACCTTAGTAATTAAGATAAATCAGAGTATAGCATTAAGTTCTATTACATGAAGTTAAAATAAGAACATGCTAGATCTAGTCATGGAGTAGTGGCAATGGTCACACCCACATCTCCGGTAGCAAGGTATTTTTCTTTATCCCTAGTGAGGCAACAAAGTAAGGTAAACACCCAAGTGGATCGCGGAACTTTCTCTCACGTTCACCGCACTAGCCACCCCCCGTTACTCCAACTAATGCACACGTTCCCCCTCACACGCTCTCATACACATGCTTGATCATAACAAGTAAACAAGAACGGGGTAGCCTTCTGACTCTCTGTCTCGTGGTTTTGTGTTTCTCCGCCGCCTCCTCGCGAAACTACTCGGGGGACTATTTTTGTAGTCGGTTTTAGGTCAAGACGAAGCCACGGAGACAAAAACGGACGGCATCAGAGCCACGAGGGGGAAAAGAGGGTGCCTCACGCGGCCAGGGAATCTGGCCGCGTGGGACCACCTAATTACCTCCTGGTTGGGCTTCTGGTATTAATTTTCAGCCCATTGCGTTCGTCTCGAAAATTCTGAACCGTGCTCTTTGGCCTTGCCCGTTTTGGAGTCCCGAAGCTCCCGGAAAGTCCGAAACACTAAAAAAGACGTTTTCTGGAAAACCGAGTTAGAACCAAAAGAGGGGGGATTGTTTAGAAAATCCCCGAAATCATTATAAAACATGAATATAACATCATATAAGTTGCAAATATGTAGGAATATCTAGTAATAACATGCAAAGTTCATGTATGCATTTTACATGCATCAACATCCCCAAGCTTAACCTATACTCGTCCTCGAGTATGAAGGTGATAAAACTAACATGGACTTTGCATTTTAATACTATCAATGGATATCAAAGATGATTACTATTGCTACATAAAGTCAAATGATTCATTCTCAAAGGAGTAGCAATATACAAGATAGATTATGAAGTGATATCAAATATTCAATGAAAGGATGTTCAATGATAATTCACAAAGTGTAACATAGAAGAAAGTACTATGGACCAAATGTATGCATAATGAAAAGTAAAAACATCCTATAATGGTCATAGAGTACTCTTGTAAATCTGAATATAAAAGGTGGACACTTTGGAAAGATAGATAAATAAGTAGAGGTAAAACATGAATAAGTTTCATCTAGCTTCCAAATGCTTCTACTTAAGTTAATGTTTGCAATGTGGTATCCATTGGTGTGGAGCTCTCATTACCCCTATCATAGCATCTTGAATGGTTAAAGTTTAAAGTGAAAGCAAATATGAGTAATGTGCTTGACAAAGTATGGGTTGAATGCCTCATGCCCCTTGAATACAAGTACCTCTCCAACTGCTACTCAACTCGGGTCACAAAGCAAGTTCAAGTTAAAGTCATTGCAAGTAATAATAGCATCATTAAGAGTTGCTCCCGGGGTACCTCTTGTCCCAGGACATGGAACAAGCCCATGTCAAAATGACAAGACAAACAAACAAAATGGACAATCTCAGCACTCTTTTATTTACTATTGTTATAGCTTTTTATTGTGAAGTGCCTCACTGAAGGTCCACCGTGATATGTAAGTAAATTTCCACCATGAATGATGCATGGCTTGGGTTAGCCGCCCGGTGAGTCTCTCTAGCCATTTATACTTACTCCTCAAACTTACCAAGTTTCCACTTTTATTTCACACAATGTTAGGCATCCATAAACAAAAGTACATGATATCAACTAAATATAATTAAGAGCACTGTTGAAAGCTTGCCATGTGACAGCACATATGAGCTAACTCCCAACCAAGACTCTTGTCAAGCACACAACTTCATAATTTTAATCACAATGGTTCATGTTTATTAAGTGCAATGAAAGTAAAGTGTGCATCAAGTTCGTGAGAGCTTTTTAACCAACTTTTCCCATAACAATCAATAACATAAGCATTTTAATTTGGAAGCACATGGAATAGCATAAAGCTAACAGGTAGATATGGTGGACTCACTGGAAAAACTTTGGTTGAAGGTGTTGGAAAACAAGTTTTTACTTGTTGGAATTTTTGGGCTAGCAAAAGGGAGAAAGTTGACCGTCTAAATGCATGCATAAGTGTCCATAGAACTAACCAATCCATGTTAAACAAAGTAAAGTACATTCAGCATCAAAACATGAATAAAAGATAGCTCTTGATAAAACACTTGCAAATTAATACTCATTAAAAAGCACATGAATCATGCAACTATATGTATCTTTTTGAATCAACTCAAACATCCCTTTCCCAATCTTTTTAATAGCATCCAACTTAATTCAACCCAAATTTCCAGTAGCTCTCTCATATATAATGATAGTGGTGGTCTCAAGACAAACAAAAATCAAACCGAAATAAAAAGCAAATAAAAGACGCTCCAAGTTTATGCGATAAAGTGCATTGATCGAAAAACAGAAGTTAGACGTGTGCAAACCGAGAGTGTGTTGGTCCAGTGGGGTTGTCTTCACATCCCCAAGCTTATGGTCTTCACCATCCTTGGATAGCTCTTGGTGCATCTCCTCTAATCCCTGTGAAAAAACTTCAAAAACCGTTTCTCCCATTTCTTTTCTGTGGGGTGACATTAGTAGTGATAGACAAATGAATTACTTGCTGCATAAAATCCTTAAACAAAAATTCATATGAATGTCCAGAAAGTGTATAATGTTGTATGCCTACTTATAAACTCAATTGGATCAAAAAGATTCAAGTTAAAAGTTCAAAGAATGCATCAAACAAAATGGGACAGAATCTGTCCAGAAAAACAGCAGCAGCAAAACGTATTTTTCTACCCTACTTAAATATGTCGAAAAATCTGAAAAAATTCATGCTTACAGAGGATGAAAAGTTGCAACTACAGTTCAAATTCAGCTCATTCGGAGTTACAGAATAGGAATTAAAAATCATACCGTGCACAGATTCGTGCTGGAATAAAATCTCCGAATGCAAATAGCAACTTTTTCAACCAAAATAGGTAAAACTTGGCACTTTATTAAAAATTCCAGAAACTAAACTAAAAACTAAGTCTCTTGTTACAGCAAGAGGACACAAAGAAAATCAAAAGTAAAAACAACCGGGTTGCCTCTTTATAGCCATATAGCTAGGCTTACTTACTTGGTATCAAGATGGTTGGAGTGAGGTGGCTTGGCATCCCCAAGCTTGAATTCTTGTACTTACATGATATATGTAGAGTGAGCCTAGGGGTAACATCCCCAAGCTTGAGTGTTTGTCCCTCTTGATCATTGTTCATCACCCTCAACTCTTCCACTTGAAAATTCTCTTTACACAAAACTCATCATAAAACTTGATTAGAGGGGTTAGTGTCTCCATAAATTAAATCCACATAGGTACAGCAAAGACATATCATGAGTTGATTCTAACATTAGCTATTACTATGGTTGTGTATTGCTCTTTGATCAATAGAACCACACAAAACACAAGTAATGAGAGTAATGCAAAATAAAGACAGAATCTGTCAAAAACTGGACAGCCCGTAAAGAGTGAATTTTCAGAGGCACTTACGTTGCTCAAATCAGAAAACTTTGAACTAATGAAATGTGTAATAATAACTGAATATTGCTGTCGTAAAATATCAGGTCAAAATTCTCTTCTGTGATTTCTACATTTTTCGCAGTGAAGCTTAGGAATCTGTTTTCTGGACAGCAAATCACTATTGTTTGATCCTACCTCTCAAAAGAGGTTATTCTTGCCATAAAGATGAAAAATAAGATACAAAGGTGTTGTTACAGTAGTAAACAAGCACCTTGACTCAAAAACCAAAACTTAAACTGAAGATAAAAGAAATAAAAAAGAAACAAAAAGAACTAAGAAAGAATCAAGAGAAACAAATAAAGAAGAAAGAAAATATTTTTGTTGTTTTTGATTTAGCAAAAGGGCAAAAGAAGAAGCAAATATATACAACATAAACACTCTTTTTATTTGGTTTTAGCTTTGGGAAAAGTTTTAATGATAGAGACTTTGCAATGGTTCCATTGGCATGAACAACACATGTTCAAGGTCGACCCCAACTTCTCCATTACTCATCCTTCTCATTTACTTTCCCAAATTTTATATAAAGTGAAAATCTTAAACTAGCAATTAGAAAACAGTAGGTAAAGTTATTTCATGTTTCAAGATATAAAGGTGTGCTCAAACCGAATAGGAAATAAAAGCATAAAGAGCACACCAAAACATTAAACCATTAACTTTTAAGTCTAACTCCTTTTCTATGCATTGGCATTTTATATATGAATAAATAGCAGCAATTTTGTGGTAACCAATGCATGTAATGATCAGTAGGTTGCATTTTAAATAACATAGAAACATAAATATAAGTCTTTCTTCCTCTCTCATAATAGTTACAAGTAGTGGAACCAAATTTGATAAAAAACTATTAGATTGGTGCAACTTTGCAAACTTAGGAACATATAAAGGATTATTAAAACTATCATGTAAGATATTAGCATGTTTTCCTCTCTCAAAATAATTGCAAGAAACATCATAAACATGATGGTTGTGGGTGGAATGGTTATTAGTGCAAGATAATTTCAGCCCACATAAGTACTTTTCAACATATAAAAGCTTCTCCTCCATGGTGTGAATAGGAGAATTCAAAAATAAAGTAGGACTCTCATAAGTGAGAGTGTTGTCACAAGCAGCAAGTATATCATTTTTATCCTCACATAAAGTAATAACAGCTAAACATGGAGGATTATCAATAAGCATAGGTCCATCATCTAGAGTACTATCATAAAACATGTCTAAACCATACTCCTCATCATCATCAAAATTATTATCAATAATGTTATCATTAGGCATAGGTTGATATTCCTCCTCATTATCAGAATCATAAGAACAAAGTTTATCATCAACAAAAAATTAGTGTTACCCTCATCCATAGGTGGTGAAGGTGGAAGTTCCCTCTCTTCATTCTCTAGTTGTTCATCATTTTCATCATCTTCTTGGGGTTGCACGGGCATCCCCAAGCTTAGGCTTTTGTCATCTTCTTCCTGCAAAATATTAGAGCTTTCTTGGGCAGCTCTCTTCCTTGTGTCAACAACATAGATATTTTCATTAAATTCAACTATGCAGAGATCAAGGATAGTGGCAATCAAAACTTTAAATTGAGAAGCTATAGGGCAGGTTTCATGTTCATCAATGAAGGTGTATAATTCATAGGCTGCCATAAAAATAACAAATTGCTCTACTTCTTCCATCCCTAAGTGAGCATAATTCCATGTATGATAAGTTGCAATAACATGTTCTTTATTGGAAGGGCATTGGAATTCAAAGTGTCTAAAGTATTTAGAGCAACAAATTTCTTCCTCATGATAATTAAGCAGCCCACTAGCAATTTTATTTAGAAGCTCTATGTAGCCTCCTAATCTTTTCCCTTCATTTGATTTTCTAAATTCAGCAGCTATCATGGCGTTTTCATAATAGTTTTCCATTTTCTAATTTTTTTGTGTTTTGATATTTAAAACTGAAAGCAAAACTAAACTAAATGCAAAACTGAAAGTAAACTAGAGTATATGCAAAACTGAAAATAAATATCTAGTGCAAACAAGAATAAAAACTTAAGCGCTACACTCCCCGGCAACGGCGCCAGAAAATGTCTTGATACCCACAAGTATAGGGGATCGTTGAAATCTTCAATGTGTAAGTATTAGTATCGATCCCACGAGGAGTAGAAGGTATAAGTATTTATCCTCTCAAATAAGAGTGTCACTTCTCTTATTATCTATGCACTAGACAAACTAAAATGATTAAATGATGCAAGTGTTTTTGGGTTTTTGGTGTAGAGTTTGCAATAAAGTAAAAAGCTGAAAATAAAATATGATGAGTGAAAGCTCTCAAAGAGAGAAAGCCCAATCCTCTATGCAGCAAGAGGACAAGCTTAAGTGTGTGTTTCTTATGCGTGGAAAACGTTCCCAAGGGCTACATGGATTTCATGGCATAGATATTTCTAGAACAACAAGGTAAACATTTTGTCAAGTTTTAATCTTCTTTGGACGGAGCCATAATTAGGTGTAGCTAAATAAATAAACTAAACCCCTTATGATGGTTCTTATGGCCAAGTAAATGACTGCACAAGAGTTATTAAGACATAGAGTCCCACCATAGCCTTAAACTCTAAGGTCCCCGATATAAATCCCCTCCTAATGGTACTTCATGTATTAGACCACAGGTTTACGTGTCCTCCCAGGTCCTACCCATTCCATCACATTAGTGTGATCACCTTCATGCATTACTCAACATATGTGTGCACCCATACGTTGTACAATAAGATAACCATAAAAGAAAAAACTTGACCAAATACTCAATACATGTTAAGTGGAAATCATTGCCAATCCATCCTATGCCCCCAGGAACATGAGAGAACTACTCACAACGCGAAGACATGATATGATTCAATGGTATAAGTGATACAACACAATCTGAAAATATAATCTCCCCACAAAACAATGACAAGTAGCAATTCACAAACATGTAGAATAGTACTTAGACAATAGCTAGGGTTCGAACAATCTCAAACTATGGGGGGGTGAAGTGGATCACGAAGATGGTGATGGAGATGGTGCTGGTCTTGATGGTGGTGTTGATGGAGACTCCGGAGGGGGGATGGAGGAGCCTTCCGGAGGTGATCCGGCGGCGTTTCCCCCCTCCAATCTTCTCCGGCGACAGCCTTCTGACTCTCTGTTTCGTGGTTTTGTGTTTCTCCGCCGCCTCCTCGCGAAACTCCTCGGGGGACTATTTTTATAGTCGGTTTTAGGTCAAGACGAAGCCACGGAGATGAAAACGGACGGCATCGGAGCCACGAGGGGGAAAAGAGGGTGCCTCACGCGGCCAGGGAATCTGGCCGCGTGGGACCACCTAATTCCCTGGTTGGGCTTCTGGTCTTCATTTTTATCCCATTGCGTTCGTCTCGAAAATTCTGAACCGTGCTCTTTGGCCTTGCCCTTTTTGGAGTCCCGAAGCTCCCGAAAAGTCCGAAACACTAAAAAAGACGTTTTCTGGAAAACAGTTACAACCAAAAGAGGGGGGATTGTTTAGAAAATCCCCGAAATCATTATAAAACTTGAATATAACATCATATAAGTTGCAAATATGTAGGAATATCTAGTAATAACATGCAAAGTTCATGTATGCATTTTACATGCATCACGCCCCGCTGGAGTTTTCCCCCTCCAATCTGCAACTCCAGGTCTCTGTTTCGTGGTTTCTGTGTTTTGGCGGCGCTCCCTTCCGAAAGCTGTCGGGGACTATTTTTATAGTCGTTTTTAGGTCAAGACGGAGGCTCGGGAAAAAGATCGACGACAACGGAGCTCCGAGGCCCTGGTTGATGGGTCCCACGCGGCCAAGGAATCTGGCCGCGTGGGCCCACTCAACTTGGCCCTCGGGCCTCTGTTTGTTCGCTTCCTTCGCTCCCACGCTTTGTTCCTTCCAAAAACTGATGCTCGTAAATTATTAGGTCATTTGGACGTCGTTTGGGTCCCTGAAACATCAAAATATAGAAAATAGGGTTTTCTGCCTGTGCAGGGTTAATTCCAGAAAAATAGGGAAATAATGAAATATTCTCAAAATCAATATAAATCAATGATATAACCCTTATATGATGCAATATGATTGAAATATAAGTAATATAATGCAAAGTTCATGTATGCATTTTACATGCATCATCGTGGTATAAACTTTTTCTTCATTTGTGTCCCTTTCTTCTGATTGCGTCGTAACCATGGACAATCTTCATCATTTAACACGATGCTTGGGTCAGTTTTCACTGTGAAGGGCGGAATGTCATGAAACTTATTGTAAATCTTCTGACGTGTCTGGCTTGCCCTCCACTCCCACGATGTTTCTTTTCCCTAAAAGAACTATGTGGCGCTTTGGCTCATCGTATGATGTATTCGCTTGCTTATCTTTTCTTTTTTTCGTTTTGGTAGACATGTCCTTCACATAGAAAACCTGAGCCACATCATTGGCTAGGACGAATGGTTCGGTGTGGTACCCAAGATTCTTGAGATCCACTGTTGTCATTCCGTACTGCGGGTCTACCTTTACCACGCTAGCTGTCAGGTTGACCCATTTGCACCGAAACAAAGGGATCTTAAAAGAAGGTCCATAGTCAAATTCCCATATCTCCTCTATATAACCATAATATGTGTCCTTTTGCCCATAGTCGTTTGTTGCGTCAAAGCGGACACCACTATTTTGGTTGGTGCTCTTTTTATCTTGGTCGGCCGTGTAAAATGTATTCCCATTTATCTCGTACCCTTGAAAAGTCAATATAGTCGAAGATGGTTGCTTGGCCAACAAGTATAGCTGTTCTCCAACAGTGGGGTCATTAATGAGACGCATTTGCAACCAACCGCCGAAAGTCTTCACGTGTTCTCCATCAATCCAATCTTCAGGTTCCTCTGGGTATTTTGAGTGTAAAATATTCTTGTGTTCCACGATATACGGAGCCACCAAGCTGAAATTATGTAGAACTGTGTAGTGTGCTTGAGTGAAAGAATGTCCGTCCATAGATATTGTTGCTTTCTTTCCTAGCGTGCCTTTTCCACGCAGTCTTCCCTCATGGCGCGATTGAGGAACACCGATCGGTTTAAGGTCAGGAATAAATTCAACACAAAACTCAATGACCTCCTCTGTTCCATAGCCCTTGGATATGCTTCCTTCTGGCCTAGCACGGTTTTTAACATATTTCTTTAAGACTCCCATGAACCTCTCAAAGGGGAACATGTTGTGTAGAAATACAGGACCGAGAATCCTAATCTTTTCGACTAGGTGAACTATGAGGTGCGTCATAATATTGAAGAAGGTTGGTGGGAATACCAACTCGAAGCTGACAAGACATTGGACCACATCCTTCTGTAAACTTTGTAGAGTTTCTGGACTGATTTCCTTCTGAGAAATTGCTTGAGGAATGCACATAGCTTCACAATGGGTACTCGAACATTTTCCGGTAGAAAACCCCTCAATGCAACCAAAATAATTGTGTCATAATCACGTGGCAGTCATGAGACTTTAGGTTTTGGAACTTTTTCTCTGCCATACTTATTATTCCCTTTATATTCGACGAGTAGCCAGACGGGACCTTGATACTGCTCAGGACTTCAAAAAAGATCTCCTTCTCTTCTCTGGTAAGAGCGTAGCTGGCAGGACCTTCATACTTCTCTGGATTCAGGTCGTCTCGTTCGTGCATACGTTGCTGGTGCAGCCGTGCATCCGGTGTATCTTTCGTTTTCCCATACACGCCCAAGAAGCTTAGCAGGTTCACACAAAGATTTTTCGTCACGTGCATCACGTCGATTGCAGAGCGAACATCTAGGATTTTCCAATAGGGTAGCTCCAAAATATAGATTTCTTCTTCCACATGGGTACGTGATTGTCAGCGTCATTCGGAACAGATAGTCTGCCAGGACCCTTTCCAAAGATTACTTTTAAATCCTTGACCATGTCATATATATCATCACCAGTAGGGTAGGTAGGCTTCGTCCGGTGATCTGCCTCACCTTTGAAATGCTTGCTTTTCTTTCTGACGGGATGCTGTTTTGGAAGAAATCGACGATGCCCCGGGTACACATTCTTGTTACCTAAATGTATACTTTTAGTCTGACCTAAACAGTGCGTGCATGCATTGTATCTCATGTTTGACTGTCCTGAAATGTTACTAAGAGCAGGCCAATCATTGATGGTTACAAACAACAACGCTCGTAGGTTAAATTCCTTTTGTTCGTGCTCATCCCACACACGTACACCTTCTTCACGCCACAACTCTAAAAGTTCTTCAACCAATGGTCTCATGTACACATCAATGTCGTTGCCGGGTTGCTTCGGGCCTTGGATGAGCACTGGCATCATAATGAACTTCCGCTTCATGCACAACCAAGGAGGAAGGTTATATATACATAGAGTCACAGGCCAGGTGCTATGACTGGAGCTCTGCTCCCCGAAAGGATTAAAACCATCTGTACTTAGACCAAATCTTAAGTTCCTTGCGTCATTGAAAATGTCGGGAACTCTCTGTCGATATTTCTCCACTGCGACCCATCAGCGGGGTGTCTCAGCATCAAGTCTTTCTTACGGTCTTCTTTGTGCCATCGCAACAACTTGGCATGCTCTTTGTTTTGGAACAAACGTTTCAACCGTGGTATTATAGGAGCATACCACATCACCTTGGCAGGAACCCTCTTCCTGGGGCGACCGTCGCCCTCAACATCACCAGGGTCATCTCGCCTGATCTTATACACAATGCACCGCATACCGGGCATGCATTCAAATTCTCGTGCTCACCGCGGTAGAGGATGCAGTCATTGATGCATGCATGTATCTTCTGCACCTCTAATCCTAGAGGGCAGACCACCTTCTTTGCTTCGTACGTACTAGAGGGCAATTCGTTATCCTTTGGAAGCATCTTTTTCAATATTTTCAGCAACTTTTCAAATCCCTTGTCAGAAGTACCATTTTCTGCCTTCCATTGTAGCAATTCCAGTGTGGTACCCATTTTTTCTGGCCATCTTCGCAATTTGGGTACAACAATTTTGTGTGATCAGCCAACATGCGCTCCAACTTCAACCTCTCATTTCACTTCCGCAGTTTATCTGTGCATCACGAATGGCCTGACGAAAATCATCATTGGGCTCATCAACAATGGGCTCTTCTTCAGCTTCGTCTTCCCCCATTGTAGTACCACCGTGTTCACTGAACATAGGATAGTTGTCATTATCCTCTTCTTCTTCATCGTCTTCCATTATAACCCCTCTTTCTCCGTGCTTGGTCCAACAATTATAGCTGGGCATGAAACCATGCTCTATCAGGTGGATGTGAATTGTTCTTGAGAAAGAGTAATCCTTCTCATTCCGACAGACTTTGCATGGACAACACATAAAACCATTCCGCGTGTTTGCCTCAGCCACATTGAGAAAAGAATGCAGGCCTTGAATGTACTCGTTAGAGCGTCGGTCAGCGGACATCCATGGATGGCTCATCTGCATTATATAAGTATATCAAACGCAATCAACGTAAAACCCATTACGGTAAACGAACATAATCGACCAATTACACTACATCATGAATAGAATAGAGAACTGACCAAATTCATTAATACAAGTTCACCACATTAAAAAAAAGTAGAGTAGTGACCAAATCTAATACATAGTTCTCATAAAACATACATTAATTGAAACTAACATACAACTATCTAAAGAATTTAAATCCAACAACAAATGCGATCAAAATCGCAACTAAGGTAATTATTGAACCAACAGCATAATGATACCAAGCCTCTTGATTAATGGCATATTTTCTAATCTTTTTAAGTTTCAAGCGCATTGCATTCATCTTGATCTCGTGATCATCGACGACGTCGGCAAGCTTGAACTCCAATTTCATCTTCTCTTCTAAGCATTGGAGACGAAGATCTTCACTTCTTTTCAATTTTGCTTTCAAATCATTGTTTTCTTTTTCAAAAAACTCGACAATAGGGTCGGTTGGAATTTCCGGTTCAACTACCTCCTAGATAAAAAATATCTATGTCAAGTTGGTCGGCATAATTGTCATAAACACGAAATGAAACAAATAGTTATAACAAACAATCATACCACATCCGAATAATAGAGCGGACGAGAGCCGGTGTGGACAGATGTCAAAACCATGGCACTATATATAACAAACAATTATACAACTAAGAAAATTATATGCAAGTAATAATTATGCATCTAAATCATACAACTAAGATTTTTTTAAATAAAAGATAAAAACAAGAGGCTCACCGAGGTGGTGCCGGTGACAGGACGGCGCAGGCGATCGACGGCGGTGAGGACGGGGATGGGGCGCCGCCAAATCTTGACCTCTTGGAACACTTCAATAGAAGGGGCGCCGCCAAATCTTGACACTTCAATAGAAGGGGCGCCGCCAAATCTTGACACTTCAATAGAAGAGGCGCCGCAAAATCTTGACAAATCATGGAGAAAACAGGGATAAACTCGAGCTCGGTGGTGAAGAACAGAGGATAAGGAAGTTGGCTAGCTCGGGCATTTCATCGAACACCTCTTGTGCATAGGAAGTAAACAACAAACTAGCACACACCTCTCACCTCTAAATGCTGGAAAAAAAACAGGGAGAGAGAGGGGTGAGCAGGGGCGACATATATAGAGCAGAGGACCTCTAGTACCGGTTCGTAATACGGACCGGTACTAGAGGGGTCTTGCACGTGGTCCTGCCGGGCCAGACCCCTCTAGTTCTGGTCCGTATTACGAACCGGGACTAGAGGTCCCTTACGAAATTCGACAAATAATATGTATAAATCGATCAAAACGATGATAGGAATCTAAATATTGTGTCCATATCATCTTTTGCATAAATATTAATTATTAAGTAATAATAATTGTTAACAAATAACAAAAAAATGAATTTTACATTATTATTGCCATTTTCAATTTAATATGGATAAATTCATATCTTTAAATCCGTAAATCAAAATTCGACAAATAATATGTATAAATCGATCAGAAAAATGATAGGAATCTAAATATTGTGTCCATATCATCTTTTGCATAAATATTAATGATTAAGTAATAATAATTGTTAACAAATAACAAAAAAATGAATTTTACATTATTATTGCCATTTTCAATTTAATATGGATAAATTCATATATTTAAATCTGTAAAGCGAAATTCGACAAATAATAAGTATAAATCGAACAGAAAAATGATAGGAATCCAAATATTTCGGTCATTAATTTTTAGGTAACCGAATGGACCGAATGACCGAAATTTACATGAGAACACACAACGGGAGAACACACATCACTATATAGCTAGTCTACTCATCAACGACATTAAGACGATCGTCATTGGTATTATAGCCACGTAGACTATCCCACTTCCATTCAATCTCGAAGCCGAGGGAGCGTCCAGAGCGGCATACAAGACTTGCTCGTAGCTCAATGGAACGTTGCCCCAACCAAAAATTCGGAGGTCTTCTAAGTCGTCGTCCTTGCCTTCTTCTTGTCCTTCTTGTTGTTCTTCTTGTTCTCAAGTTTTGTCCCAATGATAGCATTGGAGAGAGCATAGAGACTCGGAGTAGGATTGCCGGTTGGGTTCCGGCGATCCCACTGGAGGTCGACCGCGGACGGAATAACAATTCCGTAGTAGCCAGCATCCGCACGTCATTGTGGATAGCCATGCCTTAGAAGTTGATGGTCTCGTCACCTAAGAAATCCACGAGGAGCTGCGGCACCCCATCGGCCTTGCAGATCTGGAAGACAAGAGTCTCGGACGCCACCGAGAGTTGAAGGACGGCGGCGCGCTGCCTTTTCTCGGGTGGAAGATCCCTCTGTCGACCCGGGAGAGGGTCGGTGAACTCACAGTCGAGTCCAACGCACTTGATCGGTGCGGTGTCGAGGAAGAACTTCTTCACGTCGTGGATCCACCTCTCCACGCGTGATGCACGGAGGGTGACCCATACCTTGAAGTGCATATCTTCTTTGATGAAGTAGTACAACCGAGATGGATGTACGCGCGCGAGTGGCTCCATTGGAATAGAAGGAGAGGGATAGAGAGAGAGAGAGTTTTTGCAAGGATTAGAGAGATAATTAGGTGTGCTTAAAGCCATGGATTAGTGTAACTTTTATAGGGCGGAGAGGGAGGCCGGCGGGCGGCGCAGTGATTAAATTCCCGTAGTAATCAACACCGGGCTGATCATCTTCCAAAGCTCAATCAAAACGTCGGGCTGATCAACTTCCAAAGCGCAACCGTCGGCGGGAGATTTATAGGTTTAAAGAGAGACCTCTAGTACCGGTTCGTAATACGGACCGGTACTAGAGGGGTCTCGAACGTGTCCTGCCGGGCTAGACCCCTCTAGTCCCGGTTCGTATTACGAGCCGGGACTAGAGGTCCCTTACGAACCGGGACGAGTTCGTTGCGGCCTCGTAACCTTCGAACCGGGACTAGTCCCCTCCCTCTAGTCCAGGTTCGTGGCTAATCCGGTACTAGAGCACAATTCGGTCTGGACCAAAGGTCTTGTTTCTACTAGTGCGGTTAGCAAGGTGTCAGTAGCCGGACAAGTGATGGTGGCAGAGCAAATTTAACGACGAGGATGTGCACTCTAGAGGAAACACAAGATCTCTAATCATCTGCAACACCTAATGAGAAAAAATAGATGTGTATTCTAAGCAGGTATGATAAGAAAAATGAGAAGAGATGAAGAGGAAGCAAGCCGAGATGGATGTAAAACTTAAGATTTGCCTCTGCTAGATTGTCTTAAGTTCAACTGCAAGGCAAGGTAGTATTTAATACAAACTTACAAACTACTTCATTTGTCGGATTAGGATGGTAAGACCGTATGCCTGAATTATGTGATATTTTTATCTAACCTATGTCATTTTGCATTCGTAAACTACTATTATTTTTCTGTATGATGAATTTGATCGTCATTTCAAAAATTCTGATGGAAATTGTGTCATCGGTGTATCGTGTCTCTAATTTTGGAAGCTTGCCGGGTTGGGTGATGTTGAGCCTTCAAGGCTCTATCTCGATTGGTTATGGGTCAATTACATTTCGTAGTATTGGGCTACATGCACAATAGACCCAAAATCATCACAAATTTTGCTGCAATAACAACCTATTAGACCTGGCTTCCGGTGTGTAATGCTTAGGGCCATGTTTGCGCCATGTCACGTCAGGTACCTGCCACGTCATGCATGCCACCTGTCGGCCACATCGTGCAACATTTGTCAGGTTTTACGTGGCCTCGAAGGTGTACTATTCGACATGGCTCACTGTTTAGGACGGCCGGTTTCATCACAAACACAAAGGCCTCGAGTCTAGCGGGGCCCACTAGTGAAGACCAAGGATCCTCATTGAGGGCTCTTGCTTCACTATACGTTAAATTGGCATGCAGTCAATCTATGACGATCACATATATATCCCTATATATGTCGGTTTTTACGCAGTCCGTGACGAAATCAATCGTGACGAAACTACATAATTATTGTGATAACCAGAGTACAACATCAGCAACCGTACGACGAAGCATATTGTAGCATGGAGCGCGGCAGAACACTATGAGGGAGAGTGTCACCGACGATATGGTCGTGTGATTTAGGAGGTGAGTAGAGCTTAAATGGTAAAAAGTAAAAAAATTGTGGCCACTGGGAAATAGGACCCACGTTTTTTTTATAAAGGGATCTTTATTACTTAAAAGTTTTAAGTATTACACCCAGCCTCTGCATAACTAAGATGCACACAGCCGACACAAGTTCAGAAGTACGCAACATAAAAAAGGAGAATTACATATCATCATGAGAAATTGTAATAACGCCTAAGATGGTGGAGGGCCAATCCGCAAATTATGCTGTCATCCATGTTGGGATAAAAATTCTCTCGCCGTATTCTCCAATCTTGTACACACCTTCATAAATAGGTCTCGATGCTCCACACGTTGCAACTGAGACCACGAACGGAGCGTAGCTATACTTTTGTAGATAACCTGCATGAGAGAAGAATTTGTATCATTAAAAATCTTGTCATTTCTACACAGCCAAAGCAACCATATTACGGCAAGCGCTGCCACCCTAATAAGTTGTTTGAACCTCTTATCCACCCCATTCAGCCAATTGCTAAAAATATTAGCAATGCTTCTTGGAGGGTATAGGGTAGAACCTATCTGGATGATTGACCATATAGAACTAGCTAATTTGCACTCAAAGAATAAGTGTTTGATTGTCTCATCCTTATGACAGAAGACACACTTTTTACTTCCATGCCAATTGCATTTTGCAAGGTTGTCTTTAGTAAGAATTACTCCTCGACGAAGATACCACGCAAAGACCTTATTTTTTAGTGGAATCTTCATCTTCCAGATTTTCTTATTATTATCTACTGGCATATCCGGTTGGATTAATGCTTTATACATAGAGTCCATAGAGAATTGACCACTCTTGTGTAAATTCCAATGAAACTCGTCGGTCCCTTACGTCAAATTGACGAAAGCTAGACGATGTAGAAACTCATGCCAAGCTGCTAGTCTGGGGCCAACAAGATCTCTTCTGAACATCACATTTGGAGGAGTATCCTCCAACACTTGAGCGAGCATATCGCTTTTGTGTCATCCAAGGACAATATTGTATAAGGCTGGATATTGTTCTCGGAGTGAGGTAGTGCCTAGCCACCTATCCTCTCAGAACCTTATCTCCGAACCATCCTTAATGGAGAAAGAACCATATGGGAAGAAGAATTTCTTCATCGCCATTATGCCAGCCCAAAAATGTTAGTCACCTGGTTTCCAAGAAACCTGTGATACCGCACTTGAGCCAATATACTTTCTCCTTAAGAGAGTTTGCCAAACCCCATTTTTGGTAAGTAGCTTAAACAACCATTTACAAAGAAGGGCTCTATTCTTGACCTCAAGGTCATGAATCCCCATACCACCATGATCTTTGGGGCGGCACACTACATCCCATTTAGCCAGTCGATATTTCTTTTTCTCACTGTCCCCTTGCCAAAAGAATCTTGATCGAAAATAATCCAAGCGATGCAAGACTCCCTTTGGTAACTGGAAGAAGGAAATCATATATAGTACCATATTACTTAGGACTGAATTTATGAGAACCAATCTACCACCCAGAGAAAGTAAATTTCCTTTCGAACTACTAAGCCTCTTCTGTAGCCTTTCCTCGACATGCTTCCATTGAGCAATCGTAAGCCTTCTGAAATGAATCGGAATGCCTAGATAGGTTATTGGAAACTGGCCTTGCCCACAGCCAAATAACTCAGCATACTGGGTGGCATCGTCTTGGGCATCGCCAAAACAAAACAATTCACTCTTATGGAAGTTAATCTTTAGACCAGAAAGTTGCTCGAACGGAGATAAAATTAATTTCAGGTTTCTCGCTTTTTCCATGTCATGTTCCATAAAAAGAATCATATCATCGGCATATTGAAGAATAGATAACCCTCCATCCACTAGATGCGGGACTACACCTTCAATTTGCCCATCCAGTTTTGCACGCTCGATGATTATGGCTAGCATATCAGCAACTATATTAAATAATATAGGTGATAATGGATCGCATTGTCGTAATCCTTTTTCCATTTGGAAGTATCGACCAACGTCATCATTGACTTTTATGGCAACACTTTCTCAGGAAACAAACTTATGGATCATCGCGCGCCACTCATCAGAAAATCCTTTCATTCCGAGTGTTTGTTGGAGAAAAGACCACTTGACTTTATTGTAGGGGCCCCTCGGAAACCACCGTCCGAAGTACCCACGTTGTGTAAACAGATCACGATCCCAATGATCAGTGCATCGTGATCACATAACCGACATGGTATTCAAAGTTACATCATTCAAACGGACGCCAAACCCCATTTTTGGTAAGTAGCTTAAACAACCATTTACAAAGAAGGGCTCTATTCTTGACCTCAAGGTCATGAATCCCCATACCACCATGATCTTTGGGGCGGCACACTACATCCCATTTAGCCAGTCGATATTTCTTTTTCTCACTGTCCCCTTGCCAAAAGAATCTTGATCGAAAATAATCCAAGCGATGCAAGACTCCCTTTGGTAACTGGAAGAAGGAAATCATATATAGTACCATATTACTTAGGACTGAATTTATGAGAACCAATCTACCACCCAGAGAAAGTAAATTTCCTTTCGAACTACTAAGCCTCTTCTGTAGCCTTTCCTCGACATGCTTCCATTGAGCAATCATAAGCCTTCTGAAATGAATCGGAATGCCTAGATAGGTTATTGGAAACTGGCCTTGCCCACAGCCAAATAACTCAGCATACTGGGTGGCATCGTCTTGGGCATCGCCAAAACAAAACAATTCACTCTTATGGAAGTTAATCTTTAGACCAGAAAGTTGCTCGAACGGAGATAAAATTAATTTCAGGTTTCTCGCTTTTTCCATGTCATGTTCCATAAAAAGAATCATATCATCGGCATATTGAAGAATAGATAACCCTCCATCCACTAGATGCGGGACTACACCTTCAATTTGCCCATCCAGTTTTGCACGCTCGATGATTATGGCTAGCATATCAGCAACTATATTAAATAATATAGGTGATAATGGATCGCATTGTCGTAATCCTTTTTCCATTTGGAAGTATCGACCAACGTCATCATTGACTTTTATGGCAACACTTTCTCAGGAAACAAACTTATGGATCATCGCGCGCCACTCATCAGAAAATCCATTCATTCCGAGTGTTTGTTGGAGAAAAGACCACTTGACTTTATTGTAGGGGCCCCTCGGAAACCACCGTCCGAAGTACCCACGTTGTGTAAACAGATCACGATCCCAATGATCAGTGCATCGTGATCACATAACCGACATGGTATTCAAAGTTACATCATTCAAACGGACATACAAATCTTACATACATGAATGGTCACATGACCCAATCTACCAGACATCGTCACGCAGGACGGAAGTAATTACGATACAGCGGAAGCTCGTGACTAACGTCGGCCCTCGTAACCACCGGACGCGTTCCCACCAGTGCAGTTGACCGGTGACGGCATAGTCGGCATGGTCGTAGACGTGCTCCTCTTCTCCGGCATAAACTTCCTCAAAGAAATCTGGACATTTGAATATCCAGGACACAGCCGTAAGTACAATGATGCACTTGCAAATCCACCTCAGGGTTTAAGTTTTTCATGGTAATGCAGAAGAAAAACATTTTTCGAAAACTGGGTTGGCTGCTATATACGACTATGCGGCTTAGTTTTCGAAAAGATGCTTTTGGGCAAGGGATTTACACATATCCCCGCCTTTGTCAAAAATGTGGGAATAGAAGAGTCTGTCCCCACGGATTTAGAAATTCTTTTGCAAACCTTTTTATAACAATAGGATAGGGATACCCCTTTTTCCTTTCTCCGGGTTCCGACCAGTTGACTCCCCGAGACCAACTGTCTTCCCCCAAAATCCGTACCTCCCAGGTACCTCCTTGATGTCTCCTTTCTCCTTTGCCGATAACAAATTCCTTTTTAAAACATAAAACGCCCATACGCCTAGATCGGTGGCCTTTCCAACCGTCCATGACCGAGGACTCGGCTATTCGAATAGATTTACACTCTGCAGAGGTGGTACACTTTCACCACAAGATTCGGATGGTCTGCCGTGGATCAACCACGGACTGTACAGAGACAGCATGCACACATCAGACGGTCGATCCTAACCTCCACTATGTCAGTGCTAGTATAAGAATATCCTCTTCGAGTGGGTTTGTTCTCCCCGGCACCAAGTGAGCTAGCCGTATCGATCCGGTTTCCCCTAGCCTCACACCGCCATGACGGGAGACCCACCGTTGCTTCCCGGTGGCACACGAAGTCCACACTTTGTATGCCCATTCCCTTGCAGCATTTGGTTCCGGGGACTCTAACCCCTGCTAGCCAATTGAGGAGTATTCGAATACTAACACCAACAAGCTTCCGCTAAGCCCCGTGCCCATTTTGGGGTAATGTGGTTGTATGGGTTAATTGTTCGGGCGGCCGCTAGGGCAGTACTTTGTTTTTCAAAACATCTCCACCTCCGGCTGCTCCCAGCAGCTCGGGTTTTCGTAAACATCTTTGATTGCTCCCAGCAACTCGGGTTTTCGTAAGCTCTCTGAATGTTCCCAGCACTTCGGGTTTTCATGAAACATCTCCATTTGCTCCCAGCAACATGGGTTTTATAAATTACTTTCTCGCCGATCGCTCCCAGCGACTCGGGTTTCCTTCCGAAAACATTTCGTCAAAATCCAGGCTCCCATCCTATAGTTTTGAGATAAGATTATAAGGATATACTACTAGAAAATATAATTTTCTTGATAGCGCCTTCAGTAGAAGGCTTCTCAAGTACAGACTTATTCTTATAAAACCTATTATGTACTAGTAGATATCTTTTTGGCCAAACAACATTTTGTAAAATAGTTTTTGGGTGGCAGGTTGCCACAAAAGAATAAAACATGCATTATTTTATTTTTGGAAACAAAACATGCTTGCAAAATAATAGGCATATGGAGTGATTGAGGTGGCTTGCCTTGCTCAGCAAGATGTCCCTGGTCTTGTTCTCCCTCGTAGGCGGGTTCAGCTTCCACTTACTGCTCCTCCTCTTGCGATTCTATCGTACCGGAAAATTAAACGCAACTACCGTTAATTCTAAGTAGCGGGTTGACAACAATCTAAAGTACTTAAACAAAACAGCAAGCATTGCACAAGGCACTAAACTATCACTCAAAAGCAGACAACTTATTTAATTAAAACAGCAACAAACAACAAGTCCATATAACTAAGATAAACAACAAACACACCTAAGCATATATACACAACAACCCTAATAGTTACAAAGGTGGTTTTAACTAAACCCTAAAGCAAAACTCCACTTAGGGTGGTTAGGTCACTTAACAAGGGCTGTTACCGTAGTTTAGGAAATAATTCAGACAAAAGTATCTCTTTAGTTTTCAGGAAATACTTCAGACAAAAGTTAAGTTACTAATTATTTCCTATTAATAAACTTATTTCACCAGGCTAAGATAGAGATGTTAACAAACTACTCATGCTAGTCTTAAACTCAAAGACTACCAAGTTTAACTAACAAGGCCAACAAATTACACCACACAAGCATGTTTGGCAACTTCAACACAATTTATTATTTATTTACAAATAGGGTTAAGGTGATAATTAGATAACCTTTTTGGATCACTTTCAATTTGTAAAACTAAACATCACTAATAAACTTAAAACAACCAGTAGCTAAGAAGAATTTTATTAGTGAAGTTTACTTTATTTTATTAATCACGAAATTAAGCAAACAAGCATGATTAATTCATTTTATTTCCTTAGGCACTAATAGCATTTTACAAATAACTTTATTTTATTTTTACTCAAGCACTAACAGTACTAACATATTAAGAACAACATTATGTAGTGATATACAGTACCTAATCATTTCATCAACAACAATAGCAACAAATTCAAGAAGGACCAAATATTTATTTATCCTTTTAATAGGCAGAAAACAATATTTTTAGAGTTTATTTAGCCCAGGGTGTTCTGTTTAGCCAAAATTTATGAAAAGCTAGATTTAGGTTCTTTGTATAAATTAGAAACTACTGCAATTGGATTTAGTCCAAAATCTTATTCACAGAAATTTAATTAAATGCTAGAAAACCCTACTGGTCCAAACTTCAAACACATGCAAATTTTAAAAATAAGCATCACAAACATATGAGGTTAATTTATGCAGAAAGCTACACTCACATGCTTTCCAAAACAATTGGATTCACATAATTTGGATTCATAAAACTCAAGATATTAAGGATTTAGTGAAAAAGTAACTTTTTACAAGATTATATCTAGCACACACATAAAAACATATTTTTGAAAACGGCCGGTGCTATATGGTTAAGAAAACTCATATGAACGCTACAAAATTTGAATCACACAAAAAGCATGCTCGAGGAATAAATGGTGGATTAAAACTGAACACAGATCTAACAGGATTTCCAAAACAGAAAACATTTGACCGAAAAACAATTAAACAGGCCAGATCTGTGCCGGACCGAGCCGCACCGTGCTGGGCCGGCCCGCTGCGCTGCGCGCGCAGGCGAGGTGGTAAGTCGCCGCTGGATCGCGAGCGGACGGCCAGGATTAGAAACAAAACCGTTCAAAGGTGGCCGTTGATCGGAGATCCGACGGCCCTCAGCCTTCTTCTCCCTCGCGACGGACAGGGGCGGGCGGAAAACCTAGAAGAAGAGGCCGGGCTCGGGAAGCTCACCTAGGGTCGCAGCAAGCCAAGATACGGAGGTCGAGGGTGATGCGGAGAGCTTGGGGAGATCGGGGATGGGAGGGGTTCTTGCTGGAGGGCTTCCAAACGACGGCAGCGTCGAGTGCGTCCGGCTCGGGCACGGCGTGGCCGCGGTGTCTCCGGTGGACCTGGAAGCAAACGGGAATGTCTTAGATGTAGGTCAAAGTGTGGGGGTCACGTAGATGCAAAAATGGCGGCCTGAGGAGGGCGGTGGAGGCGGCGAGCTTGCTCGGAGTCCACGGACCCGAGCGTCGAGTTCACCTCGAGAACGAGCAGAGAGAGGCGAGAGCTCGAGAGGGCTTGCACGTGGTGTGAGAGTGAGGGAAGGGGGAGCCAAATGGCAAGGTTGGAGGGGCTGGGGAGCATTGTGGGCTCTTATCCACGGATGTGGCCGGTGCATGGTGGTACGGGGTGCATGGGCTCGAGGAGAGGGTGCACGGGGAAGGTGATTCAGGGAGGCAGGCGGTGGAGGAGCGTCTGCCCGTGCTGCAGAGGGCTTTGGAGGCTAGCTGCTGGCTCGGGGCTGTGGGAGGGGGTGAGGTAAAGGAGAGGTCTCTCCTGCCCCCAACGTGCTCGACCAAATGCCAGGAGGAAAAAGACAAGAAAAGGGAGATGCTAGGGTTGTCCAGGGGCAAGGGCAAGGGTCCAGGGGTGTGTGAGGGTTCATGGCACGTCCAAAGCAAGGGTTGGGAGAGTGAGGGGTGTAGGTTTCGATTTTTAAATTACTTTGGAGATAATTGGACTAGGTCACTTTGCTACGATGAATTGGTCAATCCTTTGACAAGAAAATTAAGACACAGATGATTTGATTAGAAGGGGCATAGGTGCAGTGTTTGGCTTAAGAGAGGAGGTAAAAAGGGCTCAACAACCTCTAGATACAAAAATGGCAAATTGCCATTCTAAAACACAACAAAAGGTCACCTTAAATTGTAGCACTCAAGACTAGCAAGAATTAGTGGTCAAACATTTTTGTAAAACTTAAAGAAGGCTTTATATGGAAGGTAGAGGTGATGAGGATGAGTTTAGGTGAGTTGCATTTCCAAAATGAACAAGATAAACTCTAGTTATCACGCTCTAGAAATGCTGAAAATTAATAGACAAGAAGATAGTCATCCACTATTTTGAAAATACAATTTTTGGGTTTCTTAAGAACCAAATCATAATAAAAGGGGTAAACACACCAAAATCATAAAAGACCACATTTAAGTATGGAAGAAATCAAATCAAACCATACACTTTAGCGGACACATATTATCCACATACTTACATTCAAGACAAACAATTTCAAGCATAAGTTAAACATTTCAAACAAGCAAACAATTAAACAATCCACCACACACTTAAGATAAAACACATATATTTGTGAGGTGGTGACCAACATGATCATGACAAGGTTTTTGAAGAAAGAGGGTCAAAACACTTCTTAGTGATATTTTCCAAAGAAATATTAAATTAGGAGTTTTTGAAATAAGAGTTGCTAAGACTAGCAACACATTAAGCTCAAAATATATTAGGATTTATTATATGGTCCTTTATAGTGTTGCACACATATAGCTTTTGGAAATAAAATTTTATTTTCTCAGATAAAGAGGTTTTTGGGTAGATGCTAAGATCAACCCATCAGTGTAAAAGAAGTTGGGTAAAAATAAGATAGGAGAAGATTTATGGGCTAGTTTAATTGCCATTACTTGATCACAAGGATCAAATTATAACTAGGTTGAGTTTCCAAGGTTGGTATCAAGAGAGGTCATTCACATAATCACAAACCACATCAAGTCAAATAGAGCAAACATGAGTGAAACAAAATCAATAAACAAGACAACCCAAAAAGTTTTTGTTGGTTCCAAATTTTGGGTCTTGATTTATTGAGTTTTTCTTGCTTCCAAAATTTGGGACGTTACATTTATCATAAGCCTTTTCGAAGTCAATCTTTAGAATTACCCCGTTAAGTTTTTTCCGATGCAACTCATGAACTGTTTCATGTAAAACCACAACACCATCAAGGATATTGAGACCTTGCATAAAAGTCGTATGAGTCGGGCGCACAACGCGATCAGCCACCGAATTTAGCCTAATAGTAGCGGTTTTGGTGAAAATTTTGAAGCTAACATTAAGAAGACAGATTGGCCTATATTGCTGGATCCTTTCTGCTTCATTAACCTTTGGCAGCAAAATTATCTCCCCGAAATTTAGGCGAAATAGTTCAAGTTGTCCAGCAAGAAGCGCATGGAATAACTCGAGTAGGTCCGCTTTGATTATCTCCCAGAAGCTCTGTTAAAACTCCGCTGGGAAACCATCCGGACCTGGGGATTTATTGTGTTCCATCCGGAAGACCGCCTTGTTAACCTCGTCCTCAGAATATTGAGCAGTAGGGTGAGCATTCTCCTCATCGGAAACTTGTGGGATATCATCTGTTCGAGATTCTTGCAACGAGAAATCACTCTCATCTGGCTTACCGGACATATTTTTATAGTAGTTCGTGATATATGATTTGAGTTGCTCATGGCCTTCAATCATACCCTCATCTTGATTAAGAGAATGAATGAGTTTCTTTCGATGTCTTCCATTAGTCAGACTATGAAAGTATATCGTATTCCAATCTCCCTCTAAAATGAATTGGGCTTTTGATCGTTGGTACCATTTAAGCCCTCTTCACGAGGAGACCGGCCATCTCCGTGTTTGATTGGTTTTTCAACTCAATCTCTTGCGTGGACAGCGGTCGCATCTCAGCAAAAGCCTCCAATTCATCAATAATAAATGATAAGCGAAGCTTTTCCTTTTCAGTTGGCCAACCATATGTCTAGCCCAACCACCCAGGTGTTTATGCACAGTGCGTATTTTGTTATTCCACCTTTGGATCGGGCTATGACCAATAACCGGCCTTTCCCATATCATTTTAACCATATCATAGAATCTCTCCCGATGTAACCAACCCAATTCAAATTTGAACTAGCGTTTACATAGCGGTCTAGGTGTCCCAGTGGTTAATAGTATGGGGGCATGATCTGACAATGCCTCGATACGCTCAAGTGCCCGTACTGAGACCATTGGAAATTTAGATTCCCAATCTGAGTCCATCAGTACACGGTCCAACTTTTCGTATGTCGGCTCTGGGAGGCTATTTGCCCAAGTGAACTGCCTCCCAATCATATTTACCTCTCGTAAGTCAAGGCTATCAATGACAGTGTTGAATAATAGAGTCCACTTGTTGTCAAATCTACCCCTGCTCTTCTCATGCGCGAAACTCAGCAAATTGAAATCACCACCTATAATTATAGGGTATGGATTATCTTTTGCAAGGTTTACCAACTCTCGAAGAAAAGCAGGTTTATTTTCGTCCTGGCTGCACCATACACGGTGACAAGACTCCATGTGAAATTGTCAGCTTTGTTGCGGATGTGGAACTTAATATGAAAGTCACCCTCCGAACTAGCCAACACATCCATGGTGTCTTTTCTTACACCGAGTAATATGCCCCCAGACCTACCACGTGGCGGACGAGATACCCATGTGAATTTTACACCACTGGATAGGCGATTAAGTAGACTCGCAGAGAAATCTCGTTTACCAGTTTCCGAAATGCCCACAAAATCCAATCTATGATCCCTAATAGAATCAGCAATACGTGCGTGTTTAGCCAAGTCACGAAGACCTCTGCTATTTGTGAACATGCCATTCATTGGGAAACGGTTGGAGATGCGGACAATTTCGCCTTTTTACGTGGCGTTTTTTTATCTTTTTTAGAGTAGTTTGCTTTAGATTTACAGTCGGACGCTTTCAGGTCATATAATGAGCTGAGCATCGCCTCATCCAAGCCACCTTCCGTTACATCCCCAACTAGATTTGAGAGGAGCTGGACATCAATTGTGTCATGTAGCTCCTCCTCATCCGGATGTGGAGTAAACGACTTACACGAGACTTTTGGAGTGACTGTTAACCGGTCGTATTCCAAATGTCTCAGTGCTTTAGTCGAAATAGCAATTTTTTTGTCATTATTATCCAAAGAAACTCCTACACTATTCAATTTAGCTAAGATGCTAGAATTGAAAAATGCAAGAAAAGACTTCGGTGATTTTCCCATACCAGCGGTGACAAGTAAAGTAAAGTTATATAGTTTGAAGTTTTAGGATGTATATGACTTTACACACAATCTCGAGAGTCTATATTTTCTATAGGATTATGTAAAAATCAACTTTGAAGACTTCCATGTTTAAGAGTCTGCTAGAGTTGTTCCCTCTCAAGGTCGACCTTGCCCATCGGCATATGTATGAGGTTACCTCTCTCAAGGTCAACCCAACAAAATCTACCAATATATATGCTTTGGGGCCTATTGAACAAAAGACGGTTCGATGCATGTCTTGTCCGAACCGTTCTCCATTCATACCAACCATTTCAGACAAGTGGCAGGGCCAAGTATGGATCCAAAACCATCTGCTATGACGATCGATTGCGCAGCCTTCAATTAAATATATTCTAGTCGCTCAAAGTCGAAGATCAGTTTCTATGTGAGAGCACGTCGTAGATTCCTTCTAACATATTTTTTTCAGTACATTAATAATGCTGGATATATCTAGATCACGCGCTTGCAATCTTGCATGTTCGAAACACTACCTCCGTTAAAGGAAACCATGACTTTTGCACCTCTATAAAAGGAAGCACATCGGCATGCTACCTACACAACCCAAGTCTCCTTGCACACTAACTTACTCACGAGCTCACAGTTCTCCTTTCGTCGTTTCAAAGCCAAACTTGCTTCTAGGTTTGGGGCACATAGATCACACATTAGCTAGACGAACAGATGGACCATGTGATGAAGCTAGCATCGGAGCGTGCAGTCGTGGTCTTCACCATGAGTTCCGATTGCATGTGCCACACCGTGGAGCGTCTGTTTAGTGACCAGCTCGCTGTCAATGCACTGGTGCACGAGCTGGACCAGGACCCTAGGGGCAAAGAGATGGAGCGAGCTCTCCTCAAGATGGTCGGGGGAGGACCCTCCGTGCCGGTGGTGTTCATCGGCGGAAAGCTTATCGGCGGGACCAACAAGGTCATGTCTCTACACCTCGGTGGCGAGCTAGTCCCCATGCTCAAGAATGCCGGTGCTCTCTGGCTATAGACAGGAACACGCACATCGTGCCATGAAGAATAAGATATATATTCGATGAGGGGTACCTGTGGAGCACAATTTTTCCTAGAATAACCTAAATGGCCTAGCAAACCTTTTTCAATCCTTTTGACTTGACAATTACAAGGTTTGAGCTCGCTAATTGTTTGCGATCGAGAGTGATGTGCGTGATTGTTGTAATTTCCTTTTTGGTGTTTTCGTTCCCATCGATGTATGCATCACTGACCCTTTTTCAGTAAGCAGGGTAATGAATATATGCATTAAGATTTCAGGATAATAAACTCTATGTGCATGTTATTTGTATAATTTGCATATATAGTTGTGTTACCATCTGAATTAACAGATATTTACATGTTTGATTTACACGAAGACACTAGATCAACAAACAAACAATTGAGTGTCCCAACACTTCACTACAAGATGTCATTTCCAACAGCGGCATGCCTCCATAATGTAATTTGAATTTGATAAGTCGATAAAGCTATAATGTTGTGAATATTTACATCTGTACATAGCTGTAGTCTGTGCCTAGTTTTTTTTGTTTAGAAAAGAGGCCAGGGAACCGCACCCCCTTTTCTAAAAAAAAAAAAGCTAGGCACAGACTATATTTTGGATTTAGCAGCAAAACAAAGATGAAGTCGGTTTCGAGAGATGTAGCACAACATTGGGATGAAGTGTGCTTTGCTATGTGTGAGACATATATAAAGTTCTTCATGAGTGGTGAGTGGTAAGTTGTGACTTGTACACTGATCATATGGCCCATCAAGGGAATCCCAAATTTTGCTATTTTCTCCCTTGAGATAAAAATTTGTTTTGATAAGCAACTTGTAAGGGACCAAGGTACAATAATATAATTCTCTTTTTGCTAGAACAAAGGAAAATTTCACGACCTTCACCTATAAACAGGCTAATTTTGAAACAAAATTACATCTGTTCGCTTCTACAATTACACAGTTGGTTGACGTTGTTAGAGTAAAATAACCAAGGGGAGAAATAAGTAATATAATTTCACAAAAGTTTTAAGGGCACGCCCAAAATAGATTTAAATTTGCAATGTCATTATGGCTAGGTTAAAAGAAGTACTATAATATGGCCACCAACTAATCAGTTAAATAATACTCCCTCCATTCCTGAATGTAGGGTGTATAGTTTTCTGCACGAATATTAAGACGTGCGTATTTGACATACGGTCGACTCATTTGTTTGTGAAAAAAACGAAGATATGAGTCCATGTTAACCAGAAACTAAAAACAATCCGCCAAATCCCTCCCTTACAGAATGAGACTTATTTTTGGATGGGTAAAATTGTACATAAATCGCAATACACCCTATATTTTGATTTTTTTTTCTCAAAAACTATACACCTTACATCAAGTAACGGAGGGAGTATGATATATGAGCACGATAACAGTTAAGATAGCCATCATCACAAGTCACGACTCTAATAACTAATGTAGAACTCATTGTGAACAGTTTGTATGTCACACATAGAGAGTCCATTGGAAGGGTTATCATCTCGTGGTTTCTAAGTTGTCAGGGATGGAGAACAAATGATTAGAAACATTGAAGATTCTGGGATGAAGATTTTTATTTACAAAATTAAATCATGTTTGCTACATCTTCTTCGCCCACCAATGTTACCCACTCTGACACCACAGGCACGCCAGTGCCCACTGATTGGTGTTACATTTAGCCACCGCATCGACTGTCATGGAGTTCATTTTCCTTTGGCACCGGTCGATGAAAGTTTACTCAAATAAATTGGTGGATAAAAATTATAAATAGAAAAAATCATTTACAAAAAGGTATTAGCTAATTTCTTTAAAAGTGTTTGCCATACACCATAGTTACCCGTAACTTTATTTCGAAACCTTCAAATTAACCTAGTCATCCACACACTTCACGTTATTTGTTTATATTGTCTTCATCTGAGATGCATGGATATGGTGGCTTATAGTTTAAACCAAGATTTTGGTTCCCGAAATTATTATTTTCCCGAGGGGTCTCGGGATTCCTGGTTACCGTGGTAACCGAGAAATCCCGGATGGTTACCGGACAAATTTGAAAATCAAATTTTGAATACAAATATTCCCATGAAAGGCTATTTTGATTTTAAACTCGAACTGGACACAAACCTGATTGTAGTGTAACGGTATAAGTCATTTAGTTCTCGTACGCACTTAATACACTTAATAGGTCGCAGGTTCGAGCCTTATTGATCACATATACCTGAGCCTTATGGATAGCTTAATTTATTACATATACCTGAAGTTTGCATGCATGTTCCTGAGATATTGATGCTAATTTCTGAGCTGTGCCAGCTGCCCAGCAATAGCAATATGGGTGATACAACTAAGATGATAGAGTGATAAATGGATAAAAAGGACGCCTCTGTCTGTCTGCATATAAGCGGATATATATTGCGATCTCGGATGTGCACTGCATAACTGTCGACCCAGCAAGGTAAATGTTGAGCAGTTGCAAGAGGAAAAAGTGATCAACCTCCTCTAGCTACTTGGATTTCGCCTACCTACTTTATCTTTTCTCATCTGCATGCATCAACTGCTTTATCTGAAAGATTCCAATAGAACCACAAATGGAATGGATTGTTAGATAAGATCGAGCAAGGTATCTAACCTCTATCCTCAAAAAGGTATCTAACCTCAGCCTAAGGCGTGGCTTCTTTGGTGCCACACTGTGAGCATATATGAGAGGTCTATTCTTATCCATGTAGCAAGGGCTCTATTCCTAATGCATGTGGCATGATGCACTTTACCTTTGAATTTTACATTTTTTTTTCCTTATTATTGTTCCGTTTATTTTCTTTCTCTTCGAATCAAATTGATTTCGTACCCTGTACATGTGATGACTAGTCGACCGATGATATTGATGGTAAAGCGGTATCTATATACTGTCCATGAACTTGTGTAACATGTTGTACGATCGATTCTAATCTCTAATCTCCGCATCCACTTTCCATTGGGCGTCACTATAGTGGGTTTTGGTTTTTCACAGTTCTTTTAATTTGTCTGAGATTATTATATATGGTACATTTATTTTATTAAAATTATATGTAACCTATCTCTGAACTGACATTTGATACACTATTCCAATATTGAAAGATTAGCAGGTGAAAGCAAGTATTGTTGAAGTCTTACGGAGGACAACTAAGGTGTAAATTTACTTATACAGAAAGTTATTCATCAGATTTGCATAAAGTTACTCGTCGCCTTGTCGGTTTAAGAAATAGGAAGAAACGTTTTCCCTTATTATGTACATATAAATGGAAAATATAATTAATCCATTTAATAGTAAACCATTGACATATATCAGCATCCAATCCTGTCGTATGTGGCCCAGGACATAAAAAAGATTGCGGGATCTTTCATGCTTTTGTGGGATTCCATATATTTTTTCGCTGGTTGGCATCAAAAATATTCCCACTAAATCGTGTTATCCCTCATCCAGTATATATGCATGTATATATGTTTCTTTATCAAATAGACATCTGCATATCACAATGTAATCTATTATATAATTAAAACACAAGACAATGAACGGCTCAGATTTGTTAAGCATCTAACAAGGAAAAAGGAACGACTCAGATTTATACATAACGATTCACGTGCACAAAGATTGAATCGATCGAGGGCTCCAAAGAGCAGTCCAAATTGAGCACGTTTGTCTACTTGGAAACGGAAAGGATAACGTGTCCAGAGAGGAGTCACAATCGAACTGTTATAGGAAAGATTTCCCCGATCTGTACGATTTATCCAGCTATCTAGCACAATCGATGCGTTGAATCGCTCCGGCGTCATGCCCGGTCCGCCGTCTCTTCGTCATGTCGCCGTCCCAGCCGCCACGACATACTCTCGATGCTGAAGCTGAAGCTACAAATCTCTCTTGCCTCGCAATGCTACCGATGCTGAATCTCTCTTGCCTCGCAATGCTATCGATGCTGAAGCTGAACGGCATTGCGGCATGGCGGGCGGCAGCAACGACCTGGCCAATGGCGGTACCAAGATCTCCTCTACTCGATTGATCTCCAGTCTGCCACACAATCGCAGATCAAAGTCGCAACATCAACACATCCATATATCGTCGACGCTCAGGCGCCAGTGGCCTGGCGAATCGGATTCAACGACATCACCGAACCAATAAGTCTCCGGTTGTCCGTCATGGCATCAGCGAAAGTCGAGATGACAGATCGAAAAACTCAGAAGGTCACGCAGTACAAATCGATTTGAAGGACACAAAGACACAACAAGATTCGCTCGAGCGTACCTGCTGGATTTGAAAGTCGTAGACAAGCGGAATCACAACATCCATCCGATATTCTGATCACGCGACTGGATTTGAAAGTCGTAGACAAGCGGAATCACAACATCCATCCGATATTCTGATCACGCGGGTACATGCATGCTGCTCCGCGCTCTGCGCCTGAGCTGGGAATAATCGCTATGAATGTGTGCTATCATTGCTCCCGATCTGTTCTCCAAATCCGGCTTTCAGCTCTGTCCACAGATAATTGACGATACGACCACTGGGCCATCAATTACACAGGCACGCGTTTGATTGACGATAAGTGGCGGACAAAACAACATGCCGGCAGCCGTCCGGCCGCCGCGAGGCGAAGCATTAGGCCGCACCAAGCACACCGGCTTTCTCAACTCCATGGCTGTCAAGGCATCGTGTGCTACACGTTTAAAGACAGGGACCTGATTGATGTTGCGTTGCCGAATGCGTAGTTCCTCACACCGCGACGTCGGCGAGGACACGATCTGCCTCAGCCCACTTTAACTGGCCGGCCAGGAAACCAGGATACGTGCATGTGGATGTTGAGGTATGTACTTATCTGATATGCACAATGCTATTTCTGGTATATAGTACTAGAATGTTTGATCGTGCAAGATGAAAGCAGCTAGAGCCATATGTATATGCAGTATGCAGATGAACTGAAGAACTTTCGCGAGTTCGGGAATTAGTACTCCAACTGTACGCATGCATGTTGCAAGGATGTATTCCAGCTAAGCGGTGACATCATGGTGCGAGGATGAGAGAGAGAGCACAAAGATAAATAAAAAAATTTCCTTCTGCAAAGTGTGTGGAAGATAGCAATTGTTCACCATCAATTGCACTCTATTTTCTAAAAAAAATCAATTGCACTCCGAGCCGGGGCAACAAATCTGGTAGCTGAAGCTTCAGATTCTACGAGGTGATGGACTGGAGCCTTGGTGAAATGATCAGCGGATTTCTTAAACAAGGCTATTACGCTGGATATGCTAGATTCTATCGGGTTCAAAAGAAATAGGCAAAAACCATATTCTGGTACATTTGGCATGATGATTAAAGTAGAAGAGGTGGTCGTGAACTTGCAGGAACATGCGTCAGATCACAGTAGTAGTGTCGTGGACTATGTCATTGTGATAGTCATTGTGTCATTGTGTGCTTAGCCGCTACAACCAGGTAACTACTCACTCTTAGCTTACATATATGCGTACTAAGATATGTCATATGTGCATGTGGTTTAAATTTGTAGATGGAGGATTATGCATCATGCATGTGTGTGATCGTTTGGTTGTGAAATAGAGCCAGCGTTTGGACTATTCCTTACAAAACCAACCTGATTAAGAAGAATTGTCTGGAGGATATTTACATTCAGTTATGAACATATAAGGGCTATTGATCAATAATAATAATAACCAGTAGATTGACGGTTCATATGTGTTTAGATACATTTGTGAAAAAAAAATCAAAACCTAGATTCAAGTTTTAAAGCTTAAATTTAGGTTGAAATTTACACTGTCTAGATTCCCCTACATTTGCACAATTTTGAATCTGCGTTGCGGACACAACCTTTATTAGGTGGATAAAGAATGCAACTCATTTCATATATACAACTCTAAACATAATACATGTGAAATTCATAGGAAGCCAAATTTCAGAATAAAATATGTGTAGAAACGAACCACTATATTTATATAAAAGCGCTCGCCTTAAAACCAAAAGAATTTAATAACACTGGATGAACCTAGGATTGAGTGTATAAAAACATATGCTGACACAAATAGAACATGTACGGGGAAATGCACGGACGAATTGATGTGATTTATGGTTACTCACAGAGTTCATAACTATCAAAAGCGGCAGATCAATGATGCATATCAAAGTTATACCTTTACAAGAACCATGTACAAGGCACGCATAATATCGTGTATAAGGAGTTTGCGTCTCAATGCCAGTATGCGATTTATGCAATACTAATGATTGGAAGTAGGACTACAACTAAGATAATATGGCGTATGACAAGAACGGACAAGCTATGATAAGAATCGGTAGGTCAGCGTGATAACTTTTCTCTAGCAAAGGTACTGGTAATTACAAAGCATAGATAAGCATGATTTGAGCCATACAAGGTCATGATAGTGCAGTAATAAAAAATGAAAGTAACTACGGTTGAGTAGAGAAAAATAGCACAAGGTTTAAGAACGAGCCATTGATGTAAAAATCCTAAGAGAGACAAATCCTGAAGGACAGAGGAAGATAGAGTCGGGAAATAGTATCTCACCATGGTTCCATGTGCATACGCAGATGTCAATACCTCTTCTATTTTCTCTCTAATATATCTTAATCAATAATCTAATAAAATAAATCTACAATAACGCTCATTTAGAAATGAATTGGAATAAGTGTTATGTAGATGACGCAGAACTAACATAAAATACCATATGAAATATTTTATTTGATATACGGTATATCTAGCCGCGCAAATGCGCGGGCGACCCAGCTTGTTAAAAGTATAACGAGCATGGTGTCTTCATTAGGAAAAATATAACACCGGAATGGAAGTGTATATTACACGTTATATGGGTGACTGGTTTTGCCTGGGCCGGAATTAACCTATAGAATGTGTAGAATGTATTCACTGTTATGGGCATGTCGGCATGAATCAGGTGAATACAATTGTTCTATGACTTTAGTATACCAACAAAACATGCCCTAAGATATCTTGGACACAATAGCTCTTGCAAGCAGAGCTAGGCGGCAGCACTAGGCCGCATCCGGCCATGTGGAGGTGGAAGAAGAAAGGCAGACACAGAGATCGGAGTTCATGTTGATCATGACTTACTTTTGGTTTTGTTTGCTTGCTAGGAAGAAGCAAAGGGAGCTTGAGTGCTGGGATGTAGAACGTCTTTTTTTCGTAATGACAAAGGAGCTGGGAAACCTTTGTATTGAATTGATGCAATAGCATGAAGAGAGGCGGGCAATATATTTCGACACTCCCTTCACGTCTATACTATTTTAGTTCTTAGTCGTGGGTACAATGCAGGCCGCGAACTGTGTTGGCGGGGTCTTGAATTTGAATTATTATTTTTTTTGGCTCTAATATGTTATTGAATTGATGCACTAATGAATTCAACCGAAAGTCTGAAATGATGGAAAGAGGCGGGCAATATATTTCAACACTTTGCTCCCTGAATATGTAATGTTGGTTGCATAAGCAAATGAGCCAATGTTACTAACACTCATAAGACAAGCAGAAGGAATGGAAATGATAGAGATGCCCCAGGTGGTCACTTTGAGCGTGCCCCCACCATTACAGACTCTCTCGTTCTCTCTCCCATCCGCTATAAAAAGGACGGCCTCGCACCCAACACTCACACAAGACAAAGACAACCACAGAGCCACACACACTTCACCGCTCTAAACGACACTAGCTTTTTGAATAGCTCCTTCGATTCCACAATCCACCAAGAAGATGGAGAGGGTGACGAAGCTGTCAGCGGAGAAGGCCGTGGTGATCTTCACGGCGAGCAACGAGTGCCCAATGAGCCACACGGTGACGACCCTGTTCTCCGGCCTCGGCGTGAGCGCGGCGGTGCACGAGCTGGACAAGGAGCCCCGCGGCCGCGACATGGAGCGCGACCTCGCCCGCCGCCTGGGCCGCTCGCCGCCCATCCCGGCCGTATTCATCGGCGGCAAGCTCGTTGGGTCCACCGACAGGGTCATGTCGCTTCACCTCGGCGACAAGCTCGTGCCAATGCTCAAGGCCGCCGGGGCAATCTGGCTCTGAGCATGCATGCGCGCATAGAGGATTGGTTTTGCACTTGGCCAAGTCCTCACATGAGTACGTACGTATATATAGTTTCCGAAGAAGACGGGAGCGCGGCGAGTTTTGGCCGCTAGTGATCCGTACGGAATAATAAATCCACATCTTGGAATGAAAAGTGGATTTTGTTTCCTTGTCCGCCACTTTTTTTTTGACAGCCTGTCCGCCACTTTTTCAGTTACTACTACTTTATTACAAAAAAATGCTGCTTATTTCTTGACTGAGTAAGTAATATAGAGTTTTTTCTAAATCGACGGTCTTAGAACTTGATTTTTTTTTACAGATTATGTTGGACTTGGTTTACAATGTGCATCTGCAGATTTGTAGGTCTAATGTTGCCTAAACTTTTGTGTATGCAACTCAATTAACTGCGAAATAACAAATCCAGAAAAATATCAAAAAAAACTGAGGCATCACGTCTTTCGATAGTATATCTGTATCTATTACCTAATCTCAACGCTTCCTTCGTTTGGTACGTTTTTCTTTTTTTCTGATTTTGCCCCTGCGTAATAGAAGGTATTACGCAAACTGCCACCGCTAATGACACATACCGGTTCGGTGTTGCTGTGGACAAGAGGAAACAAACCCCCCCCCCCCCCCCCCCCCCCCCCAATCATGGCCATCACCGAGTGATGCGCCGCCGCTGCTCTCGCCGTACCGTCCCCGATACCCGCCCATGCCGCTACCTGCGGCCTTCTCCCACAGCCCTACTCCAGCCCACCGGACGACCTCCTCCTCCCGAGCACCGGCCTCCTCTGCCCGACGCCCGGCGACGACCAAAACGACGGCGGCGGACGGCGAGCATGTGCACGGAGAACCAGAGCGCGGGGTGGACAGGGAATAGGTCCATCCGGACCAAGAGCTCACCACGAACACGAATCCGTGCTCAGAAGTAGAGGAGGAAGTCGAGGGCGACCGAATCGACCTCGACGGGCCGGCGGCCGGAGTCGGGGAAGACTGCGATTTGGCGGCGATTCCGAGCGTCCCAACACGTGTGGCTTGATGGGGATTTAGAGGAGGTGACGGCAGAGCTCGTCGTCGACTTCGATTCGTCGGGGGAGGAGCGGAGCGGCAGTGATTCGCGACGGCGCGGCGCGTCGCCGGCTGCTGCATGCCAGCAGCGCCGCCTCGATGGGTAAAGGCCATGGAGGGGAAGGGGTGTACAAGAGCAACATGAGCTCCCCGAGCCTCATCAGTGAGCACCGGAACAGGGCGTCGAGGTCGAGCACAACTGTGGAGATCTTCGGGGAAGTGAGTGACGGGAAGACAAGAACAGAGTGATTAGAGAGAGTGACTCGATGGGGAGAAGATAGGGAAAGTAAGTGAGAGAGGACTTGTGTAGTTGTGTTCGGTGTGTGCGAGACTTTAATTTTTTTACTAGCGTAATGGGATAGACAGGGTGCGACGCTGTTGTTTTAATTGACTGCAAAATTAGAAAAAATGGACGTGCTGTCACATCCCAAATTTTGGAACTAAGAAAAACTTAGTTTTACAAGACCCAAAATTCAGAGCCAACAAAAACTTTTTGAAATATTTCACTAATGATTGTATTTTTCTTCCCATTGCTCTGTTTGACCTTGTGTGACTTGTTGTTTAAGTTGTTTGACTAGTAAATGTCAACCTAAAGACCCAACCAAGATGAAAATATATTGGGACTATTACTCATGTGCCCCTGGATCCTTAGTTGTGCTCACTTTTCCCACCGATGTTAACTTTTGCTCACTTTTCCCCACTGCGTTAGTTGAAACTCTCATGAATGCCACAGACGGACGTATCCGTCGAGTCCGTTAACTCTGACTAGTGGGGCCGCGTGGGACTCATTCTGACTGACGCTCGTTTGACCTGACAGGTGGGGCTGCGTTTCTGTGGCTTTGCTTGTTGGACCGTGGTGGGCTTTTTACGTTGTAGAACGGGCCCATTTCTTGATAATTAAATTAGCGAGGCCAGCCTTTATGCATGCGCCCGACTCAGCCTACTAGGGTGGCATCGATTCAGCCTGCTATGCATGGGAAGAGCAGCGTTGACGCCACGGGTCGGCACGCATGCCAGCGTTGTAGAACGTGCTCGCATGCCAGCGTTGACGCCACGGATCGGCACGCACGCCACGGATCGGCACGCCAGCGTTGTAGAACGGCTCGCATGCATGCGCGCCGCCACGCACGCAACCAGACGCACAGCTGCGTCCCTGCCCTGCCGCTCGATTCAGTCGCGACGCACGCAACTATGGACGTGTAACCTAGGCAGGGCGGCACGGCAGGCTCGATTGAAGCATCGGTTCAGTCGATCATCGGTTCACGCGACGGTGGAGGCATCTATTCATGCATTTGATTCAATGTGAAAACGGTCGAAAGAAGGCCTAGCCTAGGCCACGGATCGGCACCACGCCTCCTAGATCCAATTTGAAAACCAGCCGTTCCGTCTACACGGTTTACCACCCCATCTCTTCCTCTTCGTCTCCCCGGCTCCTATTTAAACCAACCCATCTCTTCGTGTACACTTCCATCTGTGCCTCGCCCCTTCTCTCCACCGAAATCCAAAGCAAACTCCTCGACGCGAAGATGCAGTACAACGCCCCCACGTTCCACATGCCGCCAACCGTACCGGAGGAACGCTACCCTGCCGGCGTCGTCGTCGAGAACGCGCTCCGTGTGGGCGTTCTCACGCTGGAGGGGTGCTCGGGACCTTGCGTATGGGTTCCTCCGTGCGGGCTTTGCCCACCTCCCGGCGGGCTCGCCGGTCATGTTCCGCCTCGACGAACATCGTCCCCACGCCAACGCTCCGGTGATAGGGCTCGTCGCCCACTTCACCAACAGGTTCGATGCGTACTACCTGCTCGGCCAGGTGTTTTGGTGTGGGTGCGAGTTCATCGCATTCACCACCTACAACATCTTCACCGACATGGAAAGCATCTTCCCCACCCCCAACCGCATGCACAGCCTCCCGTACTACCTCGGCGAGAACGGCCAGGTCGAGGAGCAGTGAAGATGGTGGTGAAGACGGCGGTGAAGCCAAGCCAAGCAGTGAAGACGGTGCCCTAGCTAGGCCCTAGCTATTGTGTTAGGGCATCTTTTATCTATGTTGCGTTTGTGTGCGTTGTATGTGTGTGTGTTGCCCTTCTATGTAGGGTTATCTATCTAGGGATCCCATGTATCCCATCTATCTATCTAGTGTTATATGTAAGAAATTGTATGTCGCTTGATTTATCTAAGTTATGAGTGTTATAATGGTGTGTTATATTTGTTTTATTTTAGTCATGTATTTGATTGGTGTCAAAAATGAGATTAAGGTGTCAAAAGTAGTTAGGGAACTGTTGGTGATTGTTGAGATAAGCAAACATAATCAAAACCAAAAACATGAAAAAGAAAAGAGAAAAAGCACATACGGTTAAGGGAAATCAAATAAATTCAAATTTTGTTTCAAATTCAAATGTTGCTTCAAAGTCAACTTCTGTTTCAAATTTTGAATTCTGCCTCAAATATGATACATTATTACAACTTATTTGGTGAGCAACCGAACCAAAATATTTTTTGCCCGTGCACGGCAACTAGTTATTTTGTGCATTTTGTAAACCCTTGTATTTTACTATCAGAAAATATAAGAGCTTGGGCAATCAAATTGAATCGTAGAAAGAAAATAAATTAAAAGGAAAAAAGAAACAAAGGTTTACAAAAAAAAAGACAGAGACATCGCGTGTTTGTGGGCCTATCAGACAAAGTCATGGCACGGCCCAACCAAAGCTTGATTCTGTTTGGGCCCAACACGACTTTTTTTTCAGCACTGTCTGTAACTGATGAACTCAACTAAGCTGACTGTATCCTCTCAACTAAGCTGACTGTCCATTGCATTAAGCTTCCATGACATGTTACCATCAACCACATTAAAATGTTTTCAACTACTAGTACAACAACCATACTGAAATACAACCACTACTTGTTCAGATAAGCAATAACTGTTACAACACATGATGAAGCCAATGATTCTACTCATCACATATATCTTTGATCTTCTGCAACTTAGCCCCCAAGTTGGATTTCTGTTTCAGAAGATCGGCAACCATACACTCCAACTTCCTCTTCTCTTGCTTAATCAAATCCCTGTCCTTCTCTGCCTTCTGCCTCAAAAACTTGTGCATGTTGGAAGTTGATGCATCCAGTTTGTTCTTCTCCTCTAGTTCAGCTCTTGCATCAACAAGTGCTTGTTCTGCTTTGGCCTTCAGGGCTAGTGCAACCTGCTTTTCCTCAACCTCCTTCTTGAGCTCATCCTGGGAATTCTTCAAGTCAAGGTGAAGCTTTGTAATCTCATCTTGGTACTTCCACCTTATTTCAAGAACGTCTAAGGCGTCACGAACTCTAGCATCTTTGATTTCCCCATGCATTTCCCACAGTTTTGTCAGGGATTTGGACAACGTAGGTGGCCACACGTCATCAACCCAGTGCACAAAGTCACAAGTTTCTCCAGACTACATACATGTATCAAACAAGTTTCTGTTACTAATTTACACAAAAGAAAACATCTCAAGTTGTACTCCAAAAAAAAGTTCAGTTTTTTCACGTACCATCCCTGCGCAGGCCAAGAACCTCCTGCCAGTCCAACATCCTTCGAAAGCAACACATTTCTGGACCGTGGAATTGCAATGACAACGGATCTTGGTCTCGTCTTCATCGTCTAATCCGCAATAATCGGAATCGTACATGGTATTTGGGCCCTAAGAAATTTTCAGCGCAAGACCTCGGATTCGTGCTCAGATAAGAAATCCCCAAATCCTAACCCTAAACCTAAATCTAGAATCCCAAATACACGAGATTGGAACACTTACGTTGGTGCCAAGCGAGCTCAGATTGGTGGAATCTTCGTCGCCGTCGCTCCACGAAACCATGGCGTCGTTGGGCGGCGATCTACAGCTCTGCGGCGGCGGGAGTCGAGAACGAACCAGAGCAATGACAGAACGAACCAGAGCGAGCAATGGGGCCAGCAATGGGGCGGGGCCAGCAATGGGGGAGCAAATGGGGCCAGCAACGGCTACTTCGACCTGGATGCGTGAACGGCCAATCAGGATGCAGAACCAGCATCACGCGGATCGCCAAGGCGAGGAACCGTCCATACGATCCAACGGCGCGGAGACGCGCTCATGCCTGCCCGCGGGAATCCTTCTAGAAGGCCATATCTGACGGGTGGAGTTTGTCGCTAGAGTCTGATCGGACGGCTGACGTTCGGCACTAGGGTTTGGCGAGATGCTGCGGGGTTTAGAGTCAGTCAACGGGGTTATTAGGGTTTGACCAGAACTTTAAATGGCCATAAACAATTCAAAAAAATCCAAAAATGAAAAAACTTGCGTAGTTCGTCGGTTTATAAGACATAGTTACCAAAAAAACCTGGGTTTAGGGTTAAGGGTCATTTTCATGAAAATCCATTTTCCGAAGTGAGGCATCGAAATCAAGTTGAAATGAGCATAAGTAATTCAAAAAAAATAAAAAAATAACAAAACCAGTGCACATTGCCGTCATATGTGACATGGTTATGAGAAAAAAATATAAACTTGGTGTAGGTACATTTTCATGAAAAAAGCTTCACACAAATGAGCTATCACGTATGAAGCTGTTCAGAGTTCGAAGGAGAGAGAGAGGGTTTAGGTTTTGATAAAATTCAAAAAAATCAAAAAAATTACCAAAGATTCATTTTGGAGTGATTAAGAAGGTTCTGAACTTACTTTTTCATTTTCATATTCCAAACGTTTTTTTATGGTTTTTAGTTAAAAGCATTTATGTTTAAAAAAATATAGTAATATGAAGATTAATTCAATAAATAGTGAAACTACTACTAGACACCATATGGATTGAATATGTGTTAATACAAAAATATTTGGCTCATTTGGACAAGGTCGAAAAAAACTGCTTACAAATGGGGGTGTTTACCCTAGCTTTGGAGCTCGTTTGTAGCACTTTTCTCATGGGGATTGATCACCTTTGCTCATTCGGATTCAGATGTTGGTTCAGATACATACCACATAGCAATGGACTTCATATGTTTGAACAACTCCAACTTTGCATCAAATTAAATTTTATTTCAAATTCAAATGTTGCTTCAAATTCAAATTTTGCTTCAAATTCAACTTTTGTTTGCAATTTGAATTCTGCCACAAATATGATACCAAAGTACAAACATCATTATTACAACTTATAAGTTTTCACAGTACCTCTAATTGAAAACACAAACACAAGCATCATTATTACAACTCATCAAGTTCTAAGCGGTCAAAGTGCAAATTCAAATCTTGGACCTGCTCCTTGTGTTCGCAGATGGCTTCACCGTCCTGCTCCGGGTTTCCCTAGCTGGGATACTCTTTGGCTTCAAATTCAACTTGTTCCTTTTGATCTTCACTTGGGGTTGTGGCCGTGCAGGTGCTGACAGAGTACTTCCACTCGCCGAGCCCTTGACGACAACCTGACGGTCATCTGTGGGTTCAATGATCATTAAAGGAACAACTGGAACAATTACCCCTTCTTCCTCCTCTCTTATAGCTTCAAAACCATCATAAGCCATGGCTTCAAATTCTAAGGCATCGGATGATGGTTGAACTTCAGTTTCTTGGGTTTCTTCCTCTCTAGGGAGACATACGAAGGTGCCGGTACTGCCTCATTTGCTGCATTCTCCAGCTCAGCTTCATTCTCCAGCTCTGCTGCATCTTCAATTGCCATTGCTGCTGCATTCTCCTCTGCATTTGCTGTTGTCCATCGTTGCTCTTCTCCAAATGCTGCATCGACTGGATTGGCACAGAGCCTAGCAATGTGCCCCAGAATTCCACATTTTTTGCATGCACGCTTTCTTGGTACACGACCATCTTCACCTGCCCTGTACCTGTTTTTCTTTGGTCTTCCTGGTGGTCTAGTCAGTAAAGGAGAGCAGAGTTTGAACCCTGGATCAACTATGTTCCATTGGTCTTTTCCCAAGAGTGCAGGCACATTCTCAGCATAAGCAGCCATAAATTTGGCAACAGAGAAATAGTCAGAGCAATATTAATCAACTTCACCATCTGCACCCCCAATGACAGTCATCAGATGTAGGGCATGTATGCATGGTTTCCCACGGATCTGCCATTGTCTACAACTGCATACCCTAGTTGCTAGGTTCACTGGATACCTCCATAACCTATTTTTACTGTCAGTATAGGCTACCTCACCCTCAAGTGTATCAGATCGAATGCATCTCATCTTCAGTCCTCTTGCCTTCAAATGCAATGCCTTAATCAGTGATGGGAGCATAAGATGACCAACATATTGTGTTTCTGCAATTCTTTTGCGAAGAGCCATCTTTATCATGATCATCTGCCTCATCTTGTCAAATGCTTGCCACAACAAAAGACCTTTCACTGACTTGAACTTTGCATTGAAGCATTCTGCAAGGTTGTTGGTCACATAGTCTACTTTGCAGACTTCGTTGAATTTGCTTCTTGACCACACCTTTCCATGATGTTCATCCATGTAATCCTTCACCAAAGGATTTTGAGCATACAACACTCTCAAATGGTGCTCATGCTTCCTTTCGCTGCATGTGTATGATGCTGGCCATAAGTTCTCATCATAAACTTTACCTTTGAACTTCTTTTTAAAATTCTGCGCTAGGTGTCGCATACATTCCCTATGCTCCACTCCAGGGAACACAATTTCTACTGCACTCTCTAAACCCTTGCAAGCATCTGTGTGTATAGCTAAACCTGGGGGTGTGCCTATAATGTTGCGCAACTGCTGCAGAAACCAGACCCAACTTTCCTCGGACTCTACCTCCAACACACCAAATGCAACTGGGAATAGCCAGTTGTGTCCATCAACTGCAGAAGCTGATACTAGTTGTCCTCTCCATCTTCCAGTCAAATGGGTAGCATCTACAGACAAATAAGGCCTGTAGCCATCAAGAAACCCCTGCCAGCAAGCCTTGAAACAAACAAAAGCCCTCCTGAAGCACTCCTTCTCAAATGACTTCCCTTTTATTTTGAAGGGAACCGTATGCTTGTCAATCTCTACAACACTCCCTGGACTAGCCATCTCCACTTCAGCTTTAAAGGTGTAAAGCAGCTGAAAGCTCTCATTCCATTGACCATTAATCCTATCAAGAGCCATTTCCCTAGCATTGAAAACTCTCATGTAAGGAATTTTGATCTTGTACTTCTCGAAAAGCTTCCCATGGAGTGCTGTTGGACCAAGATTAGGATCTTCCCTCAGCCAATCCAATACTGCATCTGCCACCCACCTAGTTTTTGCTAGCTTGGCTTTGGCCTTCCCCGCTCCCCCTCCAGGTGGACAAGTGTGCTTTCGTTTGTTTTTCTTTATCTGAAACAAAATAAAAAGGGTCAAAACAATTAAGAAACATTACTCACTGATCTGAAACTAAAATACTCAATGAACTTGGATTACCTGAATAATGCTGCTATTTTTTACCATACGGGATGCATGCAACCTCCACCTACACCTAGGATATGGACAAAACACTGTGAACCTTCCTGGCTCACTCCTTTTGATCTTGTAGGTATTTTCAGTTAGAATGCAATATGTAGTCACTGCATTCCGACAGTCCACCATGGATTCGAAAATGGTGCCTTCAGTAAGCTGAGGATTTTCCCTGTTCCACTCAATTGTTGGCATGTCCTCACCATCGTATTCATCTTCAATTAAGCTGTCAATGTTCTCCTCCTTCTCTTCATCGTCAATGTCATCAAACCTAGCTCGGCTGATGGGCTCCTCTGGATATTCATCATCCACTGCTTGCTGACTGCGTCTATCTACCAGTTCAGGGTACAATATCTCGTCTTCATCGTCATTTCGAGGCACCTCCTCGTCAGGTTGTGCATCTTCTTCTACACCGACTGCAGAGGTTCAGGAGAAGCTGCAGCAGAATGAGCAGCAGATCGGCAGAAGGCATGTTGTGGCTTTCAGAACCACTCGCTTTACTTGGTCTCGACCTACAAGGAGTGCCGGGGTGCTGGATATTAGCAGAGACAGATGATGTCCGAACACCCTTCCCTTTGTCGACCCGTTCTGCCCGTGGCTGAAGAACATCGATACCGACTTTACCGAAACGGCTGCCAGCATTCAGAGTAAATAGCAGCCTCAGATGCTCGTCGCATGTTAGTGGGACAAATGTTTGCTCGGTACTGTTGAAATAGCTCAGTTCAACAGCATCGGCATCGCTCCAGGGATATGACGCACGGAGTGCATCATGGAAATCTTTCAAGGAATTGCTGGTTTCTACCACTTTGGGATAGAAAAACGTAGTAAGCAACTGGGATTTAGTACCACGCAGAATACTAGTTTCCATTCTAACCGCCAGCCGGAAAGCCAGCGAAGGATCAATCCTACGTTGTTCAAATAAAGGTGCGGTTAGGCCGGCAACATTTCAGCAAAATTGGAACGATTTAAGCTACCAGAAGTCAAATACTGCCTAATTTACGAGTCAGCACATCAATCTAAGGAGAAACATTGCTTACCCAGGTGTAATCCATGAATTATCTGCCGCTGATTCGATCCAATCCTCTCCACTGTTGAGGGCATTCGTCGCGGCCGCACTCAACATCGCTTCCTAATCCCAGATGGGGAGGTGGGGGAGGTGGGGGGAGATGTGGCGGAGACGCGGCGTCGCCGACGAGCGGAATAGGGGGTATAGGGGTGGAGGGCACTACGGCGGCGGACGCGGCACGACGGCGGCGGAGAGCGGCGCGGTGCGGCACTGTCTCGATTCAGTTTCAGGTTCAGACATAGCTGCTGCCCTTACATGTCTCCTTGCGGTCCCACCCGTCAGCACGCACCGCTCAAATGTCGGCCCCACACTTGTCAGCACGCAACGGACAAACACAAAGACACGGCCCCACTTGTCAGCAGTTAATGGTCAATGCATTGACCCGACGGCAAACGTCCGCTATGAACATTTGTGAGCGTGGCAGCTAACCAGATGGAGAAAAGAGAGCACAAGTTTACAGAGTGGGGAAAAGTGAGCACAACTAAGGATCCAGGGGCACAGAATTAAATATCCCAAATATATTTAACCTTGGTGATCATGTCATGACAAGAAAATCTTCCATATATCTTTTCCATTCTTATTTCTGGCCAAAGTCCATTTCAATGATACTTGGTTTAGCAACCACCAAAATACCCACTCTTGAGAAAGTAAAAGTACTCCCAAAATTATGTGTTCCCAAAAATATGGGGATCTATATACTATCTCCAACCTCGATACCTCCTTTGTATTTGTAGCTCTTATTTTAAACTCATACTTTCATTCTTTTTGGAAATAATAAGAGTGGGAAATATGCTACCCATACATGTTATCAACCCTTTTTAGAAGTATCAAATTATTGAACTAAGCTTGTTTCAACACCATACTTGGCATGATGATGCTTGATCACCATCCCACCACCCATCTGAATATTTGAAAATTTGGTTGAAAACTTCTAATGTTTGCTTGTTTGACTTATGTTTGTGTTGATTGTTATTTCCTTGTTTTATTGTTTGCTCGGGTGAATAATTACATAATTGTACTTGAACCTTGAGTTGAAAGCCCACTAATCACAAATTTGGAATGTGACTTAAAACAAAACAAGAAAACCAAAACTTCTCACACACTTAAAATAAAGTCCCAATTAAAAGAGATGATCTTATTTAAAATTTCTCTCTCTCCCTATTTCCATGTTTTGTCATAATAGTTATTTTATCTTATAAAATTCTAGGAATGAGAGGAGATAATAATCCCCTCACTTCCATATCACTCCCTCCTCAAATAAATATACTTTTCAATTTAAAACTGGTATTTCCACTTTTTGTGTTTCAATGCCTCTTGGCATCCATATTAATTTGCGAAACAATGAACTAATTAGTTTGGCACCATTTAAAAACAAATGCCAAACTTGCCTTAACGAAATTCAAATCAATGAAAGTGTACAAACTTGCAAAACAAAAATACTTTGGCATCCTATATTTGTCAAGGAAGTTTCCAGAGTTCAAAATAATATTTTTGTACTTACTTTTAAAAGGCAATAACAATAACAATTTAAAATAAGCAAAAGTGACCTATCTAAACCATATGAAGGAAAGTTGTTCAATACATTTTATTTTGAAACACCAATTTTTGTGGAGCTTCTACATGATATGGGGAGGCTACATGAATATTTTCAGATTTTTATAAAATGTTTTGATGCCTCAATAAAATCCCTAAAATGCTTATGGATTTAAACAAAGAAACAAAGACAGAGGAATTCAGAGAAATGCAGGGGGTTTTCTACAAACTCACCTTCGTCTTCCCTGCAGCGACCGAGCCGCACCCGCTCGAGCTCGCCGTCGCGCTGACCTCCGACCGTCGCCGTACTGCCCGAGTTGGATAAGAACGCCGCGCCAGCCTACTGGCCTGCTCCTCCGTGACCATTGACCAGCAGAAGAGCACGTGGGTCGCTCCCCCATCGCTGCCCATGCTTGCCCAATCCGCGCGGCCCTAGCACGTCGACGCTGGCCCCGATCTCCGCCACCTCAGCTCCCCGGCAAGCACCGCTCATCATGGCCATCCGCCTCGCTCCCCGTGACCGCGCAGACACCTCGACGTCGCGTCCCCTGCCCCACCGCGACGCAATCTTGCAGACGACCTCCGACGGGTGCGCCATGGACGCCGTCCGTGCGCACGACGGCCACCGACCCTCCCTCGCCTCTCCACGCTCGCTGAAACCCTAACGGAGACCTACGCCGTCGCTGCACCGCCCTAGGGAGCCAATGGCGAAGCCGCTCGCCCCCTAGCCCTCTCATGCGCCCTGTCCACGGTGCTCCGGCCATCGGCCTATAAAAGGGGCACCCGACCCAGTAGAAACACCACACCGCCACCACTGCCTCCCCACTCCACTCTCTACTCACCCGTGCACTGCCAGGAGGGCGGCACGCTTCTACTCCCTCGCTGCCGTGGTCGGAATCGTCCGCCATGACCGTCGGTGCCGAGGTCGAGGTCGACCATGGCCGCGACGCCACGCCCTCTCCATTCTCTATTCTCTGCCCCAAACATTCATTCCCATCGACACCGCACTCACACGCCCTAGTTTCCCTCTGTTTCATTCCCATCGACCAGGAGCTCGCCGGAGTTCCGCCGAGGCCGAGGAAGCAGAGGAGCTCGCCGTGGTCAAGCTGTGCGTCCCCGAGCCGTACAACAGCCGCCAGGACCTTCCCCAACCCTCCGCAACCGACCCCGACCACCTCCGCCGCCTCCCGAACCCTCTAGGTGAGCCTCCGACTCGCCGTCGTCGTCACGGGCACAGCGGCGCCGCTCAAATAAGGTCGCCGTCGCAGCGTCTACTATGCGCCGTTGGATCGCAATCCAACGGGCGCGTACCGCTTCGCGATATAATAGAAGCTGACGACTGGGGCCCGCTGTCAGCGTTTTAACCTTTTCTCCGTGTGGGAGCGGATTAATTCGCTGAGCCGCTGACGGGTGGACCCCGCCCGTCAGGGTTTTAATCATTTCGAGCGCAGGAATTTTTAAATCGGTTAAAATTGGAAATTCAAACTCTTTTCTGATGCCATGTTTAAAATTCAATAACTCGAGAAATATAAATCCAAATAAATCAAACCAAAATTCTGTGGAAAGCTTAGGAAATGCTCTGTACAACCAGAGTAGTTTCATCCTGTTTGAATTAATAATATTTGTGTAGTATTTAAAATGCCACAGAAGGTTCAAGTCACCAAATTGTTTGTTTCTGAGGCTCTGTTAGTCCAAATAATGTGATTCCAATTTTGTTAGCTTAAGATTAAGTAATGTTAGCTCCCATAATTTCGGTAGATTTAATTAAGTCTCAGAAACTGTTTGGTGTTAAAATTAAGAAGGTTAAGCTCTCTGCACCTTATTAATTATGGTTAATTAATAATTAGTCATATTGACTTGAAACCAATTTTCTAGATCATAATTAGTAAATACTAGTTATCACTAAAAGAACTTAATTTTTTGAGCAACTATAATTAATCAGTAGCTTAAATATGAAAAATTAATCTATGTACTAAAACATTTTTAGTTAATAAATGAAGTAACCAATTGAGGTGAAACCAATTATGTTAAGTCATATTTAACTAGTGGTAGATAACCCTAAATTGGTATAAATTTATGGTCTATTTAAATTAAATAATGATTTAAATCGTGTGAACCAAATTTCTGAAATTAATAAAGGTTGTATAAAATTAATAATAGTCTAAATTAAATTAAATGCAATTGTATCACTTCTGTAGGACGTTAGATGTTTGTCTGAGTTCAGCTTGAGTGTTAGTGTTACTTGATTGAGTGGGTGGTAACTGCGTGTCTTGTTTGTTTTACGATGGTTAGACGAGATTGTTGTCGGGATTAACGAGGAAGGGAACTTTGTTGAATCAGAAGAACAAGACCAGGGTCACCTTGTTGAGCAAGGCAAGCTACTTCTCTGAGCTTACAACTATATACATCTATTTTGGTTCACATGTTTTACTCATAAAGAGCATAAGTGATTTATGTGGTGTTTGCCACTAAAGCTATGATTTTGAAAACCCTTTTTCCAAAATACAAGTATATTATTTTGACACCCTACATGGAGATATTAGATGGAAATTCTTTTTCAAACTATAGGATGGGAAAAATATTGTTTACTCAAAACTCCTTTGAAAATGCTGGATGGATGTGGAATGCCGAGATGTCGGTGCTGAGGTGGAGAAATGGATAATGGTGATGTTTATGAAAAATGCACATTGTGTCTTTGTACTTACGTCGACCAGCCGATACCCTGTGCGGCCACATTTACCCACATATGGGAAAGGGCGTAGTCATGTAATTTGCTCATATTAGTACGGGATACCTCATCGACGAAGATGACTCCGTTATGCATAAGGGGATGGTTCGGTGACCTACCCCTGACCCGGGTCCTCACACGTTGGTGGAGGATAGAAGGTCGTCCCCTATACTCCGCCGGGCAAAACTATGAGTCCTCACACTTAGATTCCGAAGGGCTGGGTTAAGTGTTGATGGAAAGTGTCATATGGGCAGGGTCCTATACTAGCATGAGCAAATGAGAGGCTATGGTCGGTGACTCAACTTCGCATACACCTTGTATGGCGGGACGTGGCTGACACGATGAGTTGCCGGATGGGTGTGGGAAAAGCGTGCTACCTCTGCAGAGTGTAAAACTATTCGAATAGCCGAGTCCTCGGTCATGTACAGTTGGAAGGCCCTACTTCGACCTATGTGCAAGTTTTGCAAAGTTTTGAGATTTGAAAATAAAATGGAGATGTTTTATTTATGCGACTATGCCAAAGGGTCGGCATGAGGTTGCTGGAAAAGAGGAAGACCATGAAGGGCTATGGTCGAGAAGGCAGAGTTTTGTGTTTTAAAACTTGAGTGGAAAATGTTTTATGCAACTATACTGAAGGGCCGGTATGAGGTTGTGGGAAAATGATTGACCATGAAGGGCTATGGTCGAAAAAGGAGGAGTTTTGGAGAAACAAACGTGATGGTGATTTTCTGGGAAAAGTTCTAAAATTCTTCTTACCTTTTTCAACAATGGTAGATTTTCGAAAACTAGTTGTAAAAGAGACTTCTTACCTTTTTCAGCAAAGTTATACTTTCGGGAAAACGTTTTAAAAAGAGAATTCTTACCTTTTTCAACAAAGACATATTTTCGGGAAAAAGTTTTAAAGGTGACTTCTTACAAAGACAGATTTATGGGAAAAAGTTCTAAAAGCCTTCTTTCCTTTTTCAACAAAGGTATAGAGATGTTTTTCTAAAAATACAAGGCTTATGAAAAGTTATAAAATTCTTCTTTATGGAGGTTTCAACAAAGTTTTATTAAACAAAAGTCTATCCTTCTCTTTTTCGATAAGGGTATAGAGTTTTCAAAGCAAACATAGTTCTATTTAAACAATAAAAAGGGTAGCGCATGCTCATTTCGGGGTAGTTTGCGAGTACAATCAAATATACTCATATTAGTTTCGTCCCTGCCTATTGTCTTAGCCAGATTTTGAAGAGAAGCAGTTCGAAGGAGAAGTTTCAATGACGTCAATGCGAACTAGGGCGCTTCCCAGTCAGCTGCCTGTAGGGTTATGGCAAATGACTTGGGCTCCATGTTGTTTGATGATTTCCGCTGCAAGTACCTGTTGAAGTTACGGCTTCAATCAAGTAAGTATATTCATTCGGTATTTATGGATGTTCTTTTGATACCAGTTCGATTGTGCTCAGCGACACACTGATCATGGGATCGCTGATGTTGTAGGCACAAGGGTATTTCGGACAGCTAGTCCGGGGTCCCCACACGTGCTGCCGCTGCTCCCTCGCTGAGGCAAAAGGGGTATCAATGGGTTGACCGCCGGTGAGAAGGGAAGGGAACAAGATATTGAAGGGATTATTCAAGTTTATTTTTACCGTCAGCTTATATCTATTCTACTTACAAAAGAAGATCGCTTCATTTGAAGGTTTTTCAGAAAAATTACGACAAGTTGACATTATTTAGAAACATCGAGAATTAAGATATTTTTATACTTTTTTCAACTGATTATTTAAGAAAATCACATAAGAATCTATAGACTGCATATTTCTACACGTAATACAAACATAGATTGCCTTTCAATTGAACATCATATTATATGGTTCTGTTTTACAAAAATGTATTACGTTTGGAAGAGAAAGAAATTAATAGGGCGTGGCAGCAAACGAGTTTCTTTTTTAGTCTGCCCGTCTTCTTAGCAAACCCAATCGACATCACTCAATCGAAATGCGGTTCTATTTAAAAAAAGTTTGAGAGGACAATTATGAGTTTGAAGACGAAAGGGCGAACTGAGGTAGGGTTTTCTGGTCGATCAATGTAAGGGCAAGATTTAGGTTGCACCGACATTTTTTTAAAATAAATTGGTTTTTTCTTCCTCGTGTGTTAGTCGTTTTTGTGCCGAAATTTAGGTTGCGGCGACATTTTCCAAAAATAGTGGATTTCTCCCCATGGCATCGCACGGCCATTTTTCCTAGTCTCTACTATATAATACGAGTAAACGACCGTGGTACGTGGTACGTCGCCGCACGTTTGTCTGTTTAGCCCCTCAGGTTTTGGAAAATCAACCCACAGTTCACTTCGTCCTTCATTTATTTTGCATTTTCACCCCCGCATACCTCTTCGTCCGAACAAGACAGCCATCGATCCCGAGCACCCCCCATGCCTCCGAGCTAGGGTTCCACCACCCGCCGCCGCTCACACTCCGGCCATGGCAGGCCGACTGTACGGAAGGTCCCCGGGGCCGTGCTCGCTCGGAACTCGACGTCCATGTCCGTTGTGAGTCCACCTCGCCACCGCTGCCAGCGGCGACGGCAAGTGCTGCCGCTCCCGTGCTCACGCCGCCGCCGCCCCCTGCCCGCTCCGCGGGGGCCCAAAAACATGGCAATGGGTAGAGGAAGGAGGGACCTGCGGGCGCACTGACGTGCGGGGAGACGGTGTTGTCCCTGAAAGGTCCGCTCATCTGGAGGACTACACGCACAACTGAGCTAGAACGAAGAGAATTGCAGGTATGCAACCTGCTTGTCACAAATTCGCCATTCACTGCAAGCAGATCAGCCTGATATAAACATTGACATTCAACCACATGGCGTTGTGGGCACTCACAGTCACAGGATAGGAGGAGCTACGAAGATAATTTCAGAAAGGACGTTTATTATCCACATTGCCTTTTGAGAGATTTTGTAGTTCATCAATCCCAATAACACCATAAATATCCTGAGGTGCCTGTACATTGACTGAGGTAGGAATTGCCATCTGTTAAAACAACGTAGCCTTCTTATAAGACAAAACAGACTTCTTTCTTCTCTTTATATTTTATAAACCTGATACCTCTTGATTTTTCGTTTTATTGCTAGAAGATTATTTGAGCTTCCTCTCTGGTATGGCATCTAGAAATGATTGATAGATGCTAAGTTAGACATATTTCACATTTCCACTTTTTCCTGAAAATGAAAAGATTACAGATCAAAGTATGACCGTGCAACTCGAGGCACACTGACTTATAGACAGCACATATATTAGTTCGTTTTAAAGTTTGTTCATAGATACAATATCCGGCTTATTGTATTTCAAGGAACATGATCTTTCTTTTGCTCCATTTTTCTGCACTTTCTCTCTGTACATAGTAGTGCTTGGGCTGATCCTAAAAACTGAAAAGTCACATTTTGTTTATCTGCCTGACTGTTTTCTTCTGATGAATAATGTACTATCATGTTTAAGAAATATTTACAAAGCATTCTGATTCACTGCATGTTAATTTGAAAGACCTTGATTGCATTGCCTAACTAGATTCATCATGCATTCATGCTCCAGGATTTGGAGCCAAGCTCAAGCCTGGGCTAGCTACATATGTAATGGATTAGCTGCCACGATTATGCAGCTTCAGTTCTGCTGGTGGCACTCCTCTCATGTCCGTTTTATTTGGAGACTAAAGAACACGATTCCGAAAGGACCGAAGGAGAGGCGCAAAGTCACTTGCGACACGGAAGTCACCACATTCTTTTTCAGTTTTAGCTCCAACTAATAAGCCACATTTGATTTATGTCATTGTCCTTTGAATCATCTGTACGCAATTTCTACATTTTTTCTACTATCCTAGACGCTGACTGAAATGTGTTTGTCTTAATTGCTGCTGTGATCGTTGAATATGTTGCGCTGTACTCTGCAAGTTCCTTAACATGTTCTACATAACGTGGCCATATCACATGGTTGTATTCTACCACTGTGATATTCTTATAGAATGTATAGCTTCCACTATTATTTGTAACGGGACAATAATGCACATACATACTTCTGTACTAGGGTGTAAGCTGCTTGTAGTGCATAATTACATCTGCGGGAGGGTCCTCCAAATGAGAGGAAAATCATGAGTTATTTGAATATACTGACACGAATCCCCTGCATATTCCTAAGGCATGTGATTTTTTTTAGGTTTTCTCATATTTTGATCTCTGATTATTCCTTGGGAGTGTTTAGTCTTATGATAAAAGAGAAACTAAAGATATACATACAAAATCCTCCTATAGAATACGAAATAATGCAGTTGGTCAACATGGATTCGCAAAATAAAATTGCGCGTCAAACATTCTCTCTATCTTAGGTTCAGGTTGGATATAATTGGTCATGCACTGTACAGTTCATTGTACGGTAAAATAAATGTTCACATAAATCTTAGTTGAGGCGAAATGGAAAATCTTCTGGCCGATGATTACAATGCAGTGGCGATAAATTTAGTGGATGCACTATACAGTGGAACAAGAAAATTAACAAAATATGAAGTGAAATTGTAACAAAACTCAAATAATATAAATGTGGAATCAAAGTTAAACCTAAGATGTTGGGTGGTAGTAATTATATATTGTTTTTTAAGTTTGCGATGGCATATTTATTTTATATCCGTTGCAACGCACGGGTATTTTGACTGTGCACTGAAGTCCTTTAAAATTTCGTGTGTTTCCATAATGGAAATTCCATTAGTTTGGCACACATTCTTGATCAATAGAGAACTATTGGGCACGCTGTCTATTGGTTAAGATTGGTCGTGCTGCCGCTCGTCCCTCGCTGAGGCAAAGGAAGTGGAAGTGCCAGTGTGTTGACCACCAATGGAAGGGAAGGAACAAAGCATTGGGATGAAAGTATTTTTTTACCAATAACTTATCTCTATATACTTAAAAAAGAAGAGCTATATACTACTTAAAAAAGAAGAGCGTTTCATTTGAAGGATTTTAAGAAAAATTACATCGAGACTTAAAGACCTTTTTTATACCTTTTTCAACCGATTATTTAAAAATTCACAGAAAATTCATAGACTGCATATCTATACAAGTAATATTAGAATAGATTGCTCAATTGAACATCATATTATAATGTTTTATTTACTGAAATGTGTTACGTGAATTAGAAAGGAATAAATAGGGCGTTGCAACAAAAGAGTTTCTTTTTTAATCCACCGTCTTTTCAACAAACCCAATCGATGTCGGTCAAAATTAATGAAAGTTCGTTGGCGGAGTCCTACACGTCGCTAATGTCGGAGAGAACGATTATGAGTTTGAACAACGTGGATTTATCTCCCGTTGCAACACACGGGCATTTTTCCTAGTTATCTATACCTAATAATAAAAGCATTAATGCTTCTTGTCGTACGTCGTTGAAAATACCACTAAAGTTCGCACAAATTACCCACCACTGCCACCTATAAGTCATATACCTGTTCGATTTTTTCTTTTCCCCTTCGTCCGTTTTCTGTCCTCGCGCTGCTCACATCCTCGATCTCTGTCGCCTCCGTGACCTCGCCCAACACGACTCCCTCTTCCATCTGCCCCCACGCTCGGTTCCCTTGCTCGCCTGCGCCGGGCTCCGCGCCTTCCCTGTCCCTTCACGTAGGCAGAGCAGTTAACCTCCGGCCGCGCGATCCAACGACGCTGTCCACGGAAATCCACGGCGTGCCGCCGTAGCCCCTGACCTGGACGCCACCTACTCCCTTACCGGCGCAAGACGGGATCCCCACCGTCGATGTCGCAAGATCACTGCACGACGTCGGGAACGGCTATCCGCGCCGCCGCCGTGAACGGATCCTCGCTCGGCCACGACCTCCCTATACACCGCTACCACCTCTCATGCACGCCGCAGGACATGGCTCTCCGCGCCACTGCGAGATACGCTCCGCCGGGCATGGCTCCCTCAACGGTGGTGCCAAGCGGCTCAGCGCATGTCCAACGGTGCCACTGGTCCATGCCCCGCACCGCCCCTGGAGCACGCCCAGCAACACCACCGCCGCTACCTACAACCTCGCACATATGGCTGCGGGTAGTCGCGCATGTGTACTGCTGCCCGCTCGTTCTAGGAAGTGTCCTCCGCGAATCCCGGCATGAAGGGGATGACCAAGGTGACCGCGTGTGGTGGTGGAGGCTGCTGACGCCATTGCTGGGCGCTGGGGAAAGCTGCTCTGTTGAACGAGGGAGAGCGACCAAAATAGTCAGACGAGATTTATGCTGCCGGTTGGGCCCATGGCGAGGCGGCGTTCGTCCATATTGTGCTGAGAATGTCAGTCGTGAAGGAGAGATTCGGCGTTGAGCCATCGAATGGCCGCCACCGCCGTGCTGGTTGGCATCTTCGAGGCCAAGGACGTTTGTTGCTTATACTGCTTCTTCGTCTTGCATTCCGAGCAGAGCCGCCGCCGGAGCATGTAGGGGAGCCTCCGCTTGATGCGCGCGTCTCCGTCGTTCCAGAGAAGCACTCTGCACCAGTAATGTTTGTTGTCCGTGTTACCACACAACGTTTATTCCAACATAATATCAAAAGAATTAGGTAGACGGTGTGCACTGTGTCAGTTTAGTCGATGAAGATTGTTCACTCGAATCAGAAACTAGGAAAATTGAAGAAGTTTGAGTGTTGCAGCCTGGCTCGAGATTACTGAAATACTGTGTTTGTTCGAAACTTCGAATCAAATGCTACGGATTTTCATTGTAGATACTACCGTCTGCTTAACTGAATAGAAGTTATACAAATTGAGATGCACTGTGTGCCGCTGAGCTCTGTTGCAATGGCAACAACACAAGTCAATTGACTGACCACTAGGCAGTGTGCCGAGTAGTACACATAGAAGAGAATAAAATTTATTTCGTGCATAGAGCCGTGTTTACCTGTGCACCATCCCCTTTTAGAAAGAAGTTTTCAGTTCATCCAGATTACAGTTTCTGACACATATGGTCTCTTGTGCTTTTTGAAAAGATGTTCTGTTGTGCCAACGAAACAACAATAATAAAACTGGTTATGCCCAACCTAAGTATTCAGAGTTAAACATGCCCATTGAAAGTTGGTGTGCTTATTCTTTGAATATTAACTGAGATTGGGTGAATTAATCCTTTCATCACCGTACTTGCGGTTTTACAATAATAGAGGATGCACATTTCTAGAAATTTTCTTTATACACATCTGCAACACAAAAAAAAATCCCGGTGGAACGCACGGGCATGTATCCTATCCTATCCTATCCTATTTATCTCTACTATATAATACGAGTAGTGTTTCTTCCTTCGTCCGTTTTCGGTGGTACGTGGTACGTCGCCAGGCGCTTATCGATCATTAGCTAGCCATCCATCGATCGATTAGGCTCAAACGTCGGCCGGCCCAAACGTACATCAGCCCAATTGATCGTAGCTTCCTAGCGTACACAAAAGCTAGCAACCCAAAAAAAAAAACATGGTGCTAGCAACCCAATCGATCGGCCGGCCGGCCGTCCTCGCGTATCCTTTCGTGACTAAACGTAGACCGATACGAACACTGCTAAAGAGAGACCGATACGAACCCTGTTAAAGAGAGACCGATACGAACCCCTGCGTTAGACTCCGAATCGAACATCGACGCTCATGGGCCATTAATAAATAGCCACGGTATTGCTTCAGTGTAACACCAAAACACGATAACCTTCACAACATCTACTTTAAATAGACTTGATGTCTTGATCAGCTATGAGCTAGACTTTCACGCGGACTCGCACTTAATCATTGCTTGATCTAGGGCATGCAATTTCAACAGTAATTAATACTCCACTCGTCAAATTGATTTAATTAGTTAATAAGTTAATTTCAATGGTGTTTTGTTTCCAATTAGAACATCTTTGAATTATTAATAATTAATTTCATTTCTTTATCATTATTTTGTATTTGTTGACTATTGTGTTATATAATTTTGATAGTTATAACAATAATGAAATACAGAAGCATCGAATATCGGTGCAATTTCGCTCGTGTTTTGCTCCAGAAATAAATGGATAAAGGGATACTTAAGAATAAAGTTATCAGGGTCAAACGATTTTGGGTAGAGTGTTAATTTTAACTTACATGCGTCCATGCCACAATAACATAAAAATCAGCCCGTAGCAACGCACGGGTAAGTTTGCTAGTAATAATAAAAGGAGAAAGACTTCTTATGGTACGTCATCGAAACTGCCCCTAAAGTTGACAGAAATTACCCACCATGCCACCGGTAAGTGGAAAAAACATTTCGATTTTTTTTCTGCCTCTATCCGTCCCGACTACCTCATGTTCCTCTCATCCCCACCTCCTCCCAGGCTCCACGCCAAACCATCCCGTCTCCTCCATGGCCAGCCAGCTTTGCTCCAGGAGGAGGCACCTCCGGCATGCCCTGCTTGCCACCTACGGTCTCCCCCGTCCCCGAACGTCCCACCTACCCCTGATTGCGAGGCCTGCTGCGCCGCTCGACCTGGTGTAGATCCCCTCACCGCTGCCGCCCTGCTCCACCACCGCTGACTTAGGACCGGTCCTGCACCACCACCTGACGTCAGCCGCCGGCACAGACCCAGGTCATGGACGCGCTGTAGCTATAGATCGAGGCTCCCCGGTCCCTCCCGCGCCTCTGATTCTTGGATCGAGACGTCCACAGCTCAGCGAGCTGCGCCGCCACCCATTAATCTCGCCGCCTCGACGGATCACCTACGGCGCTCACCTGCCGACTGCCGTCATTCCAACCCCCGCCCGCCCGAACTGCCTCCTGTTTTACTCTATTTTGGAGCGTCGCATCCGTCCATCACCAGTCCCGACGGTTGCGGCCTGTCCCCTGCTGCCTGAGGTTCAGAGCTGTGTCATCATTTTTTCTCTGATGTGTATACATTAGGCAATCGAGGGCTGGGCCTGTGGGGACGGTGAACCAAGGATGCCAACAACCCAGATCGGGAGTTCGAGGAACATGATGTTCGCCATGTTCGAAGAACTTTGAATGCAGTAGCACATAAATTAGCAAACTATGGCTGTCATAATAAGCTTTGTAATACTTGGTTAGGTGTTCCTCCTATGTATGTTGAGAACCTGGTGGCATCGGAGGGTGCTGAATTCTGAATAAAGGCAGCCTTTAAATCTCAAAAAAAAAAAAAAAAAACAACCCAGATCGTTAATCTCAAAAAAAAAGACAACCCAGATCGTAAGTTGCCATCCACTCCATTATAGCATCCTCCTTCCGTTATACTTGGTATGCGTGGATGTAAAAATTATGTTGATTACCGTCGATATACATGCTACATTTGCTTCCACATACACTGCTGGAAAGATACATATTTGCTATTCTCTGATGTCCATTTGCGTCAGAATAAGTAGAAAGGATGCTGAAATCATGTTGAAGATTTGAACCACCACTGACAAGCGTGAATATTTTAGGCTGATGAGAGATCCAATAGAGAAATGATCAACCGGGTTAATGCCCAGGTTGGATCAGTAGCCGCCCAAGAGCATGCACAATGCACTCCAACCCATGACCAGTGCTTTTGGTTAAAAAGCATCCTCCGAGCATTAAGGTTGCCCTTGCTTATGTATAAAATCTAAACTAATTGTAGGTAAGTGTTTAAATATTCAGATCTTGTGATTTTGGGCTAACATTGTGGCTTCTGAATGTGAAGGAAATCACAAGGCAATGTTGATGTTTTCTCCTCTTTGAGTAATAGTGGGAAATTTCATACCTTATTGTCGCAGGTGAGCACAAGTGCCATAAGCTTCAACGCGGGCAGGAGGAATTAATATGTATTGACGACATCTCAATTCGTAATACTTGCACAATCTTATAATTTAGTAATACTGGAAATTCTGATTCCTTTTCACCTGGTATATTTGGACGTGTTTTATGTTAATTTAGCACACTGTACTTTTGCATTACCTTAAAACCTTTATCGAGTTCAAAGCTATTGGTGGAACACTACGGGAATCGCCCAAAACGCCGACGGCCGGATTGTACGCCGACGGCCAAATGTCGGGGCCGTCGGCGTACAACCAGGGATAGGGCAGCCGTGCCACTGGCCGTCGGCGTACAGGGCGCCGTCGGCGTAGCCATCCAGAGGCCGACGGGCGCCGTCGGCGTATAACTGGCCGTCGGCGTAGCAACGGCCATGACGGAGGAGGAACGGAAGAATTCCCTGGGTTCATACGCCGACGGCAATGCCGTCGGCGTATATCTGTTCCTTTTTTATTTATTTCTTTATATGATATTTCTTTATTTATTTATCTACGTAATATTTAATGTAGGCATAATTTATACATAAATTGGATCTATAAGTTCCCTCCCAATTTCGGTATCCCACCCGCATAAAATAACGGTTTGAGTTTTCCGGTATCCCATCCGCATAAAATAACGGTCAAAGTTCCCGACATAGTTTATACCCCATTTCGACGCACATTTATGGGGGTAGACGAAAACGTTAGGGTTTTTCCAGCGGATCTAGGGTTTCGCCGAAGCGGGGCCCCGGAGCGTCGGAACACCACCAAAACCTAGGTCACTTGCTGCAATATTTAATGTAGTTGTAATTTGTCAGCAGATTTCGATGGAGATTGTGTGCATATTTATTACCCTCAGTCACATGTCTATAAGAACCATGTTGAGCAAAGAATCAGCTAACCAGATTTTGTTGTGGAAATGCAGGTTGACAACAATCTAAAGCAACAAATTTCAGATTTTGTTGTGAAATCCTCTCATCTTGGTCTTCTTATTGACCCAAAGAGCGACTCCTCGGTGTCAAAAGTAGTTCAACAACTTGGTTTTGTGGGTCTGCAGCTCTACCGTGAGGGAAAGTTCTACTCAAGCCGACTAGTGGAGGATTGTTTCTCAAATTTTGTGAATAGACAAAGGATATTAAACATAAATTAAATATATGGCTCAATTTATCCTGCCTCGTGGTGTTGATTTGGGGTAGACTCACTACCGGATATTAAACAGGCGGGATCCAATGGCTCACAAGCGCACGAAGGAAACACACGATCCGTTTCTTTCGTTTGATCCAACGGCTCCCAAGCTCTCGAAGGAAACACACAATCCGTGTGCTTCTTCCTGATTGGCTAGTAGTATGCCCAATCAGGAAGAAGCACACGGATCGTGTGTTTCCTCCCAGCGCTTGTGAGCCGTTGGATCAGCAGTGTGTTTCTTTCGTTTGATCCAACGGCTCCCAAGCTCTAGAAGGAAACACACGATCCGCGTACCTGTTCCTGATTGGCTAGCTGGAGGGAGTCACTCGAAAGGGCTTGTGAGCTGTAGTATGCCCAATCAGGAAGAAGCACACGGATCGTGTGTTTCCTCCCAGCGCTTGTGAGCCGTTGGATCAGCGGTGTGTTTCTTTCGTTTGATCCAACGGCTCCCAAGCTCTCGAAGGAAACACACGATCCGCGTACTTGTTCCTGATTGGCTAGCTGGAGGGAGTCACTCGGAGACCGTGAATCACTGTAGGGCTGTAGCTAGGGGAAACCGTGTGTTTTGTTTCCCGCCAAATGCCGCCACCGGTAGTTCTATATAACCCAGTCGAAGGTAGGCATGGTACTCACTTGAGCGCAAGCATGGTGTGTATTGGTCCTTGCGAGAAGTGTGTGTCTGGGTTTCACATTTCCGCATCCGAGCATCTCGCTAGGCTTTCAAGCAATTTGAAGGTAGATGGTAGGGTAGTTCCAATTGAAGAAATTTTGCACACTGAAAGTCATCTCGCTTCACTCGGGGCGAAGCTATGCCGCGATGGGTTTCCGTATAGGACCCCGCTCCAAATTCGTGCAGAAATGCTCAGGCTTGCAGATAAGTTTGACAGGAAAGTTACGAATAGTCCGTTCTACCGAACTGAAGCTGACCGTGATTCGTACGGCCGTTCCTGTCTCTGGGTAGTTGACAGCGATGATGACGACGATTTCATGCCGTCGTCAAAGGAAAGGAGGGTTGAAGCACTGAGCAAGAAGGCTGAAGCTTCGTCCAAGGGCAAAGACAAGAAGACAGAATCTTCGTCCAAGGGCAAAGGCAAGAAGGCAGAATCTTCGTCAAAGAGCAAGGGTGGCAGCACACGCACGGCATAGGGTGGAGAAGTTTGTTAGTTGTTTATGATTGTTGTAATTTGTTCTACTTGCATGTTTACTTGTTTCTTAGTCAATTATGTATCGGCGGTTCAACAATGTTCTCTGTGTAATTTATGTTGTCACTGTAATTTGCATGGTTTGTTTAATATCAATGCGAAAAGTAGTTCAAAGGGGGTAGAAAAGTAGTCGAAAGGCCGGTCACACCTCGGAGTCCCGAGATCAACAGAATCTTGGGCACACTAAAATCTTGCAAACTTACAATAAAACCATGCAGAAGCAAAAATTCCATCAACAGGGGCTGCAGTGCATTCAAGAATTGGAGCGCGTCTCCAGAACCCACCGCTGATCCAATGGCTCAGAAGCGCACGAAGGAAACACACGATCCATGTGCTTCTTCCTGATCCAACGGCTCACCAGCGCTCGAAAGAAACACACCGCTCATCCGACGGCTCAGAAGCGCACGAAGGAAACACACGATCCGTGTACTTCTTCCTGATCCAACGGCTCACCAGCGCTCGAAAGAAACACACCGCTGATCCGACGGCTCAGAAGCACACGAAGGAAACACATGATCCGTGTGCTTCTTCTTGATCCAATCAGGAAGAAGCACACGGATCGTGTGTTTCCTTCGTGCGCTTCTGAGCCATTCGATCAGCGGTGTGTTTCTTTCGCTTGATCCAACGGCTCCCAAGCTCTCGAAGAAAACACACGATCCGCGAACTTATTCCTGATTGGCTAGCTGGAGGGAGTCACTCGGAGAGGCAGGTCTATATATAGCCCACCTCCTCAGACAGGTTACTCATTCACACAAAACATTCCAGCATCACTCGGAGAGGCATCTTTGGGCAACCAGCGGCAAGACGTCTCTGATGACCTGCGACCGTTCCAAACGGTTGCAGATCATCAGAGACGTCTTGCCAGACGGTTGCAAATCATCAGAGACGTCTTGCCGCTCCGTGGATCGAAGGCCGATTTGCAGGAGAAACCGTGTGTTTTGTTCTACCTTCGCCACCGAATCCAATGGCTGGATTTAGCCTACCTGCTGGCATGTTCCCTGGCATTATTGTGTTCGTCCTTGTTCACCGGCCAGCCATTGGAGCCACCTCCTGTAGGTCGGTGAATAAGGACAACACAACGACGCTGTTGGAAACACAAGCTCGCAGGTAGGTTGAATCCAGCCACTGGATTAGGGTGACGCAATGATGATTTGCCGAGGAGGTGGGAGTGGTGGTGGTGGAAGTGGTAGCTCACGGAGAAACACACCGCTGATCCGACGGCTCAGAAGCACACGAAGGAAACACACGATCCGTGTGCTTCTTCCTGATTGGGCATACTACAGCTCAGAAGCCCATTTCTCACTATATATATGTACTCATGGCCTCCATTGGCATAGCACATCTAAACTGATATCTGATCCCTCATCACTCTCCCGTGGCGTCACCACCGCGTGTGCCGTCCGCCATGCCAAGGTGCTGCCCTCTCCCTCCCCTACGTACCTAGGTTGCACGCACCTTAGTTGTTTGATCAAATTCCCCACTCATTTTTTCAGATCTCGGCGGGAATCGATGATGACCACCGGCCATTTGTTGGACACGGGCAGTGTCCGGGACTGGGCTCCGCCGGGCTGGCACTGGGAGGTGTCTTCCGGGACGCGTAATTTGGTGAGGAATCCGGGTGACGTCGTCGACCCGGATCTTGTTTGGTGGCCGTCGCGTGGGCCAGCCTCGGTGCAGAGGCCGCCGGCCCCCGAGGTGGAGGTGCGTCGCCGTATCAGAGAGGAGGACGAGCACGTCCGTCGCTACCTGGTTAGGTTGGATACGCAAGCGGTGCATGACAATATGTGGTATACACTTCATAGGGATCCTCCTCATGTGAGTATTGCCCCAGTGATGGTTCCTTATCTTTGGGTGCAAGCCGCCGGCCGCTCAGCACCTCGCGGCTTAGGACCCGGCAAAAGTTAGTTACATTATTCGTGATGTATTATGGATTAAATAAAGATGTAGACTGGTGGCTATAAGCACATTCCTACTAGTGCAAGTTTGTTGTCATTCGTCTATGTACCCAAGTTTGTTGTCATTCGTCTATGTACCCAAGTTTGGTGTGATAATTTCTGATCCTAGAACGAAGAGGTAGTCTCCGATCCGAAGGATAAAGGGACCAGTGAGTCAAAAAAAATGACTGGCTACCCCCTTTCTTTAAAAAAAATAGAACATAATAGAAGAATTGAAAAAAAATTAAAAAATTAATTGATTTCTTAAAAAAAAAAGCAAAACCATACGCCGACGGCTTTACCGTCGGCGTAGGCGTGGCTAGCTAAGCAAAAACGGCCCGAAAGCTTCGCGCGCCTTCAATCCCAAAATTCCCCGACTAACCAAAACCCTACCCGCGCCGCGGCGACCCAACCCTCCCCGCGCCGGCGACCCAATCCCTCCCCGCGCCGGCGACCTCCCCAATCTCTCCCCGCGCCGGCGACCTCCCCAATCCCTCCCCACTCGCCGCGCCGGCGTCCGTGCTCCGTGCTCGTGCGGGAAACAGAGAGAAACAGAGCAGGGTCAGCCGCCGGCGCCGCCGCCCACTCGCCCCGCCGGCGCTGGTCCAGCCACTCCGCCGCAACTCCGCCCAGTCTCCCCTCCGGCCTCAGCCTCCCACTCGCCGCGCCGGCGTCCGTGCTCCGTGCTCGTGCGGGAAACAGAGAGAACAGAGCAGGGTCAGCCGCCGGCCGCCGCCGCCCACTCGCCCCGCCGGCGCTGGTCCAGCCACTCCGCCGCAACTCCGCCCAGTCTCCCCTCCGGCCTCAGCCTCCCACTCGCCCCGCGACGCCGTCGTCGAGCGACCCCGCGTCGCCGTCTCCACTGCCCGGTTGCCCCCAAAGGTAAAAATGCCCCCTTTCCTGCTTTCCCAAATCTCTTATTTCTCTTAGATATACTAGTTTAGACTTAGATTGTTCTGTCTATGTTATTGTCGCCCCTAGAGCAGTGCGTGGTTCCGTCCGTTTGTTTTATTTCCTGTTCATATGAAATTCTCAATTGTTCACGATTAGATGATCTCTAAGATAAACCACGTAACCAATATCTAACACAAACAAGAGCAGTACTGCTCCTATTATGAAAATGAACCTCTATTCCATATTCATGGGTTTGCATGAATTCCTATTAAAAGTCTGTGATGCCGTGTTTTTTTATAGCGTTTGATTATGGTGTAGTATACAAATGCATTGCTAGCTGGATATGCATGTTTGTGCATGTTTGTGCATTTCTCATTTGTTTGCTAGCTGTAAATGTTTGTGTAGTTTCTAATAATTAGTAAAAGTGTAGCTTCTGCCTCAAATAAAGAGAAAGGAATTTAATTGCCTTGTTATTAAAAATGTGTTTTATACTTGCTTGCTTGTTACTGTTGTTTAGCATATATGGCATATGTTAGTACTGTTAGTGACCTATGTTAGTCATAGCACTTAAACATGTCATTTCTAGTTTTCTACATAGCCATAGCACTTAAACAATAACTACCACTCACACCTAAATGAGGATTCTAAACTTTGTGATCACTATAAGCATGTGCCGCTGCCAAAAAGGTGTGTTACAAAGGACAAGTATGTCATACCCTTAACTTAGTGTATCCAAACTATGATTGAATTAAAAGATGAGAATGGATTTGCTACCTATATATGAGGGTGCGTACCCACCCCTAGTAAAACATCGATGAAAGCCATATAAATCAACTTCTTGCTTGCTTTCCTAGTAAAAGTTGGTTTCTGTTGTACAAAAGTGGTTTCAAAAGTGGTACCCACCCCTAGTAAGACATGTCTTCATGTCTTTTAACATGCTTATTAATTGCATTGCGTCTTCATGCTTCTTAATTGGATCATGTCATTTATGCTTAAAACTTTACCCTTTCTCAATGCAGGTGATTGACCAAGATGAGCCAAGGCAAGGAATCATCGGCCTCCTTGTCGAAGAGGATGCGCCAGACGAAAGCTACTAAAAGTGGAAGACAACCTAATCCGAACCCGCGTTACCTGTCTGACAGTGGTGAGAGTAGAGGTGATGCAATTCTTAATTTGTTCATGTCTTTATGCTTAATTGTTCACCCTTTCTCAATGCAGGTGAGGGTGGAGATGCTGGACGAGGTGCAGGACGAGGACGAGGACGAGGGCGAGGTGGAGGACGAGGGCGAGGTGAGGGAGGACGAGGGCGAGGTGGGGGCGACGTGTCTTCGGACATACCCTCTGCGGGCTCCACGGACGTGGGGACGGGCCCCTCCACGGACTCGCAGGAGACGGGCCCCTCCACGGACGTGGGGACAGGCCCCTCCATGGACTTGGAGGCGAGGCCCTCCGCGCCGCCGAAGAAGCCAAGGATTCGAGGGGAATCCCAGGTCCCTGATGAGGACAAGGAACCTGCTACCGAGGAGGCGAAGATCCTCATTACGCCTAATGGGAAAGAGTAAGTGACTATATATACTAATTTTGAACATGGTAACTTCATTGTGGTCAGGACAATTTGACATGTAGTAATGTTTAATTATTGTGCAGCAACTGGATACATCCTGCGGGAGCCCGTGTGCCTAACACCCTGATTGGAGCTTTGATTAGGAAGTTTTGGCCCGGCTTGTACAGTACCATCCCCAACGGCGCGACGAAGCTAGCCACCCAGTGGGCAGACTATCAGGCCGCCAATTACGCGAGCGGCGGGAAATGTTCTGACGCCGTGATCAACAAGTTTTGGGTAAGTTGAACTATTAGAATTTGGTTCATACTTGATGTCCCCACCATGCTCTCACAATTTGTTTTTTGTGCATGATTAAAGAGGTTCTATAGGGTACTTCCTGAGCAGCGGGCCGATGCGGACAGGACTTTGGAGGGGGCTTGTAGGAAGTTGACACGACAGCAGTTCTACAATGCAAAGCATACCATCATCAATCATTTCAGTACTGAGACGTTACACAAGAAGGCGGTGAAGCATGATATTGTGGAGAACCCACTTGAGGTGACCGTAGATGACTACATTGCGGTAAGTAGATTGTTAATGAGATTACATGTTGCTGCTAGGTTGCAATTGCATTATCCGTTCTTCACATGAGTATTGTTTTTTCAGTTTAAGCCCTCATGGGCCTATGGCAAGGATGACGCGTGGAGGGCGTTGGTGTCTAGGTGGGCTGGGGAGGACCCCGAGTTCAAGGCCTTGAGCGAGCGAAACAAGTTAAACCGCGGGAGCGGGGGGACACATTGTGCGGGTGCCCGCAACCTTGATCGCTTCAAGGCAAAGCTGGTATATATATACATGAAACAATCTTCATTTATTTCCCCTCATGTTCCTACTTGATGCGCATGACACTTCTTTGGCATTGCAGGAGGCCGATCTCGGGGAGCCTCTTACGGACATGCAAACATGGGAGAGGATGAAGATGAAGAAGCCCAATTTTTCTGAGCCTCAGCCCTCGCAGCCCGATTACTTCGGCACTGCCAAGGAGGGGCTAGAGGCATACGTCGAGACGTTCAAGGGTATAAATCCGTTTGTGGACAACCCTCTTCGGCATGACACCGACGAGAGAGCGGTGGTCCTTGCGGGGCACGGTTGGGAGCATGGCCGTCCTCTCATGCTTAGTTCGGTACTCACGCGTACTCCTGAGTTGGGCCTCTCGCGTGTCAAGGCTACCCTCACCGCCGACGACCCTCCCGTCCTGCCTCGTCGGCCTTCCCGAGCTCACCCCGATGTAAGTTTTTCTCAATTTCATTCTCTTTCCGACATTCGTTCCTAGCTAAGTGGCTAAGTTGACGAGATGCGTTCCCTTTTAAAACTGTAGGCTGATTTCGAGGCGGCCTTCGATGCCGCTTACGCGGACTATGAGAGACAGTATCAGTCGTGGGTACAGAAGAGCCAGGCGTATGAGGAGTGGATTGAGTTGAAGGATGCTGTAAGTTTCAACTTTTATATTTGCAAAATATGACAAGTCCCATTTCCTCTAGTTTGAACCTTCTTTTTCTACAACTCCTGACATAAACTATCTTGTAGGCTACCGAGAAGTTTTTTTCCACTGGAGAGCGGGAGGCGCTGCCTACGCGTCCACCTAGGCCGGGGATCCCGCCCGTCGGCCCAACGAGGGAGTCGGTCGCTCGCACATACAGGCAAGCGACTCCGGTAAGTTATTTGCCAAACAAATTGTTACCGCCATGCTGTGCTTTCCAAGTTGCTAACTTGGACTCAAACATGTAGGGATCGAGTTGCTCGAGGAATGCACCCTTTGATCCTGCTTTTGCCTCGCCGACTTCGACGCGCGCGCTCGTGGTGCATGGCACTGGTGGTGCCTCGCCGGGCTCGTCGCGTGAGACCACACAGCCCCTTGCCTCGCCGGATTCCCTGTGTGGTTCGACTGGCCCACGCGGTCGGTCGCCTATTCTCACGCGGTCAGAGATAGGTGGCTCGACCTCTCAGGAGATGTAGGATTAGTTCGGGTGTTCCGGGTGTGAATTCGAACTATGTTTCTGTCATTTTGAGTTTGTATGAATGCGTGTATGAATTCGAATCATGTTTGTGTCATTTTGGATATCTATGTGATGTTTATGTGATGTTTCTGTCAAGTTTTATAATTTGTGCAATTTTAATTGTATTTAAATTGTGCTAGAAACCAGCAGCAACAAGCAGCTAAAACTGGAAATTCTGGTCAAGGATACGCCGACGGCAATGCCGTCGGCGTAGAGAACCTCCCAGGCGCACAGGGTGCTGCCACGTCGCCTAAAATGGACCAAATGGTCATGGATACGCCGACGGCATTGCCGTCGGCGTATCGCACGTCCCAGACGCACCAGCTGCTCCACGTGGCACACTAGGACGGCTTCCGTTTTTGTGGGCCCCACAGAGGCTACGCCGACGGTTACGTATACGCCGACGGTTATTTGTCTACGCCGACGGGCTGCCACGCCGACGGCAAACGTGCCTACGCCGACGGCTTCTGGCCGTCGGCGTATCGTGGGTTTCCCGTAGTGGAAGTTGAAATTCAGGGAGATGACATTGAGGGAGTTTTGAGTGTGAGAACTGAAGTCCGTCGGAATGTTGGTGCAAACAAAAGGGGCAAACTTTTAGACCTCAGCAAGATGACACTTCTGTTAGACTTCACAGACACTCATACTCTATAGGAGAAGAAAGTGGAAAATAGGCAAGCTAATTAAACCTAGGGTTAGACGGCCAATAATTTTAGGGCAAAATGGAGGACGTGAAAAAGTTTTTCATCCAAAAGTTGAAGTTTTGGTCTCCCGTTGCAACACACGAGCATGTTTACTAGTATCCAATAAACTATACTAACTTTATGTTAAACGACATAAACAAAGAGAAAATACACAACTCATAGAAAAGACTTCAAGAAGGAATCACCGCATGTACGCTCATGATGACGTCTAACCGAAGGTCCGTCTTAGGATTTCCATTCCCAAAGCTAAATTTGGAGCCATAGTCACCTTCAACAATAAGGACGACGCAGACACGTGTCGACATTGTCTGATCATTCGTTGTTGACGGTTCTACCATCATCGCTTGTTCGGCCAACGACTTCTCTCTAACCGGTTGCTACCGAGAAAAAACTGGAAGTCGATGACGTCCCATACCACCACGCCTTGAGCCACTAATTCGTATGACTAGTCTACTGCTCGTTATTATAGTCATGAGTTATTTATAGTTTTATGGATTAAATAAAATGGTAAATGCTCATTTATGCAACAGTCTAGGGCGGCCATCTGGCTGACGGCTCCTTTCCTTTTTGCCTCGTCGCTTCTTCTTTTTGGGTGCTTGTTCCAATTATTTTTTGTTCACTCCTAATCCCCCCCCCCCCCCTCTCTCTTCCCGGCGCACTTCCCAAAACCGCATCGCGCGGCCTCCCTCTCCCTCTACCTCCCCGCCGACACGTCCCCTCCCCACCGCCGCGTCCCCTCCCTCGCCGACGAGTCCGGCCCTCGCCCCGTCCCCGCCTACGTCGACGCCTCGGCCCGCATCGCCACCCCGGCCCTGCCTCCGTCGACGCCGCCGTCCGCGCCCGCATCGCCGTCACGGCCCCGCCTCCGTTGACGCCACCGTCCACGCCCGCGTCGCCGCCCCGGTCCTCGCCCCATCTCCGTGAGTGTATATCTAGTGTAGATTGTAGAATTCTATATCTAGTGTAGATTGTTAGAATTTAGTTGTAGATTCTAGATAATTTAGTTGTGTAGTTGTAGAATTTAGATTTCATAATTTAGAATTCTATATCTAGTGTAGATTGTTAGATTTGATAATTTAGTTGTGTACTTGTAGAATTTAGATTTGCATGTCCACATTGTTAGATTGTTAGATTTTCAGGAGATGTATTAGTAATGTTACATTGTTAGATTGTTAAATTGTTACATTTAAATGATTTCTGGTTGTTTTAGATAATTAGTTATGTTAGATTGTTAGATTTCTAGTTATTTTAGATTTTTGTGTTTTTTCTAATGAATATCTTTTTAACATGTTTTAAGTTTTCACGGAATGGTTAACTATAAAGGTGTGAGGGCGTATTATAGGGAGAGGCTTCAGTGGTACGTATATGGATGTCAGATCCATATTAACAAGAGGAAGCACTGGGCTGATCAGTTTGACACCGCGGAGGAGGCGCGTGTGCACTGGGCTGATCAGTTTGACACCACGGAGGAGGCGGCACGCGCCTACGATTACTTTGCCGTCCACGAGTATGGGGATAAGAGGAAGGACGACGGTCCCAACTTCCCTTGGGATCGCCACCGTGTAGACGAGCTCACGCCGCCAGGGATCAGACAGGTGACCACAGCCATGGAGAAGGAGCACCGGTTGGCTCAGGCGCAGATCGCACGACGCAACGCATTACCCCACGATGACCCGCTAGTGAGGCATCTCTTGCCGGGTCTGCTGTCGTACCAGCAGTTCGGCGCCAGTCCATCCCACGGCGCCGGTTCTTCTGTCCAGGACGTCAGCCAGGAGGGGATCTGGCAGGAGGAGCCACAGCAGGAGTGGGAGGAGGACTGGGAGTCTGACTCTGAGCAGCAGCGGCAGCAGCGAGTGCGGCAGCGCCAGCAGGAGAAGGAGCAGCAGCGCCAGGACGAGGAGTTCTGGTTTTCTGATGATGAGGAGGAGGAGGAGCAGCAGCAGGTGCTGGTGCCGCCGAACCCCGATGCTTATCACCACATCGACCCTAGGCACTGGGTCGAGGTGAATATGTTATTTTGTGGTGATCCAAATTCGTATATACTGATAAAGGCCGACTTGTGACGAGTTGTTTCCGGGTCGGACTGCAGTTGACCTAGGGTTTTACCACTACATATACATCTTGTAAGCCGCCGGTTGGGATAAGTCGCATTGTGTAAATCCCCGGCGTTTGTAACCTCACCCCGATATAGTGAAGTTTTGTTGGCTGGCGCCCCGTGGTTTTTTTCCTCTCCTTTGTTTGGAGAGGTTTTCCACGTTAAAATCTCGTGTCCCCTTTGGTTTGATCGTTCCGCTCTTCGTCGTTTATTTGCTATCGTTTATAACAGAATAGGCGGGACGGCATACCTCCGTTCCACACTCCATCGGGTCAGCCGTGGGGGAGCGAGGATACTGATGACCCCGCAGATCCGATGTTCTGGGCTAAGCTGGCGAGGGACAACCCATAGAGCGACTTGTCCACTTATTTGAGTTTTTCTTTGTTACACTGATGTTTTATGTTGATGTTTCAATTGTTGTTTAGACTTATCTGTGTAGACTGATGTTTCGACTGTTGGTTTAGACTAATGTTTTATTTTCACGTATAATATGCAACTTATTGTATTCTAGTTCATGTTTAGACTACTTCATGTTTAATATACTCTCCTTATGTTGTTATATGTATGTTATGCAGCAAAATGTATTAGTGTGAGGATTGTGGATATCCCGAGTGCATGAGTAGGAAGACTGGCGTAGTTTTTCCAAAGAATGTTCTAACTCGCATGGTATGTTTAAATTCGACATGTCATTAGCCTATTTTCTGTTCATAGTTCTTGGTAAACATATGTTTTATCCATGAGCCAATGATTTGCACTCTTAGCACTATCAATTCGAGACATCTTTTCTCCATGTAGTTGTAGATGTTAGAGGCCGATGATTTAACGATGTCATGTTAAATAAAAGGAGAGTATCTACAATACCTTGTACTATATACAATTTGAGTGCTTGTATTAGTACCTGGTCTTGTAGGCGCTCTTTTTTCCTTGTTTTTGCAGTAATATATGAGGCTAGTATTGTATTACACCGATGACTCTGATTCACAGGATAGCTAGGTTGACTCTGAGCCTGAGCATGACCGAACCTGTAGAACGAATGTAAAAAAAGGGGCCAAAGATCGACGGCGTCGCACCGTCGGTCTGTAGTTGTCAAGCTCAGGCTCAGGGCCACGCTACTATTCTCTGAATCAGAGTCATTGCTGTGAAACATCATTTCATAGGATAGCTAGGTTGACTCTTACATCGTGTGTGCTTGTTCCATTGATTGTGCCAATGATTAGACTATTGTGCATTATCTATCTGTTCGAGTGTTGGACTAAAGGACCTGCTGACATGTATAACAACATTGGTTATACATTTCTCTTGGTCCTTTAGTTCCGACACTTGGAAGTTCATGATGTGCAATCTTTATTTATATGAGGCACCTTTTTATGCCATCTCGTTAATTTAAGTATCGAATTTGTTATTTTCTTACATCGTGGGGTGCTTATTAAATGCATATGCCAATGATTAGACTCTTGTGCATTATCAGTTCGAGTGTTGGTCTAAAGTACCTACTGACATGTACAACAAGATTCGTTATACATTTCTCTTGGTCCTTTAGTTCCGACACTTGGAAGTTCATGGTGTGCACTCTTCATATGAGGCATGTTTTTATTCGTCTTTTTATCCATGTTGTATTATACCGATGACTTTGATTCACAGGATAGTAAGGATGACTCTGAGACTAAGTAGGTCATAGCCTGTGAAATGTTCTCTTATTGTGGCCTTATAATAACACTAATGTCTAATTGTTGTTTTTCTCAGAACATCCCGTGCAGTGCTAGATGTGACTTCTTGGAGCATGTGGGTGTTGCCTTCACCGACCACAGGACATTTGAGGTTAACTTGGTCCAGAGGACAGCGCCCACCCGGAGTTTCAGAGTTTTGTGCACCAACACGATGAGCCGGACATACTTCAATGGCGCTAGTTGGACAAAACTTGTTATTCGCTACGGCATGGAACCATATGAGAGGTGCACCTTCTTTCTCGACCATGGTGACGTCTCTACCTACTTCACGTATGAGCCTGGCAACAACTACGGTAGTTCTGGTGACATGCCTGAGCCTGAGGTGATCGAGACACTTAGTGACTAGCTAGCTATGATGAGTTTCAGGTGATCAAGACACTTAGTGACTAGCTAGCTAGAGATATGATAAGTTAGATAGATGAACAATCTATAACAACTTTGTTGAGTGCAGCAGCTACTGCCTGTGCTATTTCTGTTAATGTTTATGTTCATGTTTCTGTGTATTTTGCAGATAATTGTGGTCTATTAAATTCAATAACAGCATTTTTTTAATTTCTGAAAATTAATCACCGGCGTGACCACACATGCCAGTAATCTCCATACGTCACTAGCGTGGCCTCACACATGCCGGTAACTAGGCCTCGCACTCGCCGGTGATCTCAAATAGCATTGGCGTGAGGTTACCGGCGTGGGCGTTTCTCGCCGGTGATCCCAAAATCGCCACACCGGTGATTAGTTGTTTCCTTGTAGTGAATTACACGTTGCTACTTAGGGATTTACCAGCAACGAGCTTGCTAGCCACACGTTGCTACCTCAATTATGAATAACAGGACCAAAAATACTGATAATTGCTTAATAGCACATGACACAATAATCAATATTAAGCAGTAATACACACAATAATCAATATTAAGCAGTAAAATATAATATGACACAATAATCAACCGAAAGATATAGATAGCACATAACTTATTCTTTCAAGTCTCGAATTACATAGATAGCACATGCTTAAGACTCGATATCGCTAATAGATAGCACATAACTTATTCCTAACTATCTAGTAGCTAGTCACTTAGGGTCTCGATCACCTCAGGCTGATCATGATCCTCGGACTCGGAACTGGAAGAGTTTTTTGGGGCCCTATACATGAAATAGGTCTCGCCATGCACACTGTCGAGAAAGAAGGAGCACCTCTCAGCAGGTTGCATGTCGTAGCGAGCTCCAAGTTCTGTCCAACGAGCGCCATTGAAATATGTCCGGCGTGGCTCGTTGGTGCACAAAACGGTGAAGCTCCGAGTGGGCACCGTCATCTGGACCAGATTGACATCAAATGTCCTGTGGTCACTAATCAGAACGCCAGCATGCTCCAAGAAGTCACGTCTAGCCCTGCACGGGATGATCTAAGAAAAAGAACAACCGGACATTAGTGTTATTATAAGGATAGAATAATGCAACAGTCTAATCAATGACAAAAAAGGTGCCCCATATAAATGAAGAGTGCACATTAAGAACTTCCAAGTGTCGGAACTAAAGGACCAAGATAAATGTATAACCAATGTTGTTATACATGCATGTCAGTAGGTCATTTAGACCAACACTCGAAATTATAATGCACAAGAGTAGTATAATCATTGGCACAACTAACTCTACACAAATTCTACACATCGAAGAAGAGACAACAAAAGGAAAAACAAGGAAAAACATACCATTCTGGTGTGAACCTCTTGTGGGAGAACAACGCGAAACTTCTTGAACATACAATCGGGGTAGACACAATCCTCGCACATATGCAACATTTGCTACAACATAGTGTACGATTAGTCGAAATACAACATAGAGTACGATGAAACTTCCAACTCTAATACATCACGATGAACATCTATCTTAAGCTAAGATACAATCATATAGTGAATCTAAATAAAATAACAATTGCAATAAAAATCGCAACTAAGGTAACAACGGATCCAATTGCATAATGAAACAAAGCCTCATTATCAATGGCATATCTTCTGATTCAACTGGGCTTCATCCATGTTGACCTTGTTATCATAATGACATCGGCAACATGCAACTATAATACCATTTTCTCTTCTTCAAGTTTATTCAATTTTTCTTTCAACTCATGATTTTCCTCTTCAACAACATCTAACCGCCTAGCAACCAATTGCAAATCGGTCGGCACATCCAACTCAACTACGGAACCCTAAATAAAAAATCTATGTCAACTTTTATCCGCATGATTTTTTGGACACACGAACTAAAATTACTAATTTATATAGAGAATATACCACGTTCAAATAATCATCGACGTAAGAGCGGCCGTCTTTGGGTATGAAAACCATCGTGAAACTACATATATATCAAACAATGCACTCTAAATTAATTGCATTTCACACACATAAACATTCACCGGCGCGCGAAAGAAACAATAATGGGGGAGAAATCATACCTCTAGCGCCCGAGAGGCACTGCGTGGCTGCGGCGGCGTGGACGGCGACCTCGAGCCCGGCCGAGCTGAGGCGACGGCGACCTCTAGCGCGAGCGGAGGGGATGGCGAACTCGATCGATTAACGATGTGGCGGGCGAGCTGGATGGCGGGCGAGCGAGTGGATGCGGCGGGCGAGTGGATGGACGGCGAGCCAGCTGCAGCGGCGGCGTGAGCGGAGGCGACGTCCAGCCGCGTTGTCGGAACGAATGAAGTGGAGAAGAAAACCTAATGGCCTGGATGCGGCCGAAGAGGTCGATCCAGATCTAAATAAACAAAGATTCGCAACGTGCTAAACAGGCGCGCGTTGCCACTATGGACTGGCAACGCTCGGCATGTTTGCGCGTTGCCAGTAAGTACATATTGGCAACGTGTGCACTGGGGGCGCGTTGCCACAATGTAAATACTGGCAGCGAGCCTTTAAGTTGAACGTTGCTAATATTTAAGCCGATGCCCGCGGGCATGTAAATATTACTGGCAACGTTTCGTCCTTCCAGCACGTTGTCAATAATGCACTTGTAGCAATGCGTCCTTTGTCTGCACGTTGCTACGTTTTAGTAGCAACGTGTATGGAGGCCCACACGTCGCAAACAGAGTGTTGCCAATAGGCTATTCCCTACTAGTGGTAGAGATTTACTAGTGATCATCAAAACAATTAATGGGATTCAATGTAATTTTTTGATAAACAAAATGTATCATATCGAGACGATACTAATCGCACTCGGTTTCTGCACCAACACGATATCAAAAGCTCAAAATCGAGGATGTACACAAAAAATTATATTAAAGGAAGAAAAAAAGAGTGATTCACGGTCGCACTAGGATATCAAACATGACAATGGGAAAAGGTTCTCCAAATACAAAACATTCGCCAAGGGAATGACGAGTGGGAGTCGTCGTCGCTGAATCCAGTCACTGAAGGTTTAATCATGAACTTTCAGCCTTCAAAAGAAGCCCGAGGAAACTCTTCCAATGCCTTCAAAAGCAGCATGTAAACACCGTTGATGCCTGTTTGGTGTAACTGGTGAAGTGTTTGAGTTTTGCATTGTAGATCTAATGAACCTTTTTGGAGGACCATTTATATTGTGCTTTTACCTGCACAACATCTTATACATATGATATTGAAAAAAAAAAGTCTCATTGAGCCCGCCCACGTACCATAGCATAAAACCTAGATCTGCCACTAGAATTCCACATACTAAATTAAATATTTTCTATGTAGTTTGTCTCAACAAACTTAGTGGTATTTGCACTGATTACATATTTGTGAAATAATTTAGGAGAACTCTTTCATGTTGTTTTAGTGTGAACTCTTTCATGTATGTATCTATCTATCTATCTATCTATCTATCTATCTATCTATCTATCTATCTATCCATACTTCTTGTAAAGCAAAACCTCACTAACTACAATTAATGTTTCTATCTCAACATGCAAGATATCCACATCACTTACACTTTTAGCCAACCAATTGTCCATGTCATCCCTCTAATTCATTACTTAGTCTATCTTTACATGCAAGTATCCACATCATATTTTCCTTTAGCCATTAAATTGCATTGTCCACATCATCCTTTTTTTTTGTCGTTCTAATGGTAAGATCACAGGATCTCACTATGTAATTGCAAAACTAAATCATGTGCCAACAAATGAAGTTTTTGTCTGCATATTTTCATAGTCAATTTCAAATTTTGTGCATTTATTAGATTTCTTAACTAAACGCGCGGGGTAGTTCTAGTATGCATATATGGAACAAGACTTTTCTAATAATCCCTCCGATCTGGAATAATTGTCGTGACTGTATACATGTGTTGTACTACGGCTAGGACTTTGTACGACAGTTTTATCGGAGCGGAGGTGTATTTGGTTTCTTCCATCAGAAATTTAATAGCCTGCTTTAGTCGGCCTGTGAGCGAGCTCAAAGCCCCATGCAATGAATTTTATCTTTTGGGCCTTGGCAAATCGAGTGGCATGAAAAGGACCAGCTTTCCCGAGAACGGTGATTTGGAGGACGGGCTCCAGGCCCGTTTTTTTGAAAAAATAAAAAACGATATTTTTAAGTTTCCAAAAATTTCGAAAAAAAATGCTAGATGTTGAAAACTATCTGATCTATGTTTCTGAAAAGTTTCAACGCGAAAAAGTTTATATTGCGCCCTACACGAAAATGATAAAATTCTGACAATTTTGAGAGGATTTGAATCACCACCCAGATCTAGAAATTTGTCTTTTTTGTGTAGGGTGCAATACAAAAAAAGTCGAGTTGAAACTTTACAGAAACATAGATCAGGTAGTTTTCAACATCTAGTATTTTTTTCGGAATGTTTGGAAACTTTAAATGGTGATTAAAAAATAAATCAAAAACCGAGCTCCCTGGAGCTCGGGTTCCAAATGAACTTTCCGACATCTCTTTGTTTTTCTAGGGGAACATCTCTCTGTTTTGTAGCATAAACTCCTAAAAAGGTAAGACTGGCAAAGTATTAGACGTACACTTTTAGTGCACAAGATGGTTCAAAAAAAAAAGATGGTTCAATAAGAAACCATGGCACGCAACAGCTTATGTTTGCTAGATAGACCATCTTTACTTTGCATAACATTGCCAAACAAAGCGACACGCACAATCTGATCCTCAATTAGGGATTAACTTTAACCTGAGTAGCATCATCCAACTATAGGTTGTACTGTTTTTACCTTTGGCACACGGGAGCAGATTCTACCGGTGACCATTAATTGCAAGTCTTAATTATCAGTCTCGGACTAATCCCTCAAAGATTATATTATGTGAAACACAGATGTACAGTAAGTGTACTCAAGGCAAAAAAAAACGTTAATCTGCAGTTCCACATGTCAAACCAGCATGTTGTAAAATATCAAAAAAATTCAGCACACAATGCGGCTGAATCGGAACTAAGGGTGGCAATCGGGTCGGGTTTCATTGGGTCGACCTCAGTCAGACCTATGCCCGAATCCCTAATCGGGCACAACTATTGCCCACGACCCTACCCATGGGCAACAAGTCAGACCCTTGCCCGAACCCGATGGGTGACCCGATTCGGAACCTTCTATGCCAGCATATGAAGTGGTCCATAGGTGCCAAAAACAGGTGAGGTAGTAGCTATAATATCATTTTGTTCTCAAGGAACATGCGACCAAGCAATCAACAATACATAAACTCCGTGGACCTGCCGAAAAGAACAGCTATACATAAACTTGGTGACCATGTGAGTTGGAAATTTGGAAGTACTTGGGGTACTTCGAACGAGTGATTCATTTGTAGCCATGCTCGATCTCAGATGATCCAGCAAACACCTAAATTTAGAGGAGTCCTACAAGTGTGGACGATGATCATTAAACTATCGGTCCAATATTTGTTGGATGGTGCGAATTAGATGGGAACTGCCCAGCCCCGTTTGCATCAGATAAGAGCATCTCTAGCAGAACTCTTAAACCGTCGGCATGTAAACGCGAGATACAGCTCGCGGCAAACGTGTTTTAAGGGTTGGATTCGGCTGCTTCTGTTCTACCGCTCGGCTTTGCGGGTAAACCAAAAAACACAAAGTTTGACAATTTCACCGCATTTTCATCAAATTCATCACAATTTCGACAAATTGATCACATAGTTCGACAATTAACATAGTTTGCACAACCTAAATACGGGAATTAACATAGTTTTTCACCCCATGCCCAAAAAATCCCAACCAAATGCCCATAAAATCATCACCATCCACGAACAAGCCACCACCGCCGCCACCACCACCATTTGTCGAACCACCGCCATAAAACCTTGGCACAACATGGCCTCTTCCCGTCATCGCTTGCTTCCTTTGCTCCAAGATTTCCTTTCTTGCCATATTATGTCACTCTTTGGTTAACTCATCCATGTCATCTAGGTTCATCATCATTATCTTGTTATCCTCTTGAAGGCGCTTGGCCACGGAAGAAGAATCGGGGCGAGCGGGAGCGGCTGTGGCAACGTCATCCTCCGAAGCGGGCACGAGCGGGCCGGCGGCAGAACGAGCCGCGAGATCTGCCCGAGGGTGTAGCTCAGTCGATTGCGCCGCCATGATGGGGACGGACACTAGCGACGGCTGGTAGGGTCCATGGCGGTGCTAGGGCCGCGGCGAGGTTGGCCACGGCGGGGGAAGGGAGATTGGCAGCAGCGGCGGAAGGGGAGCGGAAACTTGCGCGGGTGAAATGTCCTTCCCGCCAATGCTATCCTAGCAATACAGGCCACTATCGGGTGGGCCGCGAAAACGCTATTTTCTCGGTTCAGAGGGGTCAAGTTTCGGTAGCCCTTAAAAAAATTATAGATCAGGGTCGTTTTCAGGTTCTGTTCAGCACTTTTTTAAAGACAAAAAACTGTACTTGGCGGTTATTTCTTAGTTCCGCCCGGGTTCTGATAGAGATGCTCTAAGGGCTGTATCTGGCTACAGTTCGAGCTCTTTGGCGGTTCTGGGCCATGCAGGTCATCTCTCAGTGAGCGAACGAACAGGCTCCGGCTTTTCTTTTCCTTTGTAACTTTGTAAGAAAGTGGAGTCAAAGAGATCAGAAGCAACTCGATGATGAGTTCAACTATATTCTTCAGATAAGTAATGGCCATAACCTGTAGCAGCCTATCAGGCCATGTGAATCATGAGGAATTGAATAGAAAATCAATGCAAATCAGCTGCCAATCAATTATATGGGGTGTTTGGTCCACACAACACGTACGCACTCATCACACGTTCATGTTAGTAATCCAATTGAAAGCACTCTTCTTGATAGAAGGATCAGTATTAATCAACTTGCAAGTACAACGGATGCAAATGTAGTGTCTTCCCCTCTTTTTGGAGGTATTGTCTAGTTTGTTCTTTTTTTTCGATAAAGAGCATTTTATTACTCAAAAGGTTTAGCCATTACGCCCAGCCTCTATAAAATAAGGATGCACACAGCCGAAGAAGTATGAAGTAGCAAATAACACCATGCTCACGATAAACAAGTGATCACAAATGAACTGTAGATCGCTTAAGGCGATGGAGGACCTATTCGTAGATCACGCTGACACCCATGTTGGATAAAAATATTTCTCGCCATAGCCTCCAACGTGTACACACCTCTATAAACAGGTCTCGATACTACCACACGTTATAGCGGTGACCATAAACGGATCAAACATGTACACCGGTAGATGAGCTGCATAAAAGAAAACAAATATTATCATTAAAAGTCTTGGCATTTCTACGTAGCCAAAGCGATCAGATAACGGCAAGCGCTTCCACCCTAACGAGAATCCTAAACTTGTGAACAATACCATGTAGCCAGTTGCCGAAAACATTTGCAACACTACGTGGTGGATACAAGTTAGAAACTATTTGGATGGCTGGCCATATAGATCGGACGAATTTGCAATTCAATGGAAGAATACATGATTGATTGTCTCCTAGTGATGACAGAACATACATTTAGTATTTCCATGTCAATTGCATCTTACAAGGTTGTCTTGGGTAAGTATTACTCCTTTACGAACATACCACGCAAAAAAATAAACGATATATTCATTTTTCATATTTTCTTATTGTTACAAACTGGCACAACCGGCTGGATCAATGCTCTATACAAGGAGCTCGCTGAGAATTAACCATTCTTATTCAAATTCCACCAGTGTTCAAAAAATCAGCTGATATGCCGATTAATCGTGAATCTTGGGGTGACCGATAAGATTACATCATATCGTCTGAGTTTATCGCCGCCGTCGATTTATTAGTTTGACAGCCGATTTAGCTCAAATTTCGCCACATATCGGGTATCTTACCTCGATTTATCGGTCTCACAACTTATTCATCGGCCTATAGTCTTGTAGAACTGTACGTTAGCTCGAATTTTGCCATTTTTGTTGCTTCAAAGGCAAGGAATCAAGATAACACATCTGTCCAATACTCCAATGTTGGTTTTGCATAGCATATTTTAGAACTTTTAGTGCTGCAACTTTAAATTTACAAAAAAAAGCCAATAAATAGGCGACCGATAAAATCGATTAATCGGTTGATAAACGATTAATCTCTAATCTTAGAACGACCGAGCAGTAAATAATAAACGATATCTTTAACATTGGATTCCACATAAATTTATCAACCCATTGCGTTTGTTGGACCATTGGCAACTGCCCAATTAGAGCATTCCAAGACGCAAGTCTAGGGCCAATAAATCACATCACAACGTCACACTTGGTGGAGAAGACTCTATAACCGTAGCGATTGTATCACTTTTGTGACGGACAAAGTTATACAGATTAGGGCAAAGAATCAAGTCTAGGTTGCTCATGGAATTTCCAAAACCTTAAATGGATCAGTCTTTTTAATTTTTTGCGCACCTCCAACTGATGTCCTCATGTGGGTCTTGAAACTTGTGGATCATTTTGACTCTATACCCATACCCACTTTGATCAAATTTTGTTGTATAGTATTCTAAAGTTATGTATGTGTCTACATATCTTATTGATTAGGGACAATTATAACTAACATCATGTAAACCATAGTCTCACAAATAAGTCATGTACTTGTTAATAATGTTAATGATGATGTTCAAGAACAATAGGTTAACTCATGAATATGAAATAAATATTATCTCAAGGACATATTTTCAACATATAATTAAGTCATTTCTTTAGATAAGATTTGTTGTGTTGAATCATATGCCCAGTTGTTCACTTTTGGCAGGCCAACAGATACTCTTATAACATGGGAGCGAATACTACCGTCAATCTAAGTAATATACTATCCTTTTCTCGTGGAAGAAAGGAAAATTAGTATTTGTTGTTTTTCTCAACAACAAAAAAATCAATGGCTTTGGAGATGTAGATGTGAGATAATAATAATAATAATAATAATAATAATAATAATAGCGAGTTTTCTTATTCCTGCGGTACAGGTACAACCGCAACTGCTCGGGGAACACTACCTTGTATGAATCATGTTAGGTTACGTTTACAAAATGGGTGTCCGTGCATTTTGTCTAAAATATAAATAAACATATTCATGACCATGCGTTTTAGTTCTGGCCAAAATCAAACTTTATAAAGTTTGACTAAATATAAAAACTGCAACATGTATCGTACCAAATGAATATAATATCAAACTACATTTTCATGATGGTTCTAATAATGTTGATTTGATATTTAATAATTTATATCTATTTTGTTAAATTTTACAAAGATTAACTTCGACCAAAACCAAACGTAGGGTAATTTAAGACAGATGTAGTATATTTATAAGTTAATCAAAAAAACATTTATCGGTGTTAACTAGGAAGTATGAAGTCTGTTTTGTTTCTCTTTTTTTTTCTCACGATGACGGTTAGTCCGTTGTAGAGGAAAGTTACCGGTGACTGTTTGGGAAAGCAATTTTACCACCACATAGAGAGGTTCCGCTATAATCCAAATCTTTAATCTAGAGTTAGCTTCCCTTGTTTCTAATACTGTATAAATAAACGGGGCAAGGACGTGTTTGAGTGTTTCCTGGGTGTTTTTGTACGTGTTTCCGGTGACTGTAGACTGTAGTCTCGATCAGAATTCAGAAACGGAGCAAAGGACGTTGACGAGAAAACATACTGATGTTAACATGTGCACAGAAGATCACCCCACGCGTACTGTTGGGACAGCTCTACGTGGTCAGCCAGGATTGAATGCGGCTGTCGGCTACGTGCATCTTGTGCTAGCTTCCAAAAGATGCTCACGGAAAACGCCATCGTAACCAAGAAAATCTGCACACGTTCAGCGTACTGTTGGAACAGCTCTACGTGGTCCAAAAGATGCTGAACAAGTGAGATAGACGGAGAGGAGAGATAGGAGAAGGGATGGCAGGAGCTTGCCTCGTTCCGCACTTCAGCTGGTCGCCAGCGTCTCCCCGGATCTGCAGGTGGATCTGCCGCCGCCGCAATGAACTGAGAGGGGATGGGAGGGGAAAAGAAACAAGTGAACTGATAAGGGTTCGTGGTTCGCGGGCTTTCTCTCTGTTTTCGGAGGGAAGGTGAGCGAGCGAAAATCCCTTCGCGGGTGATTTTAGCTTTTTTTTTAGAAATGGGTAGCCCGGCCTCTGCATCGTGTTGATGCACACAGCCTTTATATTAAAAGAAAGGTAGCAAAGTATCGTCAAAGCATTATTACAATTCAAGGGTCAGCCAACACGGCCACATGAATCAACCAGCGAAAAAGTGCTATCAAGTAAAGACTAAACATCTTGTAGTCTTCTAGAATGTTGCCACCCATGCTGGCAGCAAATAGCTCGGACTACCGCCATAATACGGGTACAGCCAGCATCCATAAGAGCCCGTTGCTCTGGCGGCAGGAGAAAGGACCACATGTGGATCCAGTACGTAGCTCGGTGGACGACCTGCAAAAAATGAACATCTCTTGTTTTGTTAAACACAACATCATTTCGACAGTTCCAAACTGCCCAAAGAAACGCACATACACCAATGCGAATACGTGCTTTCGTCTTGCGATCGACTCCATCTAACCAATGACCAAACAAATTTGCTACACTAGATGGTGGAGAGATATTAAAAGTAAAATGAATAAGTCGCCAAATATGCCTCACAAATGGGCATGAGATGAATAGATGCTCCACTGACTCATTAGCCGAGCAGAACGCACATTTTTTGCATCCATTCCACCTTCTCTTGATCAGATTGTCTTTAGTAAGAATGACTTTCCGCCGCAAGAACCACATAAAAATCTTAATTTTTAGTGGAACTTTCAATTTCCAAAGATACTTATGTAAATACTGAGCATGTCCATGCATATAATCAGCATACATGGACTGGACCGAAAATAGACCAGTGGTTGTTAGGTTCCATTTAAAACGATCATCGGAATTTGAGAGGGAGACACTCATAAGTTTCTCCACAAGTTTCTTCCAAGCTTCCCAATTGTTCCCTATCAACAGCCTTCTAAATTCAATATTTAGAGGCGAGTTAGTTAAAACATCCGCCACCAACACGTTCTTGTGGCGCACAAGGTTGAATAAAGAGGGAAATTGGATAGCCAAAGGTTTATCCCCGAGCCAAATATCCTCCCAAAAACGAGTATGCAGGCCATTGCCCACCTCAAATTTACCTCGCTGGAAGAAGTCCTCTTTAACTGACATAAGCCCTTTCCAAAAGGGAGAGTCAGTAGGCTTAGCTTCAGCTTGTGCTAGAGTTTTTCCATTTAAATACTTATTACAAATAAGTTCTTTCCAAACGCCCTCCTCTCTTAGGACTTTAAAAAGCCATTTGCTTATTAGGCATTTGTTTTTTATATCTAGCACATGAATACCCAACCCACCTTGGTCTTTTGGGCGACAAACAATGTTCCACTTGGTTAACCTGTATTTTTTCTTGACATGATCACTCTGCCAAAAAAACCTAGAGCGAAAGTAATCAAGTCTCTTTCGCACCCCAACGGGAATTAAAAAGAAAGATAGCATGAACATAGGTAGACTTGTGAGGACCGAATTAATCAAAACAAGTCGGTCCCCATAAGATAACATCTTTCCAGCCCAACATCCTAATTTCTTTTCAAATCTATCCTCAATTATCTTCCATTCTTTGTTAAGTAGTTTTCGATAGTGAATAGGTATGCCCAAATACCTAAAAGGCAACGTGCCAATCTCGCACCCGAAAATTCTACGATATTCCTGTTGTTCCTCTTTGGCCTTACCAAAGCAATACAACTCACTCTTATGAAAATTTATCTTAAGCCCGGATAACTGCTCAAAAATAGACAAAATCAATTTCATATTGACTGCCTTCTCAATATCATGTTCAAGAAACAAGATAGTGTCATCTGCATATTGAAGAATTGACACCCCCCCTTCTACAAGATCCGGGATAAGAGAACCTACTTGCCCATCTTCCTTTGCACGGGCAATAAGAACCGCCAACATATCCGCAACAACATTGAACAAGATAGGGGAAAGCGGGTCACCTTGCCTGAGTCCTTTTAAAGTCTGAAAATAATGACCAATGTCATCATTCACACGGATCCCAACACTCCCTCCCTGGACAAACCTAGCAACCCATTCGCACCATTTAGGGTCAAAACCTTTCATACGAAGAGCTTGCTGTAGGAAGGACCACTTGACTTTATCATAGGCCTTTTCAAAATCAATTTTGAAAAGGACTCCATCTTTCTTTTTTCTATGCAGCTCATGAATAGTCTCATGGAGGACAACAACTCCCTCAAGAATATTCCTTCCCGGAATGAAAGCAGTTTGTGTTGGTCTAACAACCTTATGAACAATATTCGAAACACGATTCGTACCCACCTTAGTGAAAATCTTGAAACTCACATTCAAGAGACATATGGGTCTATATTGTTCAATTCTGGAAGCATCCTCCTTTTTGGGTAACAAAGTTATTACCCCAAAGTTTAGTCTAAAAAGAGGAAGATCCCCACTCTGTAATTGAGCAAACAGTGCCATCAAGTCAATCTTGATGATGTTCCAAAATCTTTGGTAAAACTCCGCAGGAAACCCATCTGGCCCCGGGGCTTTGTTATGTTCCATTTGGGAGATAGCCTCAAACACTTCCTTTTCAGTAAAGTCTGATGTTAGAATGCTATTCTCAAGAGGTGAGATTTGAGGTAAATCGTCGGTGATAGACTCATCCAACGAAAAGTTATTGGGAGTCGGTTCTCCAAATAACTTCTTATAATATTCGGAGATGAATACTTTCAAATTATTCTCTCCAACAATCGTCCCCTCATCTTGTTCAAGTTGGAAAATCTTTTTCTTCCGATGTTTACCGTTTGCAATAATATGAAAATATCTTGTATTATTTCCCCCTTCTTGAATGTGTTTTACTTTTGCACGTTGTGCCCATTTAGACTCCTCATCTCGTCTTAACTGAGCTAAACGTTCATCCGCCTCTTTTTTGGCATCTTTCTCAGCTACCGATAAAGGCATTGTTTCAGCTTTCAGGTCTAGTTCATCGATAAGAAGTGTTAGTTTCTGTTTCAACTTTTTATACTCTCCACTAATATTCTTGGCCCATCCTCTAAGAAACTGACGAAGGTGTCTTATTTTATGCTGCCACCTTTCTATTGGAGTGGAACCACCAACCGTGGATATCCATTCCTTGGCAATCATCTCATAAAACCCCTGTTGACGTAACCAAGCTAGCTCGAATGAGAAGGCATTTTTATTTCCAAGATGCGCTTGAGCACCTGAATCAAGGATAAGCGGTGTGTGATCTGACCCAGTGCGAGTCATAGCATGCACCGTTACCAAAGGGAACTTCTGTTCCCATGCCACACTAGCAAGAAAGCGGTCCAACTTTTCAAACGTTGGAACCTCCCGTCTACTCGCCCAAGTGTATTGCCTACCGGAGAGTTCAATCTCTTTTAGGCTCAAGCTTTCAATAATGGCATTGAAAATGAATGGCCATCTAGCATTGAAATTCGAATTATTTTTTTCCTCCTGTCGACGAATAATATTGAAATCACCCCCCACCAACATGGGTAGTGTTTCGTTCTCACAAATACGGACAAGTTCCGCAAGAAAGTCGGGTTTTTGTGCCTCTTGTGCAGCGCCATATACTACAACGAGAGACCACAAAAAACCATCAGATTTTGTTTTCAACTGAAGTTTCACACAGAAATCTCCAGTGACAATGTCTTGAACTGCTAGAGTGAGATTGTTGAAACCAACCAGAATGCCTCCGGATCTACCATGAGGTGGTAGACAATACCAACAATAATCCAAACCCCCAGCTAGATGTTTTAAAAACGGAGCTGTAAAATTAGACCGGCCAGTTTCCAAAATGGCAACAAAATCTAATTTCTGTTCTCTAACCGTTTCTTGAATGGTATGATGTTTTGCTGTATCTCCCAGCCCGTCACTATTCCAAATCATGCCTCTCATTTCGAACTATTTTTAAGTTTTTGTATCCTTGCACTTCTTCTCTTCACAGAGAGGTCAACACCTTTTTTGTTTTTCCGTGTTCTACGCGTATGAGGAGCAACAGGATCCATTTGATCCGAAGTGTTGTCCTGCTCTTCACCATCAAGGTCCTCCGAAAGGTTCGAAGCTCTCTTGAGAACTAAACTACTTGTGCCCTCATCCTCAATGTTTTGTAGGGTATTAGAGAGAAAGGTGACTGCTCTAGTTTCCTCCACCCTTTTTAAAAGTGAGACTGAATCTAAAACTTGTGATGGGGACGAACCTAAAGATACACCAAGCCGAGAAGCCCTAGCAACAATAACTTCATTTGGTAAAGCTGAAAACGTATACTTGGGATTCTTAGTTGTACCTGATTCAGTTTCGCCGTGACGACGTTGAGCTACCATCATAGCTCTCTCCATAATTGTCGCCTCCGAATTGTCCTGGGCCCTGATCCTTGCACTTGATCGGACGCCAAGCTTGGAAGGGTCCTCGATGCCGCCGAACGCCACAATTTCTTCCAGTGTGGGTGAGACCATTGTCCGTTCCACATTAGACTTCTCAGGTGTAGTGAAAGTAGCCACCATCGAGCTATCAGTATCCTGCACAATACGATCCACAACAAAGTCAGGGGTAGAGATCGCAGCTGTTTCTGTAACAAAAGAATTAGCCACATCCGATAACGGGAACTGATCACCGTCCGAACTCTCTACTACCTGACTTGTGGGATCCCTCCCCATGATCATCATCTCAGAGCATCCCCTCGTACTCTCATCAGAGTTAGAGGACCTATCCACCTCTTGAACCGCCTCACCATGAACGGGTGCAGCCTGCGACTTGTCAGCCGAGGTAACATTCTCCCGCAACCCGACATCATCACAAGCAGACGACACGGCCAAGTTGAGTTCGATAACGTTCTCCACCTCCACAGCTCGCCCTTCAGCATTGGCAGCAGGGGGAACAACTTCCCCATTACTGACCTCGAGCTCTGCCCGTAAGTCGTGCTGAACCGAACAATCCTGCAATAAAGAACAATGATCCACGTTACCATCAAATGGTAGATCAATGTGAGAAAAATGATGAAACGAAGAACTAACCCTCGGAGTCAAACATCCGTGAGCATGTAGCTCTTCTTCACCAACTGAACCCAAACCCACTTTCTCTTGTGACAAGCACAGCTTTTCCCCCACCGATGGTGTCAGTTTACCCACCGAGGGCACTGCTTGCTTAGCCTGAAGGATTCGAGCCGCCTCCTCTCTCCTAATCGCACTCCATCTTGCCTTAAGCATGGGCGAGAACACGACACCTGGCTGTACCTTGTGGTTCGATCCACCAACAGGAGCACCACCAGTTCCGAAAACAGCAGTATTACCATTCGAACTCTCCCCTGGTTTGCTAGACATGTCCGTATCCTTTCCTTCTTCCATATTATTGGTATCTTTAGGATCTTTTGATTTATCATCAAAATCATCTAGATCATGGTCCATATCGTCATCTCCCAAATCGAACGCATGGTCCTCCACCTCAAAGGTTAAATTATAAAAGCCATCCTTGATAAACACCGGCAATTCCTTCGGGATCTTAGTTTGATCAACACATCCGATTAAAATCCGTAGGACCCCGGTTTCTCTAGTGTGTACCATATCTACCTTAAAGGTTTTTCCAAACAAGATCCCAAGAGCCCATAGAGCCAAAAAGTCACCCTTCCGTTCAGGTGGTATGCCTTTCATGCGTACCCAAACCTGAGGAAGTAGCATCATGGGGATGCTCTTGGTCAGCCAGGAGTCTACAGTCATCTCCATCGAGCTGTTTGGTACCTTAAACGTGCCTATCAGCTTCAACCGATCCAACTCTGCCTTTGAAGGAAACAAAACCTTGTAGACATTATGTCCCACCTGTTGCACTTCCCACTGATATTGCTCAACCGGAACCACCCTCTGAAGTTGCCTGGAAATTTGTGGGATAGACATATCTCCCCCAGTCACCTTGACCATTCCGAGGCGTGTGTTTTCATTCTTTGGACGATAAGATTCTGTGCAAGGCATGCCAAAAAATGTGAGGTCATCATGCGCAATCCCATATATTTCAATCTGTGGCTTGGGTGCACTTAAGAGGGGACAATCATCTGAAGAGTGCGCCACGTCCTGACAAATATCACAGAGAATTGTTTTGCAGTCGGACAACACATGCCCGGAAAAACCACACCTATAGCACTTGGGTGTCTTCTTTCCTTTCTTTGCCGCCCCATTGGCAGCATCAGCAACCTCATCATTTTGCTTACCAGCAGCAACCATCTGTTCTTCCGACTGCGCTATGAGCTGATGTGCAACCGGCATAAGAGCCTCTGCCACGGCAGAAACTTGCGTTGCAGCAGATTTCGCCCCATCTGTTCCTTTATCAGCCGTCTCACGCAGGTTATTAATGTCGCCCAGAAGAGCTCCATTAGAACGGCCAGCACCCAACCGGCCACGACCTCCGCGACCAGCTCCCCCTCTTCCATTGAAACGACCACGAAACTGTCCAGTGCCAGCATAAGCAGGACGGCGGCCGTTGTTGTTCTGAAACCCTGAGCCTGCATTAAACGGCCCATATTGCATACCTCCATTGAAGTTGCCCTGGTTCCTTGGGTACCCAAAACCCTCCTCCTGACGTTGATCCCCAACCTGCTGCCCATAATCTTCCTGACCTGCTGTGCCGCTCGGGCCACCGACAGCATAGTTGTTGAAGTTGTTTGCACCTCCGCGGCCAAAATTGCCGCCATTCGCCGCCGGATAGCCACCCTGGCCGCCACCACGACCATTGCCGTTGTTTCCCAGCGGATAGTTGTTGCCCTGTGGGTAGCCACCCTGGCCGCCACTGCGACCATTACCACCGTTGCCCGGCGGATAGTTGTTGCCATTAGCTCCGCCGCGACCAAAATTGCCGCCATTGAAACTGTTGCCACCGCGGCCGGGGTTACCACCAGTACCCCTACCACCAAATCCTCCGCCTCGATCACCGGCCCAGCCTCCACCCCGGTTAGACATTGTGCCAACCCGGGGAGCTAGGGAGAAAGAATGCTGGGAGAGAAACCCTAGCCGCCTCTGGTTTCTAGATCGCAAGGAAAAACGTAGCCCCTGTTCCGGAAGGGTCAATCCCTTTTTATTCGGATCGGATTTGGCAACGCGGAAATCACGCACTGCAGAGGGGCCACTGGAGCGAGGGCCCACCAACAGAGTCGATTTGAATTTTGAACCTGGATCCATCGATCCATGGTTCGAACGGGCCATCACCGGCGACAATGGCGACATACCCTCTTTGTCGCCGGAAAACCCAGCTCCTTTCAGTTTGCGACGTCGATAGACCATCGTCCATCTAAGAGCGTCATCTTCATCCGTCCAAGCACGAGTTGTAGGTGTCAACACCGGCAACTTAAGATCCGAGTTCACCAGAGAACGCGGCGGAGACCGCACTAGTGAATGAGAACTGGACCCAGAACTTACCGACGTTGGAGACGATGGACGTAGGTTCACCGCCGCCCACCTCTGCCATTTCCTCTTCTCCTCTTTCTTCCATGCACGTTTGTCTCGTAGATCCCGCGCCCGATCGACCTCCGGCGACCGACACCGGTAGCGAAGCGATCTAGCGGAGGAAGAAGGTCCGGAGACCTCCTCCTCGCCGTCGCTGCATCCCGGCGAAGCAGACCAGAAACGCCCGGCGGGGAACCGTGGCGAAGAAGCGCTGTCGCCGTCGACGAACGCGTCGCCCTCACCATCGCCCTCACAGTCGCCTCCGCTCATCGCGCTAGAGACCGTTGGTTGTGGAGTGCAGAAATATAAGATAATGAAATCGGTGATTTTAGCTACGCCGGCGTGGGTGGTTGAGGCCAACCATCATATTTTCGGTGGTTGAGCTCAGCCAGGTTTTGGAGGGCATATACTCAAAATATGGCTACCCACACACACCTAACACCACAAACCAAACAGTGGATAACCACCTAAAAAGTGGCTACCCCTAACCACTTGGTGGCTAGCCACCCAACCAAACACACCCTTAGCTTCACGGTTTTCTACAGCCTTCACTAGATTTGGGTTAGGAACAGAGAACACATTTTCAGTAACACGCACATATACATGGAACATATGAACATATACTACTCCCTTCATCCCAAAATATAAGGTGCCATTTAATTTCGCTGTTCAACGACGTCCAACTTTGACCATAATTTGTACTTATAATCTAATCATAAAATTAATATAAAAATATATGAAATGAAAGAATTTTGCAAGACGAATCTAACGGTACCCTTTATACATTCTCGATCCACATAATTTATTATGTATTAACGATCAAAGTTGAGCAACGAAGACCAGCATAAAAATAGTGCGACTTATATTTTGAAACGGAGGGAGTACTTATTTGCAAAAAAAATGAACATAGGAGTACTTTGCTTGATCAAATGAGAAATATCAATAGATTTTCCATGGAAAAAAATTAATGTCCGATTTTCCTACTATATTAACTTATATATATACGGAATACAATGGTCAATTGTATCTTGAAGATTGTGTATGTATCTGCATATATTTAGAACCGTATAACTGCTTGAGCAATAATTACATTGTGTACTTGTATACTCCATTGAAGATAGCATGTCTGGTTTCTCCATTGTGAAATGCCATCACTTAAACTGTTTGAGCTCTAAAACGTGCAGTGCTTCCCCTCTCCCCGTCACTGTTTCAGAGAGGAGAAAAGCAGGCGATTTTTGGACGCCGCCGCCGACCCACCGCGTGCTCGCCGCCGCGCCGTGGGATTCCCCTCCTCCGCCGGCCGCTTCGGCGGCGGGAGGGTGGGGATCCCCGGTGCCGGCTTGTACTAATGGTAGGGTAGGGCGGTGTGCTTGCCGGCGGCGCCCAGGAGGAGGTGGTGCTGGTGGTGGGCTTTTTGGTGCTGGCGGGTTCTTCTCCGACGACGGCGCTCCGTGGAGCACGGCGTCGACCTGCGCGGCTGGCTGGAGCTCGAGGCCCGGCGCGGTGCTCGAGATCCATCGTTCCCGCCAGATCTGCAGTGGCGGCGGATCGGGCGGCGGGATCCCGGAGGTGCTCGAGCTCTCCATCCTCTTCTGCGACGGATCCGAAGGCGGCTAGGGTTTGGCGGTGTTGCAGGGCCAGGGGGGCGTCCGCCACGGCCGTTCATCGACAAGAGCTCGCCGCGGCGCGGCGGGCAGTCAAGGCGGCGTCTTTCAAGGGGCAAAAGATTCCCCAGGCGGTGGCAAGACGGTGGCTGCTGCTCTTCGTTTCCGTCGCCGGTGAAGATGGTGATCCTCGAGCTTGTTCTGGCTCCTCTCCCTCGTATGTGTTCTTCGTTTGCTTTTTTCTATGTACTGTGTATGTGGAATCCTGGTGAATATATGTGGTGATGTTGGAGGTGTTCAAAAAAAAAAATGCCATCACTTTAACCCAGCCCTTAGTGAATGTCTCGGACCGATTTGAGTGGATCTTGATGGGCCGGGTGATAAATCCTGCTCACCTTATTTGGCTTTCTTCGAGGGGAGTACCCAATGACCACTATTTGTACCTATCTGGAAGTGTAAAGCACCCATCAAATTTTGGACGTGCGGAGAAAGGTGGCGTGGAACCGGTGTTAGACGTGCGGAGAATGCGGCATGGCCTTACTAACACTGATGTTTTTGGCTAGCCAGTTTGTGTTGTTTATTGTAGACTCTTGTTATCCTATCTCTTATCTGAAAAAGTCGTGCATTCTCGGGGAAAAAATTGGAAGGGAAAAAAAACGAATGAGGTGTATTGGGCTATTGCGACCATGTGAACAACCCGAGCAACACTTCAGAAAGGAACGCATCCCATGAAAATTTCCTACGAGATTCTACGGAGATCGCGACTCTGACTCACTCCACAGGCGGTCCCAAAGGAAGAAGGTGAAATCATTGAGCTGAAAAGTTCACTGTTCTTCCTTACTCCTGCAGAGAGAGAAAGCCTGCCACTGCCCGCTTACGGATCGACCTTTCTCAGTACTCTGTCACAGTCCGCAGGACCAACAAGCTTCGGCTGCTTCCCCGGAGCCGTTTCCCCTCCCCAGCGACTCCTACACCAGCGGCGGCGGCGGCAGTGGATCCTCGTTTCGCTGCAGATTCGGCTTCCTGTTCCTCGTTCCTGCCAAGAGGTTAGCTCCTGCAGCAGCTCATGATGTGTTCTCTTCTCCCCTTGACGACGGTTTCGTGCATTTGGTTGAGCAAATCTCTTCATCTTCTTCACCGAATCTCTCTTCATTCTGTTTTGAGTATGTGCAACAGCAATGCGTCTCCTTCTTCTTCGAAGGTAGGGAAAAAAGGGTGTGGCTGTTCTTGCCCATTCGCCCGTAAAACAAAAGCTGGTGTCTTTGGATTCTTCTTCTCTTCCTGCCCAATTATTCTTCTTGCCCGATTTTCGTGGATGATTTTCACCCCATTTCCGCTCCAAAAAAACCGTTTATCCTTTTCTCCTCTTCTTGGTTTACGTCTCGTCCCCTGATTTCCGCCATGATTTGGTGTGCCGAAGTCCACCTACTCCACTAATCCCCCAATTTACCACGATTTTTTAACCGGTTTGCTTGCAGGTGACTGACAGGGGGTGATGTGCGGCCCGGCGTTCTACTTTTAAGGAGAAGGATTGGGAAGAAATAGCAATGCCAAACATGTTTGGTTTCTCGCGCAGCCGAATGAAGATCGGAAGGTACAGCTTTAATTTTGGCAAATAATTTTAGTCCACTTGCCTGTTTCCGTGGGGTTCGATTCAGTACCAATTGCCCGTTTTGGTTGATTTGGTTGATTTACTTGTGGTACTGGTGGATTGATGATTTCTGGTGAGAAATGTCTTCTTTTAATAAACTGTACTATGTTCGGACTTCAGACAAGTAATACTGATAAAAATTGTGAAATGTGATCCAGTGGTAATATTTGGTAAAATGCAATCTAAATTTGTGGAGCTGTACAGATTTGTAATCTGTGCACTTTCTGGTGGTTCCTAAACTTGACTGAACCAAATTTCCTATTTAGCATCTTACGTTTTTCACATGCTCTTTCATCTTTCATGACTGTACCTTCTTCAACAATACCTAGACATGAATTCTGTCGCAAAACATACGGAGGGAGTGCTGATTTCATGATTTATGCAGGTCGAAGGGCCACAAGAGTGATTCTCTGCACGGCTCTGGAACCCCTACACGGCACCTCGGCCTGGGAAATGTGAGTCCCATTGTGCCTAATGTACTTGTATCTATTGTTGGTTTTGTTGTACTCTTGGCGCATTTGGATGGTGACACTTTGGTTTATTTCAGGGTGGTGACCCGATAGCAGCATCAGTGAGTGGACGTGTAGAGGACCTTTCTTACCGCTGCTCGTCTGATTCAGTTGATCTCGATGCCCGTTCATTGGATAGCCCGGAGAATTGGGCAGTATTGTCCACAGATGGCGACAAGCCTGCTCCTCGCTTCGCTGTAAGCAACCGCTAATTATGAAGTCTAACTAGGATTAAGTTCACAGCCCTCATCAGAATGTCGGTATGTGTGTGCGACAGCATGCAGCAGCCGTTGTAGGGAGCAAGATGGTAGTGTTTGGTGGTGATACTGGCCAGTGCTTGTTGGATGACACAAAGGTGATTGTAGTATTGTGTTTTATTACAAACTCCTTACTAGGAAATATCATGTTATTCAGCGACTAACATTACCATTTTATCTCTATATTCATCAGATACTGAATTTAGAGAAGCTTACATGGGATTCTGCCGCTCCAAAAGTCCGTCCATCTCCACATGGGCGTTCTTTGAAGTTGCCAGCCTGCAAAGGTCATTGTCTGGTATACCTCTTGTAGCTCACTATTGTTGCCTTAATCCTCACTTCTAGCTAGTTCTTGGTGCAGATTAGCTTAACCAAGTTGGGTGGCTGCTTTTTGCAATGGGCCTGTCCATGGGAGAAATATTTACAAATGTGACTTCATAAATCAAGTGCCTAAGATTGATTTTTTTTTTATGTACAGGTTCCGTGGGGGAATAGTGTTATTCTTGTCGGAGGTACAAGTGAGCCAGCTTCTGATCGTGTATCAGGTTCTTATACTACTTGGTTCTCCAAAGCTCTTAGATTTATATGATGTTGACCTCCTCTGCCCGTTAGATTACACAGCCTGTTTTTGCTGCAGTGTGGACTTTCAATACCGAAACGGAGATTTGGTCACTCATGGAAGCCAAGGGTGATATCCCTGTAAGTTGGTATTAAGTTTTCAGAGCTATGCTGCGGTTAAAATTTCATTTCTGACAGAGTTGTCTTGTGCTGCTGATTTCAGGCAGCTCGAAGCGGCCACACTGTGATCAGAGCAGGCGCTACATTGATACTTTTTGGTGGTGAGGACTTGAAAGGGAAGAAACGACATGATCTTCACATGTTTGATCTGAAGTCAATGACGTGGCTCCCTTTGAACTATAAGTTAGTCATCCTTCCAAATTCACAAATAATACTGTGAATAAGTGTGCAAAGGAGCACTTATTCAATCTACTTCATGGATATACTTTAGGCTTTGAAGTATTGATAATTGTTGTATTCTTTCACTGCCCAATAGTTCTCATCTACAAGCATTCGAGTTTTAGAAAAAAAAATAACATTTTGTATGCTGATTGTTGTAGAGGCTCCGGACCTTCTCCAAGATCCAACCATGTTTCTGCGTTGTACGATGATAGGATCCTTTTAATATTTGGAGGCCACTCAAAATCCAAGAGCTTGAATGACCTATTTTCTTTAGACTTCGAGACAGTAAGTTCCACGAGATGACTTGATTACCTCAGCACTTGTATCCCTCAGCATTCTGTATGTTAGTCGTTACTTGAGTATCTACCTTCTTGTCAGATGGTATGGACAAGAGTGAAGACAAATGGTCCTCACCCATCGCCTCGAGCAGGTTGTAGTGGAGCTCTTTGTGGCACGAAGTGGTACATTACTGGTGGTGGAAGCAAGAAAAAGCGTATGTTCCAAGCTCCCACTTTATCGCTAGCATTTGGAAGATGAGTGAATCGTTTTTGATTTATATGTGTGATGTGCATGCCGTTTTAGAAGAATGCCTTGCTCCGGTTATGTGACAACTTCTAACAAGAAAGCAAATTCTCAGGACTTGCAGAAACCTGGGTTTTTGATGTTTTAGAATCGAAGTGGTCTGTTCGTGCAGTGCCTCCTAGTTCGTCGATTACTACAAAGAAAGTAAGCCACTTGGTACTTGCCTCTCTTATTGTGGTTACAAAATACAACTCCAATTACGTTCGGTGGTACCGATACTAAAGTACAGATGTGGCTTTATTAATTTAAGGCAGGGCGTAATGCCTACAGTTTATTAAAAAATACTAAAGTACAGATTATCAGAAATGATACTCATATTCATGTTTGTGTTCTGGGATTCTCACTCACAATAGTCACAATATTTCTTTCAAGAGCAAAAGATCTAGCAAAGTGAAATTATGTCCAAATTTCAGCTCTAGTGTATAATAATTCGACTGTCCAACTAATTATCACATTATATCATTTTATCTGGTTGTTAAATAAGTAAAACAACTCATGCAGGGTTTCAGCATGGTTCCTTTGCGCCACAGGGATAAGATTGTTCTTGTTGCTTTTGGAGGAAACAAAAAAGATCCATCCAACAAGGTGAAACTTTTACTAAAGAGCATTTTCTTGTGTCCTCTTGAGGAGTTGCATTCTCGTTTTTCACAAATGATACTTTTACAAGCAACTTTATCACCCTTATAGTTCTGATATTTGCTTCATAACATAATTTATTTTATCTTTAGTTCCTTAAGTATATTTGCCTTTACTTTCTAATTCTTGAAATGTGTGTAATTATCTCATCAATGCGTCAGTTGCCTCCACCTGATATACTGAAACTGTTCAAATGTAGAGTTTTGATTTCAACTTGAGATGCGTCACTCAACATATTTTCATTATTTGTAGGTTGAAGTATTAGTTGTGGTGCAAAACGAGCATTCTTATAGCTGGCGGTCTGCCCCAGATGTAGACACATTGCTGTATGAATATTCTCCAAGCACCAAAGAACTTGCCGACCATCTCAACAAATGTGCTCCTTTGTATTCTAACAGTACTGTTGCAAGGCATAGTATGGCGTCTACAGTAAAGCAAGCGCCCAGAGGAGAGTCATTGTCACAGCATGGTGCGCTGATCACTTCACTCCACAAGCAGTACGGTCAAGTAGAAGAGTCCAGCTTAGCTCAAAAGCTTCAGAAACCGATCGATGATGACAAATACGATGATGTTGATGATTGTTCTTCATGTCCAACAAGCACCGTAAGTAACGCACAAAAAATTCAATAGACAAGAATATGTTTTGTTGCCAAGTATAGCTGATTATTTCTTGCAGCCAAAAGAGCATCGGGGCATGAGGACAGGAGCTGATATTCAGATTGACATGGCCAGAACTGTAGCACCAAAGGCAGAAAATTTGGAGACCGAAGGACTAAATGCGAGAAGGATAGCCAGAAGCTCTTCAGACATCAGCCATCTGTACAACTCAAAAATAACAGACTTGATCAGAAGGAACGCCGCGCTTGAAGACCAGCTTGCAGCTGCACTGGCAAGCAAAGACCAGGCAGAGAAGAACTTGTCTTTGGTCATCAACAGTAGGGAACAGTTGGAGAAGAGGCTTGCCAACAAGGGAAATGAAGCTGAGATGCTAAAGGAGAAGATAGCAGGCTTGGAGGTGGCACAAGAGGAGTCCAATAGTCTATCCAACACCGTGCATGCCGACAATGTGCGCCTCGAGCGGGAAGTAGCCTTCCTGAAGGCCATCGCGGATGAGACCCAAAAGGCAAGAAGAAAGTTGATACACTCTCTTGACGCGTGATGATTTTGGCCATCTTCATTTCTGTTCTAAGCTTGTTTTGCCCTTGTAGGAGATGCATTCCACCCGCAGAGTTTTAGCGGGAGGGCAGTCACGGGCATTCCAGCTCCAGGTATTTGAGACCCCCTTGGTTTATGCATTGACAAGTAGGCATCTTTGGTTCAAAGGAACTTTCGAGGATACTATCCCTTAGGGATTTCTCGGGTATCGCCCTTCTTGGGCTTGTACATCAGTTTCTTTTCGATCAATGCATCGAAACGCAAAACTTTTTGCATTTTCTTGAAAAAGAAACCTTAGGAAACACAAATATATAAAATCTCCCAAAATCATTCTTTCCATACTCGTCCGGGATGTCATGAACGGAAATACATCGTCAACGCCTCCTCCTACTATGAACCTGCACTTTTGACGTAGCATAGTGTAGGAAACACAAATTAACTTTGTTACTGAACACTCATGGTCACTCACAGCATTGGACACTTGTGCAACACAGACTACTCACTGCCGTTGTTTCAAGGCATCTTCAGAAAATTTGAACAAGTGATATAGTTGTTACAATTACTATTATTATTTTCAGATCTGATCTTCTGCCACTTGTGTAACTTGACATGCTGAGCCTGTTTTTGATCAGGTTGAGGTATTCCATCTGAAGCAACGGCTACAGATGGTAGAAGGAAGATCAGTGACGCCAAGGAAACCTCATAATCCTTAGTTGGCAACAACAGAAAAATGGTGGCTAGTTCGTGATCGCGTACTTACTACATCTATGGGGTATGGTGGTTGTGATTTGTAAATTGGCTTGTACATCGATTTATACTGGGTGTGTATATGTAACAATAGGTTCCATGTGTGAACCTTTGTGTTGCGTGGATTGATATTTGCAGAGATATTGTAGATGGTCAGTTGAGAGCAAATGTTAATGATTTTGTGTAGGTCAACTGGACTAATGTACTAGATTTCGAAATGCATCTTATATTGACGGTTATACTCGATGTAAACAAACAGTTGTGCTCAAAAGAAAGCTAGGGGGTTAGTTTTCTCGGTTGGTTTTTTTATCTCATTATTATTTGTGAATTGGTTAAAATCAAGTCAGCTCCGCCTACGAAAAAGGTGCATTATCAGGAAATACAACATTATCTAAGTTACTACTTGACAAGACATAAGTTCTGTTATGTAACCAAATAAAACTAGGAGGTGAGTAAGCAGTTTAGCAAGTACCACTCTCCAAAATCTAGAAAAAAACTTGGAAACCCGCACGACAAATGTGTCACTTTCCAAAATCTAAAGTCATGAGCACGTGGCATTTCTAATTTCTCTAGTCTATGCTTGTGTGGATATTGGAATAGGAAACTGGGAAAGAGAAATCGCTAGGAGACTATGGAGCAAGAAGAATAGGAGGAGGAGGTCGATGTCGAAGAAAGAAGATGAGGACAAATCGCCATTACAGCGTCAGATATAAAAGCTAAGTTGTAGAAGTAAAACGAAAGCGAGAAAAGAAGTTACAAGATAAGTCTCGGAATCTAGAATACCAACACACGGAACTTTTTGAAAACGAAAGAAGAGTATGAATTGAAAGCATTCCGTGAACTTAACTTTGTAAAAGAAAGAAAATTCACCTTTTTGCTACATGTGTCCCAAGATTCTTACAAATAGGGATGTTTTACAGCACATCCTACTACACAATTGGGGTGTAGTATATGGTTAATCCGACGGCTAAGACAATTTGGGCGCCCAAGGATTACTTTGTAATTTGTTAGTAATCCTAATTATTTTGCCAATTAATTCCAGCCATCGAGGAATTATGAAAGCCATAAGCCGGCGACGCCATTGGTCTCCTCGACGCTCTCTCTGTAGTTAGCTAGCTTAGTTTCTCGCAGTGCTCCACCTGCTGACCTCCGCTTGTCCGATCGAGATGAATGACAACTTTTCTGGTTTAGCTCGTTCAAGGAACATGCGGACCCGAATCAGCAAGGTTGAGCTGGATGACATGGAGCCGGCACTACGGCGTCCGGCCATCACCGGGGTGGACGCGAACCTAGACAAGTTCTCCGTAAAGGAAGATATCCGCACTCTGCGAACGACGAGAGCAAAACAACCCACGACGCCGGCGCCATCAAGTCCCTCCGCTCCGCATGGGCGACAAAGTCGAGCAGGTTCTCCGCCGCGCCAAGATCACAGCTTCGGGTCATGGGCGATGACCCCTGGAGTCTACCTTCTCGGCTGCCGCGTACATGACTGCCGGCCTCCTCCGAAGCTCCACCATGACACACACCACGGTTATGACGGAGTTGATGGCGCGCGCGAGCATGTCCTGGTTGACCGAATTGATCTGTCCCGCTCGAGCTTGGCTTGCCGCCGGATCGGTCGGTGAGGAGGCGGTCGGCACAACAAATGGCGAGCTAGGCAGCGTGCTGGAAGGTGAGCACGTCCAGCGGCAATCCTAGCACACGCGCGAGCTTCCTAGACATCAGCTCGCAACAGCTAGCTTGCCATGCACACGAGTACGCATGGGGCTGCAACCTGCATCGCCGGTGCCATGGCCACCGGATTTGGAACAGTGTATTGTCCAAAATACCCCTCGCTCCTAAATATACTACACAAAATGTTGCCTAGTATTACCGCTCTGGACCGTTGGATTGGTGGAAATAAATGGCCCAAAATTATCTGATGCACCGTAAAATAACCCTACAAATATCCTTACGGGTTCCCGCCGGTAAGTACTACTCGCTATAGTATATGTGGATGGGTTGATTGATTAGTTCTTTTCATCGGTTCGTATTTTCATTTGCGTTGAACTAGTGCATTAAACTTGACATGATATCAGAACTGTGTGGTTTTGGGTTCAAGTCTTGGTTTTTGAAATTTATTTGTGCAATTCTACTAGTTACTTCTTTGACCCCATCTCTGTTCACGTATATGTCTTTTGAGTCATACGTGAGATCCACGCCGGGAAGGAGAACGGCCGGCGGGAGGGCGGTTGCAGCTGCGCCGCCGCCGCTGCTTCTAGGTCGCGAGAGAGCGAGAGGACCGAGCGGAGGGTCATGGGAGCGAAGGGTCAGCACAACTCGCGAATATCACACGATGTCGAGGGTTTGCCCTCGACATTCGCCGCTCTTCTTTTTGCCGTCCCGAGCCCTCGCTCGATATCTTACGCGAATACCCAGGTCGAATACCTACCGCATCCGAACAGCACAATTTCGTATATTCGGATGGGAGCCTCGCGAATATCCAATATCCAGCCTCAATATGAACATCCGAACGAGGCATAAATGTTTTTTTTCATATATACCGCACATACATGGGAAGATTTTCATTTTATATAACCACACTCAACAAGTGTCACTTTCCAAAAGTGGTTGTCATGAGCACTTTGCCATTTCTCTAGTTTGTGCTTGTTAGAGATAGGAATTTAAACCATATGTAAAACGTATTGGCTAGAGTATGAAGCCAATACGGGTTCTATCTCCCTACCGTGTCGAACTCTGTAATTGCTAAAGTGTCGCATTGCACTTCCATATAAATAAACAGATACACGGCTCGGTTGTGCTGTCGACACGGACGGTGCTGCGGAGGACGGGCCATCATTGGTCTGGACATGATCCGAGCTGATGCCTCTGACGCCGTGGGTGATCCCATGGAGAATCATCATGGTTTTCAGTGCCAGCGCTGTCTTCTTCCCCTGATATTTCTTGCGTGCTGTTTTCACTATTTTGAGCACCATTTTCACCAAAATTTTCACCAGTTTGATTCTGCTGCAATATCTCAGGAAACACATTAGTAGGATTAGTCAATGCTGAATATTCAATATTTTCGCCCCCATGTTCAACATTGCCAAGAGAGGATTCAAGAAGAACTATTTCACGACGCAACAAGCGCGTTTGGGTGAAGTTCTTTGAAAGGAAAAACAGCTTCATCAAAAACAACATCTCTTGACACATAGACCCGCCCGGTGGAAACATCGAGACACTTAACTCCCTTGTGAATATGACTATAGCCCAAAAACACGCATCACTTAGAGCGGAAAGCAAGTTTTCGCGTGTTATATGGACGAAGATTAGGCCAACACGCGCAGCCAAAACACGAAGAGATTTGTAGTTTGGTGTAGTTCCTAAAAGACGATGTGCGGGCGTGTCATTTTTAATAACTTTACTCGGAAGGATGTTAATGAGATGTGTTGCCGTGAGAAAAGCTTCATCCCAAAATTTTAGGGGCATTGAAGCATGAGCAAGAAGAGCTAGTCCAACCTCAACAATGTGTCGATGCTTTCTTTCTGCAGCACCATTCTGTTGATGCGCATGAGGACAAGAAACATGATGAGCAATGCCATGTGTTTGAAAGAAAGAATTTAGCTTAACATATTCACCTCCCCAGTCAGATTGAATCGTAAGAATTTTCTTATCAAATTTTCTCTCAACAAGCTTTTGAAAGTTCATGAAGGCTTGGAAAACATCAGACTTATTTTTCAAGAGATATATCCATGTAAATTTACTATAATCATCAATGAAGCTTACATAATAATTGTGCCATCCAACAGAAGTGGCTCTACACCACAGCACAGTATTCCCTACCGACGTGTGTCGGGAATAATCACTATGGACGACCGAATGTCGGTTGGGAAAACTCCTATCCGATGGTTGGTCGGTAAAACATAAATACAACAGCTGACTGTCAGTCGGGGATGTTGAGAAAACTAGCGACGAACTGTCGGTCGGGAATATGGACATAGGCGTTGAACCGTTGGTCGGCAAGCAATGCCGACCAACAGTTGGTCGCTAACTGGGCCGGCAGTGCGCGCGCGGCCGAAACTTTAGAGCGGGAAAATTGAGCCCAGCCCGCGAACTGAGGCGAAAGACCCACCAAACCGACATGGTATATATATCATAGCTAACCCTAACCCTCCTATCCTCGATCCCTCTCTCACTCCGGCGGCGGCGTCCAGAACTCCAGATCTCTCTTCTCCGAACATCCAGATCCAATCCTCCCCCTGCTCCGCCTACATTCGCCTGTCAGCGCGCTGGGTGCACGCCTCAACCACTTCTCCTCCGTGCCGGCCCATCCCGCGATGAAACCACTTCTCCTCCGTGCCGGCCCATCCCGCGATGAACCACATCGACGAATTCGTTCGGTTCCCAAGCCGCCTCGTGTGCTAGCGATCTCTGGGCTGTGGCTGCTGCCTGCTGGTTTCGCCGTCCGAGCTCCACCGACGCACTGTCTTCTGGAGGTCGGCGTTGCTGATGTTGTTCTTCTGAGCGGTTGCGGTTGAAGGAAATCAAGGCAGGGAGCAGGCCATGCAGATGCCTTGGAGCAGCAGCCGCAGCAGCTCCACGATGGTGCGTCCCCTTCCTCTCTAGCCCCACTAGTTATTGTTGTTCTGTATATTGCATCCAGGGGTCGGTGTGCCACTGGAGATTTTATATGTGATTTTTTGTGATTGGAGATCTAGTGGAGTGCATTCCGAGTGTGCTAGCTGTCTATTTATCTCTGGGGATCAGTCCCTAGCATGTGTTTTCTTTTATCTTTGACATGACTGTTGCGAGCAATGGCAGATGGGTGTCCAACAGTTCAGCAATTAAAAACTGGATGCTTATCTTCTATTAAGATCAGTTTTTTAAATGTATTTCCAAATGAACATGCATACCTGGAGCAATTTGCAGAGTTCTGACTTAATGACTAGATGGTTTTACTTTAAGTAGGATTGACCCACTAAAAGTTTGTCGCATTCCTTCATAAGCAAACTGTTATGTTTTGTATCTGATAAATTTGGTCAGGTGCAGCGCACTTATGCTAGATAGGGCTATTCTCAAAGTACCAAGATTATCTGCCATTATATATATCTTGTTGGCTGAAATCATTTCCCTTCTCATGGAAGTTCTCTTGTTAGCCATTGGTCATTCTACTTCATGATTTAGTTGAACTGAGTTAAGAAATTCATAAGGGTGCAGATTTGAGCCTAGTTTTTAACCACTTATTACTTTGCAGTGATTTTGAAGAAAGAACATTCAACAGTGTCCTTCCATTGCAAGTTTTTTTAGATGACAAGTTATTTTCGCTGTAATACTTGAATTGCTAGCTTGCCGTAACTGATAGCTTTGCCACAGGATGGTTCAGTACGTACACTTCTTCTATATTGTGTATTGTGGCATACTGACTTGTATGGTTCTTTTTTGTAGGCTAATTTGGGCAGCGGTATAGTTTTGTTCTGCATATGGCCATGACTGTTGTGGGAACTGGGAACACCGTGCAGCCATTAATCTAGGAGACGACTGGTTTTTAGTATGCTTCTCCTTCTCGCCAGCAAGGTAGTTACTATGAAGCAATCATATGAGTCTGCATCGGGTGTCATCACATAGTCAGCATAAGTTTATTTCTATTTTAATCAAAAAATAGTAACTTTGAGTCATTGATTTGCTGCCAATGACAGTACTAGCTATTGTATTCTTTGAATCAAAATGCTGTCCATATAGATGATTGGCAAAGATACAATGCATTCACAGACTTTCCTTTTGTTAGGTGAATTTTTTATGTCGTTTCATCAAATGAGACTTTAGCCTTCAGTTACATAGATAGCTGATACTTTTTTTTCAGTCGCAAAAAAAGAAACTGATACTATTTTAACCACCATCTAAATAAATACAGACTTGTGAAAATCAGTAGGTATGCATGCAACCCCATGAACACACATTAATCACTAAACTTTAGTGCAACCTATATATCATGCATACTGGCAATCTATTCCATTACTGCACGCATGGACATAATTCTAATATAGTTCAACTACAGTTGCATGTCCTGATGAACTAAGTGTGAAGTGTAAGTATTCATGTCATGAATGCAAAAAAGTAATGGACTTGGTTGCCCTTTGTAGGAAAGACATTCAAGAGGATGAGGAACCAGAAACTGGCGATTAGCGACAAGAGACTATTTTGTGTATTGGAGCGACAAGTGACTATTTTGTGTATTGGAGCAGAATTTCCGTGCAGTTTAGCCATCGTTTTGTAAACCTATATACTGTCTCTTGTCAACTTGATAGAGCAATGGAGCATTATGAATTGTTAGACATGCACTTTATAGACGTTATTTTGTGTAAACCTATCTGGTGTTGGTCACCAAAGTATAATGTAAACCTATTTGGTTTAATGGAGCAACTATATTGTTTGGTTCTTGTTCGTTAGTGCAACTTGATTTATACTGTATTGGATGCTATTGTCATTGTAATCAGGCAATTGCTAAATTAAATGTTATCCTGTATGACAGAATACCATCTGATTGTTGGTCGGTGAAACAAAACAATGTCCGATAGTTGGTCGGGAAAAGTCCATGGTATGGCCAACAAAATGTTGGTCGGCAAATAAAATGCTGTCCATAAGTCGGTCGGCATAAAATGTCGGTCGGGAAAGAAACGTCGGTCGGGATAGAAAACGTCGGTCGGTAAAGCTTTTGAACAGCCATCGAACTGTCGGTCGGCAAAACAATGTCGGTCGGGAAAGGGCTTTCCCGACTGGACTTTCGGTGACCGACAAGGTCGGTCGGCAATACCCATCCCCGACCGACTTTCTGTCGGTGAAAGCGTTTTCCCTACCGATTTCGCAGTTGGGGATGTAGTGTCGTGGTGTAGTGTGGGTGCTGGACCCCAAACATCAGTAAACACTAATTGAAGAGGAAACATGGATACACTATGAGATACTGGGTATGGAAGTTGATGACTCTTTGCTTGTTGACATGGATCACAAATAGACCTAAAACTCGAATATCTAACAAAAGGAAGCTTATGTTTGCTAATAACTTGCATAACTACTTGCGAAGAGGGATGTCCAAGGCGACTATGCCACTGAGCTTGGGAAGGCTTGCTAACAAGGAAGGCATGCTTCTGATGGGACGACTCTATCATGGAAGATATGAGTGGATAAAGGCCGCCAACGCATCGTCCTCTATGAAGAATCTTTCTCGTGTCCTGATCCTTAATCAAAAAGAAAGAGGGATGAAATTCAAGGAAAACATGATTATCAAGGGTAAAGCGATGAACGGACATGAGATTTTTGGAAGCTTGAGGAACATGAAGAATATTTCTAAGAGCAAAGTTTTTAATGGGGTTACGAATTATTGAATGTCCAACATGACAAATATCCATACCTTGCCCGTTAGCCGTGTTCACTTTGTCATAGCCATCGTAGCCCTCACGCATAGCCAGGTTGTTGAGCTCTCCCGTGATGTGGTGAGTGGCACCCGAATCAGGGTACCAATTTGTGTCGATCCCATAGGCGTGAGCATCTTCAGTTGTCTCTTCATCAACATCATCAAAACGGTACCAGCAATGCTTCGCTGGATGCCCTTCTCGATTGCAGATCTGGCATGTGACATCTATCCATGGAGTGGTACGACGACGGCGCCCCCGTCCACGTCCACCTCCAGAGTTATTGCGACCACCCCCTCCACGCTGAGGGTTTCTGGGCCGATCATCATGGTTCTGATCGTCTCGGCGTCTCCCATCGTACTGATCATTACGACGCCGATCATCCCGGCCACCATTGTTGCCGAAGTTGCCGAAATTCTTGGGACGATATCCATATCCTCCACGATTGCGTCCACGCATTGCGGCATTCGCTAAGGACTCAAAGCCATCATGAACGGGAGAGACAGTGCCTTGTTGGCGCTGCAACACTTGACGTTGCTCATAGGTCTGAACCTGAGAGTAAAGTTCAGCGACTGAAAGCAAAGTTTTCACCACGCCGAGAGCAGCAACCAGGGCATTGTAGTCCGATCCGAGACCCGCAAGTAGATAGGAGACGAGTTCATCTTCCTCCAGCGGCTTCCCTGCTCCTGCCAGCTCATCAGCAAACCCTTGCATGGTGGAGAAGAAGGTTGCTGTACTCATGTTGATTCTTTTGGTGTTGGCCAACGCGATCCTCAGATTCGTGATCTTGGACCTGCTCTGCGAGGCGAACATCTCTTCTATCACCGCCCAGACATCAGCGGCATGCTCTAGCCGAAGGACATGCATCAGGACTTCCTTGGCGAGCGAATTGACGAGGTAGCGAAGGACCTCTTGATCCCGGGCGAGCCAAGCTGCATATTCCGGGTTCGGAACTATGACTGGATCCTCGTCTTTGTCTGGATTTGCGCTAGCGATCTTTTGCACGGGCGCGGCCTCAGTGCCGTCGATGATGCCCATGAGCTGCGCGCCACGGATGGCAGGAAGGACCTGCACTTTCCACAGCAGATAGTTTCCCCGCGTCAGTTTTTCCGACGGCGGGCCACCGAGGTTTGCACAGCGCTGCTTGACGACGACGCCATGGATTGAAACTCGGTGGATTCTTGCCGGTAGATCGATTCTCTAGGGTTTGGTAGGAAGAGGTGGCTCTGATACCATGTAAAGATTTGGAAGCATTTCTACTCGGTGCACAACCGAGCCGCGTATCTGTTTATTTATATGGAAAGAGTATGAAGCCAATACGGGTTCTATCTCCCTACCGTGTCGAACTCTGTAATGGCTAGAGTATGAAGCCAATACGGGTTCTATCTCCCTACCGTGTCGAACTCTGTAATTGCTAAAGTGCCGCATTGCACTTCCATATAAATAAACAGATACGCGGCTCGGTTGTGCACCGAGTAGAAACGCTTCCAAATCTTTACAGTGCTTATGTGGAAACAGCAATAGAAAATTAGGGAAGAGAATTATGTACGTACGTCAATCAAGAGGGTAGGTAGGAGGGGACGACAGACCTCGAGAGTGAACGACCATCCCAAGAGGCTAACCGACAACCTTTTTTTTTTTTGAAACTGAGGCAAAAGATTTGCCTCATCCATTTATTAAGGAGAAGAGAGTTGCCCAATTTATTTACGGAAAATCAGGCAAAAACCTTTACAAACTTGGTCACAAAAGCAACCAAGACACCACCCAACACACAAGTGGACTACTCCCAAAATAGAACACACAACCAAAGAAACACACAAACACACGTTCGCAACACGAAACTCCAACAACACACAGATAGAAGAGACACACCGTCATCAAAGTGCCCCCTTAGACCAGCGATGACTCGAGGGAACCACATTTGCAAAGGCAACAAACACGAGCACGACCACGATGACACGCCAAGACACCGAGAACCATCCATCAAGCAACTTCAGGCGCCTTTCCAGTAGCGCCACCTTTTTGCTTCTGCATTTTGATTTCTCCTTCACGCTGTCTCTTTTTGTCTTATCCCTGCTAGCCTTCTCCTTCAAGAGACATCCAATCGTCTTGCCAGATCCAGTGTTAGCAGCAGCCAAAGTGGCGAAGAATTCACAAATCTCTTTGGGAACGAGAGAGCCAGGCACACGTGGCAACGGTCCAGACGCAGCAACCATAACACCAACAGGAACAGACACACGCGAGAGAGAGACTGCACCGTCAACAACACCACTTCCCTCAAAGTCTAGCGCCTGACTCGTCGGTGAAGCCACGACTGAAATCTCAGGCAAAACCCCCTTCACTTGCTCACCTGGAAGAGGCAAAACCGGTTCCCCACACAACTCCACAATCTCGGGCATCATCTGCATCATCGGAGCCACGACGGACGAGCTGGCCCTAGCAGTAGGAGAGAAACTGCCATAGAGACCCGATCCTCCCATGTCCGTGAGGCCAACATCAGTCACAATCAGAGGGCGCAGCTCAGACGAATCATTATGCAACACAGACGGCGACTGGGATAGCTTACCCAGTACAGACTCAGCACGCTCCAGGAAGCTCCCAATCCATAACATCCAACCTTGCATGGAGTCAATGACATCGCGCAAAGGTTGGACTGTCTCCTCAAGCCGAAAGGAAGCCATGTCGAGTAGCTCAGAGCGCAACAGCTTAGCCTGCCCCTCTAAACTGGAACGCAGCGACATATCCTCTGAGTCCAAAGAGCCAAAGGGCGGAGAAACGAGCGATGCCCATGAATGATGACGCGATTTGGAAGGGAGCGAGACTTCTCTCTGAGTGTGACGAGGAGCTGGAGGTTGACATGGCCCGGCCGGTAGGAAGGATGACGACGGAGCAGGGCCTCCCAACATGCTAAGCGGACGCCAAGCGTTGCGGCAATCACGTGCCCGATGACCATTCTCAAGGCACCGAGAACACCTGAAGGGATCTCTACACGAAGCTGCACGGTGTCCAGGAGCAAGGCACCTGCAGCATCTTCCCGCAAGCCAAGCCGGAATGCGACGAGGAGCAACTGACGGGACGAGCGACACTGGGCGACGCGGGCACGGTGAGTGCTCATCCGCCTCACCTTGCACGCACGGGCAAGCCACCGAAGCCAAGCCGAGGTCATTGGATTCAGCCAACAGCGCCCGCTGGGTCATCACCGCCGCATTGGCTTCGCCCTTGTCGACAACCGCTGCATCGTCGATCTTGGTGGCAGCCGGCGGCGTCTGGGGGGGCAGCTCCTCTTCATCGTCCTCCTGGTCGTCCTCCTTCGCATCAGCAGTGGAGGCCCACGAAGGAGGCCACGGCGCGGCGGAGGGGGCCGACGTAGCCGGAGCAGCGGAGCAGCCCAACGCTGGATGCGGCTGCGGCGGCGACAGGGGATCCCGATCCCGTCCGGGACGAGCGTCGGAGGGGGCTTGTGGCGTGCTGGCTGAGGTCGGAGCGCTGGGAGGCGTCGGCAGCATGCAGCTCGGGACAGAGGGTGAGGGCGGGACGGGCGACGGGGCTGTGGCCGGCAAGGACTGGAGGGACGGCGCAGGGTTGCTCGAGCTCATCTTCCACGCTTGTACCTGCGGAGACGAAGGAGGGAGAGGCCTAGCGGCCGCGGCGGACACGTGCGAGGCCAGAGCGAGGAGATCCGGCCGGCGGCGGCCGCGCGCTCACGCGGCCATGGGCGCGGTCGCGAGAGCCTTTTTTGAAAGAGTTCGTGGTCTGTATGATGCATATCCATTCCTAAACATGTTTTTAATATTCTGCTGGATCACACAAAGCAGAAAAAATACTGCGGATGGATGACATGGAAGTGTTAATGAATTGAAGAACCTCATTCAGGTTATATTTCTACCCTGGATAAAAAGGTGATAACCATCAGCCTGGGCTAACCGACAACCTGACATGCCTTCTCCCTAGTCTAGAGGAATACCTCATCAAAGTGTCGCGTCTCTATATTTTTTCTGACATAGAAGTAGGTAACACATACACCTTGTGATGCTGAGACTCGACTTCTGGCAACGATGAAATCATATATGTTGAGATGGGCGGTGCGATACAGGAGAAGATGGAACAAGAAAGAGGAGGAGAAGCCAGCGGCGAAAAAGGAAGTATAGAGTGAATCGCCAGTGAAGGATGGAGAACGCGGGGGATTGGAGACAAGTCTTGGAATCCGAACTGAAACAAAAATAATAATGCGGCCTCCCTATAGATGGTGAAGAAACAACGGAATCGCGAGTGAAGGATAGAAAGGGGAGAGGGGGTTTGGTCGGCTAGGATGAGGTCTTCTCGCCCAAACCATAGAAGGGCATGAGGTTTGGTAGCTAGGATGAGAGATCTAGACAAGTGGAGCTTAGCAACAATGGAAGAGAGAGAAAGTGAAGTTGTGGCTGGCTTTTGGGGAAGAAGAAGGCCTAATATATGTCGCCTCAAAATCTAGCCGTTGCAGGAAACTTAGCCCGGAGTCTCCAGCCTGGAGACACTGGATTCTCCGGCCTAGCCCGGAATTTACGGTCCTGGGCACGGGAATCTCCGGCCTGGCTGACGCATGCGAGAGTCTCCGGGCAAAACTCCGGACTAACTCGGTAAATGTGGGGACCCCGGACTAGCTGTCCGAAATACCCGATTATGCTTAACACAACGATCCCGTGATCAGTCTGTCGTTGCACATAATCCGAATTGAATACCAAAGTTTACATCCATTACAATACCGAATTAAAAGTGTTACATAAATGGTCATTTAGACCAAGTCTTACATAGGTGCCTTCATGGGCCAAACCAAAATATCAGCGGAAGCTACGGCGTGGTAGACATCATATTCTAACGATGACGACCCGACAGGCAGCTAACTTGTGGAGATCCTTAGTTCGCATAGAAGTCGCCATACTCCTGCTCGGCGTAGTGCGAAGCCAATCATCGGCTTCTAGGGGGTGAAGTCCCTTGGAATAGGTAGGTGGGTTGGTCTTCTGGAAATCGCTCAAAGTGGATTGCTGGTTTCCATCGCCATTGCCATTACCACCATTGTTGTTGTTGTTGTTATTGTTGTTGTTTTGGTTGAGATGGGCGGCAGCGATCTGCTGCAGGGCAGCGAGATGAGCTTGGCGCTCTTCCGGGCATTTTCACGTTCCTCCATGATAAGCGCGAGAAGTTGGGCGGCGGTTGGGTCCGGTGGTGGTGGTGCTCCTCCTTCCGCACGACGGGGCGGCATCCTGAAGCACACGGGTATAAGGGGCAAGAAAAAAAGTTTCGACTAAGGGAAAAGATGATTTCGCGAAGTGGTTAATTAATTACTGCTTATAGAAAATATTTCACACAGATCAAACAAGACAAACATACTTATATATCACAACATCACATCAGGGAGTTCACAACATCGAGATTACAACATCGCCTTACATCTACTGTACCTAATACAGGGTTTCCAAAAGAACCACTACTTCGACTCGACTAGCGATAGGGTCAACCTAATCCTGCGATAGTACTCAAGTCACTCGCCTACTGAGATGGAACTTTGGGCTCCATGCCCACATCTTCCATCAGGGAATCGCCACAGGACAGGAATTCTTCAACCTCTTCTCGAGATACTGGACCTTTCCTACGAGCTCCTTAACCTGAGACTCCTTATGTTCCATCTTCTCCTAAAGGTCTCCCAGTTGCTCTCTGAGGTAATCATTCGAGAGCTGATTCCTTTTCTTTATCTTATTTAAACGGTTACGGGAGTTCTTTGATATCTTCAGCTTATTCTGGGATGCTTGTAGTTGTTTCTGAACAATCTGTAGCTCCTCCTGAGCATCAAATAGCTCCCCATTGATGTCAGCGATCTGCATGTCCTTGAGGTCACAATCCATACGTGCATGACAAAGCTTGTCCTGTGTCTGGTGGAGCAAGTGCTCCACGTCCTCCAGGTGTTGTCCGAAGTCGTGGTGCTGGCGAGTCGGAAGTGGATTTCCCATAGAGTCACGCCTCCCGTAGAACTGGAAACGGGAGTTTGCCAACTCCTCCTTGTGTACTTCACAAAGTCGGGCCAATAACCTCTCCATGGCTTGACCCAGTCCGGCGTTCCAGCTAACGTCAATGATGGTGGTGATCATAGTCTCGGAATGGAGAGACTTGAGATTACCCCGAACAGACGACTCGATTAACCAACTCAGGTTTCCGTTGCCATTAATGTTAACCTGAGCTCCCTTAAACTCTGGAGCGGGGCGACCTAACAGCTTGCTCAACTCGAACAAGTCCTTCTCGAACATCAACTTGCCGTCCTCTCAAGCTGAACGAACTCGGTCCAATGGATTGCCATCTACAATTTTTAACAAAATTTTAAGTTTAGGAGGTGACAAGTGTATCAAAATTTTAAATGTAGTGAGGCAACAAGTGAGTCAAATTTTAAGCTTAATGAGAAGTGTGCAAAATTTTAAGGATACAAGGAAAATGTAGATTTAATGAGAGTAAAATTTTGCATAAGTAAGAGGATTGGAGATAAGTAGTTTTCGAAAATACTTCACTCCTTTCTTTTAGAAATTAATCTTTTGTAACATTTGTCTAACGACCATGCTAACTAAGGTTTCCTAAAGTCAGGATGGCTCTGATACCAAGTCTGTGGGGACCCCGGACTAGCTGTCCGAAATACCCGATTATGCTTAACACAACGATCCCGTGATCAGTCTGTCGTTGCACATAATCCGAATTGAATACCAAAGTTTACATCCATTACAATACCGAATTAAAAGTCTTACATAAATGGTCATTTAGACCAAGTCTTACATAGGTGCCTTCATGGGCCAAACCAAAATATCAGCGGAAGCTACGGCGTAGTAGACATCATATTCTAACGATGACGACCCGACAGGCAGCTGACTTGTGGAGATCCTTAGTTCGCATAGAAGTCGCCATACTCCTGCTCGGCGTAGTGCTCCTCCTCGTAGTCTGGCTAGGACAATAGCCAGGGACGAAACCAATATGAGTACATTTGAATGTACTCGCAAACTACCCCAACATGAGTATGCACTAGTTTTTTTTAATTTCCAGCTTTTATTTATTTAAAACATCTCTATATCTTTATTGAAAAAGGTAAGAAGAGTTTTATAACCACTTTTAAAGAAATCACCATTTTATCTGTTTCTCCAAAACTCCTCCTTTTTCCGACCATGGCCCGTCATGGTCCACTTCCTCCAACAACCTCATACCGATCCGTTGGTATAGGTGTAAGGAACATTCTCCACTTCATTTTCTTTTCAAAACTCAAAGTCTTTTAAAAACTTGCACATGGTCTTAGGACAGCCTCCCAACTGTCCATATCCGAGGACTCGGCTATTCGAATAGTTTTAACCCTCTGCAGAGGTAGCACGCTTTTAGCCCACATTCATCCGGTAACTCATCGTGTCAGCCACGTCCCGCCATACCAGGTATGCGAAGTTGAGCCACCGACCATAGCCTCTTATTTGCTCATGCTAGTATAGGATCCTTCCCATATGACACTTTCCATCTACACTCAGTCCAGTTTCCCGTCAGAAACCCTAAGTGTGAGGACTCATAGTTTTGTCCGGCGGTTTATGGTGGAACCTTCTATCCTCCCCACCAACTTGTGTGAGGACCCGGGTCAGGGGGTAGGTCCTCGGACCATCCCCTCATGCATAACGGAGTGATCTCCGTCGATGAGGTATCCCATACTAATAAGAGCAAACTACATGACTAAGCCCTGTTCCCATATGAGGGTAAATGTGGTCGCACAGGGTAAGATTGGTAGTCATAGTACTAGGACACTGTGCATTTTTCATAAACACCACCATTCTCCATTTCTCCACTTCAACACCGACATCTCGGCATTCCATAATCACTCAAGTATTTTCAAAGGAGTTTTGAATAAACAACATTGTTTCCCATCCTCTAGTTTTATATAAACTACCTTATATTCATAGGGTGGCAAAATAATATCCATATACTTTTGAAAAGGTTTTGTAAACCATTGCTTTAAGAGTAAATCATTTAATCAAAGTAGATGCATATGTATTTAGGTGCAAGCTCGGAGAGTAGCTTGCCTTGCTCGGCAAAGTGGACTTGGTCTTGATCTTCAGATTCAACAAACTCTCCTTCCTCGATAAATCCGACAGCGTTCTCGTCTAATAAATAAACAAACAATACAAACAATCACTAAACTACTCAAGCAACATCACAACATAACAATCATAAGCATCACAAATAGCTACTGCACACATCAAACAATACAATTTGGTTTCAAAAATAATTGAATTAAACAATATTTATTTATGTCCAAAATTATGGCAGAAACTTGTTAAACACGTTTAATTGCACAACTTGAGTTCTGTTGGTCAAAAAATACAAACTAAATTTCTACACAAGCTACTGATGTGTAGAAGACAACCCAATTTGATTTGGATTAATTGGAGTCACCAAACTCCCTACACAAATGTTTTAATCCAGTAACTTAACAATCAAGTTTTGGCTACCAATTAAGTTCTATTGATCCTAAAATTAAATCCTTTTAGGGTAACTAAACATGACTAAATTTGATCTAACAAAATTGGTCCTAAGTCATTTTGGTTAACCATTAAACATATTTAATTGTTTTAGGGCAGAATGGTGTTCTAACTTCATCTTTATACTAAACAATTATTACTGCACAATTAATTCTACCAAAATTAGGGAAGCTAATACATGGCAGTACTAAGCTAACAAAATTGGTTTGGAATTATTTGGACTAACAGAGTATCAGAAACAAACAAGTTTAGATTTTAAACCTTCTGTAGTATTTTTAATAATACTTTTTAACTATTTATTTAAATGACATGAGACCACTTGGGTTGGTTAAAAAATTTCATAAGCTTTTCAGAACAATTGGATTCGATTTATTTGGATTCTTAAATCTCAAGTTATTGAATTTTGAAGTTAGGTCCAGTACTGATATTACAGAGAAGTTTAAATTCAAAATTAATTGTTCTCTGGATAATGTTGAAAACTATGACAGGTGGGGTCTACGCGTCAGCGACACGGTGCGCGAGTGGAAATGTTTAAGTATCTGACGAGCGGGGCCCGCTCGTCAGTGGCTGTTCTATTCGAAACGGTACGCGACCGTTGATCAACGATCGAACGGCTCACGGAGCCCGCGTTCATCGACGACCTAAACATGGCGTCGCCGGAGCTCCGGCGACGGCGAGGGTGGCCAGAGGGGTTACCTGGGTGGTCTAGGGATGGTGGATATGACGCGAAACGACGGCGGCGGCGTGGGGAGAGCTCCTGGTCGAGTTGTGCTTGCTGGGATGGAGTGCAGCGTCCACGGCGAGCTGCTGCACTTCCGCGGCCACGGGCAGCACTCCGGCGAGCTCCTGGCGTCTCCCCTGTGCACGATACAGAGGGAAAAGCGAGGCGTGAGAGACTGGTGTCCAAAAGGAAGGGAGTAGGGGCCAGAGAGGAGAGAATGGGAGGGTGTGGCGTCGCGGCCATGTCCGACCTCGACGGCGACAGTGGCGGCAGCGTGCACGCCCTCCTGGCGGTGCCTCGATGAAATTGGAGAGGGGGAGAGAGAGTGCGGATGGTGTGGAGTGTGCAGAGGGGCTCGGGTGGTTTTATAGCGCGGGGACGGTCCACGATGGTCGCGGTTCACGGCGACGTCCATGGCGCGCCCGCGGCGATCTTTTACTCGATTCCGCGGCGGAGGTGCAGGGGATCGTGGCGACGTGGTGTCTACCGGGTCCGGACGCATTCTAGAAGCTTTGGCTCGAGCCTTGCGTGTCGAGGTGCAGGGAGGAGCGCTAATTTGGGTCGGCCTCGCCGGGCTCGACACGGCGGAGCAGAGGGGACAGGGGCGGCATAGGGGCACGGGAGAGGCTCGAGTGCTTCTCCTCGGCGCAGAGGTTGCAGGGCACGGTGGCGTGGACGAGCGCGAGCAGGGGGGGCCTGGGTGGCCAGAAATCGGCGAGGAGCGCCACGGCGACACGGCGCTGTGCGTCGGGGCGAGGGGGTGAGGTAGACGATGGCAATTTTGCCAAAACCCCCCTGCCTCCTTTTCTTTCCTGTTTTTCTTTTTTTTCTTTTTAGTCCAGTAGATTTTCTAGGATTTATTTGGGGCACTTAAACATTTTAGAAAAATTTGCAAATAATTGTGGGGCCTCCCCATAACATGTAGAAGCTCCACAAAATTTGGCTTTGCAAAATAAAATGTTTTGAATCATTTTCATTCATAGGGTTTTGAATTTGGTATTTTGGTTTATTTCAAATTGATTTTACTTTACAAGTTTAAAACTAGTTTAAAAATAGTATTGGAGAGGGAAAGTAGTAAGAATCAAAATGGGAGTGTTTACATCACCACTCCTCTGAATTTTGTTTGAAACAATTTTGAGTTTCTTATTTGGAGAATTTGTGTGGCACTTGCCACATTTATTTTTCTTGTTTTGCTTTTATTTTATTTCTCTTCTTTTCTTCATGTTCATAAATAGAGCAAGCAACTAACACAAACAAGAAGAAATAAACAACACAAGCAACCATATGCAATCAACACATAATAATCAACAAAAGTTTTTGTTGGCTCTCATTTTTGGGACAATAATATTGATTAATAATTTTGGGATGTTACAGTAAACGGCACCAGAGAGTTGCACCACTTGGCGCAACTCTTGGAACTACCGGAGTCTCCGGCCTGAATACACCGGAGTTTTCAAACACTTTTCTAGCTGCATCTAGGCTTTGAGGTCTCTCTGCAAAGTTGCATGGGAAGGTTTAGTGAGTATAAATCTGTTTTTGTGCATGTGAAAAGATTTTTCCACGCCTTCCATCGAGCAACCCTTATTGATAGTACGGATGCCCTTCGAATCAATAAACAAAGAATATACAGACAGCGTTTTCGATCTTTTCTCCTTTCTGAGGGGTCACTGTCTTGTGCTTTTCATCATTTTTACACAGCAGAAAGTACAGAATATTTCACACTGATATTTTGCACACTGTCCGCAACCCCGATAGGATGGGGTTTCTAGGATGACATAGTTGTTAGAGTATATGTACCATACGTATACGATACGGAGTAGTACTCCGATCATATACGTTGGCTGATGAGGCAGTACATGTACCCTGTACATGTACCGGGTGATCAGCACCAAAACACCAAAGTTGTAAGCCACGCAGGGGGCTTTTCCCTGCTGTTATAACACGAAGCCGATCGACCCAGAAGGGCAACGATCGTTCCCACAAACATAAACATGGTATCAGAGCTCGGCTCTTCCGAGACCTAGCCACCGCAAAACCCTAGAAAATCAGCTGCCGCCGCCGCCGCAATCCTTGCCGCCGCCGCCACCTCACATCCTGCCGTCACTGCCGCAATCTACCGCCGCCGCCGCTGCAGTTTCTGTCGCCGCCGCCGCATCAAAAATCTGCTCCCTCCATCGTCGGTTCCATGGCCTCTTCGTCAACTGCGCCTGTCCTGGCTGCGGCCCTCGGATCGCCTCTGACGCAGCTGCTGACACGAGAGAACTTCTTGGTGTGGAAGGCCCTCGGTGTCCCTGCCCTGCGTGGTGCTCGCGTTCTTGCTCTTGTCGAAGGAACTGACACCGCGCTGGAAGAATTTGTGGAGGTTGAGAATATCAACAAGAAAACAGTCAAGGTGGAGAATCCCGACTATGTTTCGTGGATCGCACGTGATCAGCAAGTGCTGCGGTTCATCCCGAACTCGCTGTCACCGGATGTTCTTGCCCATGTCATCGGGCTCGAGTCCTCCGCTGAAGTTTGGGCTGCAATCAACACCCTCGTTTCCGCCAAGTCTCGGTCACGAGTTCAACAACTTCGTTCTGCCCTCAATGACACCAAAAAGAATGACATGTCTGCTACAAAATACTTTGCCAAGATGAAAACGTTTGCCTCCGAACTTGCTGCTGCCGGTAAAGCTCTTGATGATGATGAACTGATATGGTATATTTTACATGGCCTTGGCAGCTCGTACAACAGTCTCAAGACAGCCATCAACGCCAATCCGAGCACCTCTCTCTCTGATTTGTTCAACCAGCTGCAGGCCTTTGATCAACTCCACACCCCTGACGAAGGTGAGGAAGGGTTTACCTCCTCGGCCAACCTGGCGCGCCGTGGTGGTGGTGACCCTCGCACTCAGCCGCGTGGTCAGGACCGTGGACGTAATGATGATCGCCAGGACAGCCGTGGAAGGCAGCAGTATGAAAACCGTGGTGATTACCGTGGTCGCCAGGATGATCGTGGCTCCCGTGATCACCATGACCGTGATTGGGATCGCCGTGATGGTGGCGGTAGTCAAGGACGCCGTCGCAATGATGATGATGGCCGTGGTCGTCGCCATGATGATGGTGGTCGACGCGGCCATGCACCCACTCCTTATGTAGATGTCACTTGCCAAATATGCAAGATTCATGGGCACCCTGCGAGTGACTGTTGGTGGCGCTACCAAGATGACAAGGATGATGATGGTGATCGCGGAACCAGAGGTGCCAACTTTGCTTCCTACAGAGTTGACACGAACTGTGTGCTGACACTGGCGCCACTGATCATATTACTGGAGAATTGAGCAAGCTCTCCACTCATGACAAGTACCAAGGACGTGATCACGTTCACACGGCAAACGGTAATCACATGCATATTAGTCATATTGGTCACTCCATTTTACGCACCCCAACAAGTTCCTTTCATCTTAATAACATTCTTCATGTTCCTAATGCCTCTAAAAACCTTTTATCTGTTCATAAGCTTGCCCTTGATAATAATGTTTATCTAGAATTTCACCCATTCTTTTTTCTCATAAAGGATCAAGCCACAAAGAGAACATTGTTTAGAGGCCCCTGCCGTGATGGTCTTTACCCCCTTGTGCCAGTCTCCAATGGGAATTCCAAGCAAGCTTTCGTTACAATAAAGTCGTCTTCCTCCACATGGCATCGACGTTTAGGACATCCTTCTTCATTTGTCGTTCAGCAGATACTTCGCAAACATAGTATTTCCTATTCTCCTGAAATAAATCCTTATGTATGTGACTCTTGTCAGCTTGCCAAAAGTCATCAGTTGCCATATCCTATTTCCACCAGTGTCTCCACTGTTCCTTTGGAACAAGTGTTTTCTGATGTATGGGGTCCAGCACCTGCTTCCGTTGGCAAACATGAGTACTATGTAAGCTTCATTGATGATTTTAGTAAATTTACATGGATCTATTTACTCAAAAAGCATTCTGTGTGTATCAAGTGTTTCTTAATTTTCAACAATATGTTGAACGCAAGTTTGCTAGGAAAATTGTTACTATGCAAACTGACTGGGGGGTGAGTATGAGAAGTTAAATGGTTTCTGTCAGAAAGTGGGCATCACACATCACGTCTCTTGTCCTCATGCTCATCAACAAAATGGTTCTGCTGAACGCAAACATCGTCACATTGTTGAGGTTGGTCTTGCTTTACTTGCCCATGCCTCTATGCCTCTCAAATTTTGGGATGAAGTTTTTCTCACTGCTACTTTTCTTATCAACCCTACTTCCTAGTAAGGTCATAAATTTGGAGTCTCCCACAGAACGTCTTCTCAATGTCAAACCCAACTATGATTCTCTTCGCATTTTTGGATGTGCTTGTTGGCCAAATCTTCGCCCATATAATAAACGTAAGCTAGCTTTCCGCTCCAAGCAATGCGTCTTCTTGGGATATAGTCCTCGTCATAAAGGAGTTAAATGTCTAGATGTTTCCACTGGTCGGGTTTATGTTTCGCGTGATGTTGTCTTTGATGAGAACGTTTTTCCCTTTGCAAAACTACATCCCAATGTTGGTTCTAGGCTTCGTCAAGAAATCTTATTACTTCCTTCACATAAGCCTTCTATTTCTACTTTTGGGGCTGCACAAAATGATGACCATATGCATGCCGTTGTGCCTATTACTGCTTCTCCTGTTGATGCCCTACAGGTAGACGCAGCTGCAGGAGAAAATTTCGTCCAAAACGGAGCTGAAAATGAACCGCAATCGTCTGAAGAAAATGAATCAGAAGAAGATGAATCTGGTGCAACATACGAGGCATATTTTCTGACTATTCCTCCGACTTGTCTGATCCCGAGGCTTTGGATCCCGGTGCAGATCCGCCCTCGGCTCCCGCGTCGCCTGTGTCGCCACACGCCGTGTCCTCGTCGTCTTCTCCTAGGCCAGCCTCGCCTGTCGGAAGTGACAGCGTGCGCCCGTCGCTGTCTCCGCATGCAGCCTCGGCCACAGCCCCGCATGCACATGCAGACGAAGACGAAGCCTCCGCGTCGCCCTCGCCACGCGCACATGCCCCTGGTCCACACCATCCTGCTGACAGCACCGACCGTGACAGCGATAGCTCTCCCATTCGTGCTGGACACATTCCGAAGCTGGCGGATCTTCTGTGCCAGCTCGTGCTGCAGCCCGTGCTGCACCACCCTCTCCTCCACAATTTCGGACAAGGCTTCAGAAAGGTATAAAACAGCCTAAATTTTACAAAGATGGTTGTGTTCGATATGGTCTGTTTTCCTAGGAGAACCTCGTACTTTGACTGAAGCTCTTGATGACCACAATTGGCATTCCGCTATGCAAGAAGAGTATGGTGCACTCATGGCAAACAAAACGCGGCATTTGGTTCCCTCTGACAAAACCAAAAATATTATTGACTGCAAATGGGTATATCGTATCAAACGTCGTGCTGATGGCTCTATTGACCGTTATAAGGCACGACTAGTTGTAAAAGGTTTGAAGCAAAGGTATGGCATTGATTATGAAGATACGTTTAGTCCAGTTGTCAAAATTGCTACTATCAGGACTGTTCTTGCTATCTTTGTTTCTCGAGGATGGAGTTTGCGGCAGCTAGATGTCAAGAACGCGTTTTTGCATGGTGTTCTGGAAGAGGAGGTCTATATGAAACAACCCCCAGGTTTTGCACATCCTGATGCTCCTCATCATATATGTAAACTTGATAAATCTCTCTATGGTCTCAAGCAAGCTCCGCGTGCATGGTATTCTCGTCTCAGCTCTAAGTTGCATGATCTTGGGTTTCTACCATCCAAAGCTGATACCTCCCTGTTTCTTTACAACAAGTCTGGTGTCACTATATTTGTCTTGATTTATGTTGATGATATTATTGTGACAAGCTCTTCAGATCGTGCTATTTCAATTCTGCTTCAAGATCTCAATGACAACTTTGCTATCAAAGATTTGGGTGAGCTTCATTTCTTTCTTGGTATTGAGGTGAAGAGGACGGAGAAAGGTTTGCTTCTCACACAGGAAAAATATGCTAATGATTTGCTCACCAAGGTTGGTATGCTCGGCTGCAAGCCAACCCCCACACCCTTGTCCCCCTCCGAGCCCTTGTCGCTCCAAGATGGTACACCACTTGGTCCAGATGATACTACACAGTACAGAAGCATTGTTGGGGCTCTTCAGTATCTCACTCTTACACGTCCAGATTTATGTTATTCTGTTAATAAGGTGTGTCAATATCTTCATGCTCCAACCACATCACATTAGACAACTGCCAAGAGGATTCTCAGATATGTTCAGGGCACATCAAAGCTTGGTATCACTTTTCAACCCTCTACATCTACACTTCTTAGTGCTTTTTCTGATGCAGACTGGCTGGTTGTCCCGATGACAGACGTTCCACATGTGGTTTTGCCATTTTTGTTGGTCCTAATTTAGTTTCATGGTGTGCACGTAAACAAGCTACAGTGTCCCGTTCCAGTACCAAAGCTGAATACAAGGCTCTTGCAAATGCCACTGCTGAATTGATATGGGTTGAATCTCTTCTTCATGAACTTGGTGTCAAGCTTCCAGAGACACCCTGTTTGTGGTGTGACAATTTGGGTGCTACATATTTGTCCGCTAACCCAGTTTTTCATGCTCGCACAAAACACATTGAGATTGATTTTCATTTTGTCAGGGAGAGAGTGGCTACAAATAATCTACAGATCAAGTTCATTTCCAGCAAAGATCAGATAGCTGATGGTTTTACTAAAGCTCTTCCTATAAAGAACTTAGATGAATTTAAGCGTAATCTAAATCTCTCTCGAGGTTTAGATTAAGGGGGATGTTAGAGTATATGTACCATACGTATATGATACGGAGTAGTACTCCGATCATATACGTTGGCTGATGAGGCAGTACATGTACCCTGTACATGTACCGGGTGATCAGCACCAAAACACCAAAGTTGTAAGCCACGCAGGGGGCTTTTCCCTGCTGTTATAACACGAAGCCGATCGACCCAGAAGGGCAACGATCGTTCCCACAAACATAAACAATAGTATGCGAACATGTCCGCACACCATCTAACAAACTACAAAAGTTGGGATTGACAAAAGGTATACGGACACTTGAAGTCACTTTTTGATAGATGGGGAGCTCTGTTGGAAGCTGAATTTTATTCAGGACCCAACTGGCGGATGGGCGGCGCGGGGCTATCGAGACCTCCGCTGAAGATGCTATGTTGAATGCCAGATTACTAAGGTCACCAAGCGTCGATGATTGATTCTACCTGCTGGAGCAGTCAATGGTATGTGACACCACCAGCGAGGAGCTAGCATCAGGAATACCTATTTACCAGCTTAGATAAATATGTACAGTCGCTTGTGTTCGTCTTACTCCCTTTGTTTTAAACTAGCAAATATATCCGTGTGTTGCTACGTGTTTACTTTTACCGACTATTTTACCGAAGCATGCTATTGCCAAGAACGGTAGGTCATGCAAATCTACTTATTAGCATATGCATCTTTGTGCATGGAAGAGGGGCCACTTTTGGCAGGTTGCCAGCTCAAAGTCTTGGACTCAGCTCCGGAAAGCGCGCCTGCGCGGATGAAGACAGCTGTCCGGAAAGTCTTGGCGACTCGGCAAAGACGGCATCCCGGGAAGAACACCCCGGGAAGGCGGCATTTCCGGGAAAGTGACAGCCCTGGGAATGTAGCAGCCCGGGAAGAGACGGTGGCTCAACTTAGGCGTAGAAGAGAAGTGATATAGCCAGAAGATTCAAAAACATTGTGTCAGATATAAGCCAACATGGGAATAACTAATACCTAGAAACCCAAATGATAAACTGGATTTTAGCGCAAGGCAAGAAGAGTTTGAAACCAACACGGAAGGACAAGGCAGCTCTAGAGGAGTCAAGCGCATACACTTGGGTCTAGGCCCAGTACGAACCCGGCCAGTGACTTACCTAGTTTAGAGCTAGATTTCTGTTTAGAATACGATTTGTAATACTTGTAAAAGTCCAAAAATTGCATGGAAAGTCCAGCCGCCTCATATATGTGAGTTGATGACCGATTGAAATTAAGCAAACAATTGACAATCTATCAATACAACCCTACTTTTAATTGTCAAACCTTTGTTCATGCTTTCGTTTGCCGGTGACTTCGCTTAGATTTCGTTCAATAATCGACAACCGAGTTTGGAGCGGTCGAACCAGCCGAGTTCATCCCATAGCTACCGGAACCTCCGATGGGGTCCCTCCCGAGGAAATGGGGCTTCGGTTCTAAAAGGCACCGGCATAATTTTCTTGCGTATCGCGCTTTAAGCAGCCTCCTGCCGTGCGTGTTTCGTAGTATCTCTCTCGGCGCCACGGGTACACGAGGACGTGTTCGTGTGCTAACAGTTGGTTCTCATATCTCGCTTCTAAACAAGTAACAGCCATTAGGTATTTTCATTTGAAGCTGGACAGTAATACTACAATCATACAGTAAAATAAGCACAAGTTAAGTATATTGATATACAAAAGTGCGCACCATCACCGGGTGTCATATGCTTGTGTCATACAAAAGTAGCCGAGTGAAAACCACTGTTGCGACCTAAACTTCAACATAGTCAAGCCCAGCTGCAAATGAAGAGTGCGTAGTGGATAAAATCTCATCATTTGAGACACAAAGTATCGTGGGGGGACGCGATGGCATCGGAGGATTTTATCAAGCTTTGTCAACACTAATGATTTATGTCTCCTGTCTTCTCCCTTCTCTTGTTGTTATAATCTCTACCTCAAGCATCAATGCTCCCCTTCTATTCAATTTTGCATTATGGTATCCAACTATCCATTGATCTAACCGATATACAAAGTTTGAAAAAAAAATAAGAATCTACTGCACTATTTGATTTATCCATTTAGGTTTTAATAAGTTGTAACAGGAAGATTTTAGTAAGGTGGAGAGGAGGAATATTTTCGGCATTAGGCATGCCACTGATTGAGAATGCAAATTTGTTTTGACCATACACATGTTTGGTATTATATTGGCGGTGGTGGTGTGGTGAAGCGGCAGACAGGACATCGTGTGGGCGGAGACGCAGGTTGTGTTAACAGAGCAGAAAGGGGATGGTCATCAATGATGTTTACTAAATATTCGCGGGAAGACAAACCTACTTTATGTCTTATAAATGCTTTCTCTGAGCTTATATGATTTACATATATGAAGGATAGGCATATTTGTCCTTATGGCTTTTGTCAATTGTATGGCATTTCAGAAGTTGCTTGACTCAAGTAAAAATAATCTCCATTGTGACTTGTGAGTACTGCTCTATGGGCTGGTTGTGCATATGGGAATTTTCAGATATGATGAAACGTGAATTTGTGCCTTTGTGTCATCTTCAGGAAAAGAGGCAGTACGTCCAGGAACCAGAAGCTTTACCAAACCATTTCCTGTCACCCTTTTTTCTGCACAATTGAAACAGTAATGGTGAGGAAACAATTCATTTGCTTCAGTTGAAAGTTTTGAACATTTTGCTTCAGGGAAATGTATTTTTTAGAAAGACATTCAACTTTAGGTGCTACTGTAGCTTTTAGATCTTCCCTTTTGCACCAGACACTGGTTGCACAGATCAAGCATGGCATAAAGTAATAAGCTTTGATTTATTAGAATAGATTTCTGTAGAAAGGGGTATGCACTTTAATCATATTTCATTATCAAGCATCATATAATTCCACATTGTTGTCGAACATAGCAGATTATTATATAAAAATGGGACACTGTCTATGACATTCTAGGAGTTCTGAGTAATTGATCACACACATAGAATTGGCTTCAGGGTAACAATGCTCAAACATCACTAGCATGAAATGAGATAAGATAGTGTCATACAAATATTTATTTCAGTCATAGAAGGTCTTAGTAATCTGGCATTCTTCATGATATAAAGCCACAATGGCACCACTAATCCATCGAATATATGAATCTTTTGAACAGTAATCCATCGTATGTTTGGTTTACTGCAGCAGCTCCGAGAAATGAATGGGAAGAGTAACTATCTTCCCAAATATTCAGCGTCGGGATGAATCATGATCTTGGTTCTCAAGGACTACTGCTGCTGGTCTAGTCATGGAGAGTATATCAGAACAATAATCACGTAAATGCACAACAATGTGTTCTACAACAATGCCATTTCCCTGTTTACATCAAAGATAGACTGGCGGGTACCGCCATGAAACGCCAAAGGAGTGACCCTGCTACAACATCAAAACTTATCATCAGCGCACACCTTTAATATTAATGAGTACAGAAGAGACTAGGAAAAACATATGAAATGAGAGAAACAGAGCTTACATGTGTTCATTCCGCAGTATGCTGCATTTAGCAGATCAAAAGGTCAAAACAATCTGGCCGTCCTCAGTTCTCACACTAGTCACAAAAATGTACATGTTCCATCGGAGCTATCAAAACGCTACAAAAACGAATATAGTGGCAAGTCGCCCAAACAAAATTCCACTGGCTACCAGAGCTCCAAACCACTTGTTTGACACAAATCTGAAACAACGCAGAGATTAGACATAATGAGTTTAAGCACTTCAAACAATACAGTGAACACACTTCCTGTTGCAGTCTGCGCGGTGAGATAAGTCGACAGTTGAAATCTGCCATGCCAACTGTGCAGCTGCGGCAGTCAGAAGAGGATAGTAGGGCCATGCTGTCGATCATGGTTAAAGTCAGTATTATGTTAAGAGCAATATGCTCTTCATAGAACATGACATTCTGATAGTGAGCGCCGACCGAGTTCAACATTGTAGCCACTGAGTGCTAAGCTGCCAATTGATGCAGCACCAAAGGCACTCATCCATTGCTTGGTCAAATCTCCAAACCTTAATGCTGTGGACTTAACACCCACTTTGAGGTCATCTTCTTTGTCCTGGTATGCATTCGTATACGATCATCAGAAACCGTGACAACCCGATAAGATTGTTTTTGCTCAACCGAGATATGAAAGAACACCACTAGTAAAATACCTGATGTGCATATATGGTATCGTACACTAATGTCCAACATATACCGGCAGTATAGAGTGGAAGGACGACTGCAGGATCTAGGCTCCCTTTGATATCAGCCCATCCTAACAAAGCTCCCCAGTTGAAGGTCAAGCCAAGATATGCCTGAGGCTGTTAAAAATTGCATCAGATGTAAATTAAATGATCACTCTGTAAGCAAGATTATGGTAGTACAACCTATCATGTGTGTGTTACATACCCAAAATGTAAACCTCTTCATCAGGGGATAAGAAAATACCCAAAGAAGAGAAGATGCCCCAAGAACACAGCTACATAGACGATGAGGCAAATTTAGAGGTGAACATTACTATAATGAATTAATGATAGAAGAAAAATGCATCTCACAAGCTGTCATTCCTTTCGAGTTTGTGGGAATTAAAGATTCAAAATGGATCAGTACAGTACAGATGCGTGGTAGGCTCACAAAGATCTTTATATTAATTCCACCGACAAATACAATACAGTTCTATTTTTGGACTTTGGAGCGTCCAAAACAGGCAAACTGCACTCCAGTCACGAATAAGACACAATTTACCTGAAGTTGTTCAGTTGGAGAAGAATGTCCAATCCTAGCAGTAGCTGACATCCGAGGAAGCACACTCCTTGAGCAGGGGTTAGAGCACCTGATGCAAAAGGCCTGCTTTTGGTGCGCTCAACCTACACGAAGAACATACCCATCATCACTTCATCGCATGATCTGCTTGAGACAAGCAATGCAGCAGTAGCAGAACACACAAATATACAAGCATGTCATACATCCAACTTGTTTTGAACCTTGGTTAGCATCATTTTCTCTCCATAGTTTCACTCAAGGTTCTATAAAGCGCTCTGCGCTAATTGAGCTTTTTGTCTCCGCTTTTCTCATTTGTAAAGAATTAAAGTGCTAAGGGCAATTAAGCACACGTTTAAGTGCAGTTAAGCGCTAGGCGTTATGCTCCGCTCAGAGCCCAAGCGCGCTTTTTATAACCTTGGTTTCACTATGTTGTTTGTTTAAGCTACTACCGACACTATGGTCATGACATTCGCCACTTGCTTTTGCAACATTCCTAGTTTAAAAGGTAAAGCACGTAATACGTCGAAATTGCAGTTGATCCTTTTAAGTATTTGCGATTGCAAGAATCTGAAAGGCAGTTATCCTATGACTGAGACAAGCAAAGTCTGAGGCATTGACGGCAACCAGAATAAAAAAAACAGAGCAAACAAAAAACACCTTGTTATCAATGTCGCGATCGAGAAGATCATTTACCGTGCACCCAGCCCCCTGAGGAGCACAGCTCCACATCCGAAGAGTGCCAGGGTTTTTAAGTCAGGGAGCTCCCCCGGCATTGCTGCTATTGTGATTGACCTGCGAAGCAAAGGTTACAGGAGCCGACCTTGCTGAGCACTTCTTCAGAGATGGTCATGTACTAATGTCAGTAGTAGTAAGCATACCACACGCAGGGCCAGGCGAGGAGCCAGGTGCCGATGGGCTTGTCGAGGCGGGCGAGCATCGCGTACGGGCGCGCCGCCTCCGGGAGCCACCTCTCCACCCAAGACACCGGCGGTGGGAGCGGGACGCCGTCCTCCTTCTCCCTGTCGTTGTCCGTGGGCCGGGAGGAGGTCGAGAGCGGGCGCGAGAAGCTGGAGGGGAGCAGGATCCTGTCGACGTGAGAGGACGCCGCCGCGTAGGCGGAGGGCGGGTGCGGGCATGGGCGGCGGATTACGGTGATCAGGTGGCGCCGGGCCGCGGGGATTGGGACGGGATCGGGAGAGGGAGGAGGTGTTGGGGTGTGGGTGAGAGTGGAGATAGCCTGGAGCGGGGCGGCGATGCGGGCGCGGCGGCGGAGGGCGGCGGCGGCGCGGAGCAGAGCGGAAGGCGCCATGGACGGAAGCTGAGCCTGATGGGCTGTGCCTTCTCGGTTGTCAGTTTGGGCTCTGAATCTTCAAATTTGACGAATTTCAGTTCTCACACCATGCTTGGGGCCATTATTCATTATGTCACTAATTCTTTCATCGTTAGAAGCAGATTATCAGCTGGCATTCTCAAGTGCAATCTCTCTTTGTGTTTCTTAACTAAAAACTGGTATTGTACTGAAACTGAACCACGGGAAGCAGAAGAAGCAGCTAAAGCAAGCGAGGAAATCCAAATACAGTTAACCAGCTGGCTTGGAGCAAGAGGCAAGTTACTGCTCTAGATGGAATTCAAGAAACTGGAATCTGCTGGGAAAAAAGAGAAGGAGGACAAAGAATTGGGGACAGAGTTGAAGAAGAGCAGCAGATGGTGGAATGAAGAGTTGTAGAGGGAGAAGAGAAAAACCCGAGAGAGCTTAGGTCTGCCTAGTTCTTCTGCAAAGTGATCTCCTTACTTGCAGGTTGAGAAACATTGTTGGATTTTTGTAGCTGGTAGCGGTTTAGACTGAACCTAGTTTTCTTTCCCAGGTTACACAATTCGACAGCTCCTTTGTAAAAATTGTGGATGAGTAGTATATGCCTAGCAATTCGCTGCTATTTTTACACAAGGGACGAGGAGTGAGAGGGTTTTTGATTCGCCCAAATCGAGAACTGCATCCTCAATTATGATCACAATATCTCAATGAAGATCGATCCCAAAAGATAGCAAACAAAAGTGGTGCGCACGAACACAAAATTGAGAACAACAACAGCAGTTTTAGTTTGCACGAGCAAATTTCATCATGATCTGATCTAATTCTTTTTTTGAAAGATCCGGCAATTGCCGGCTTTTCGATTAATAGCAGGTAGAATATGTACAAGTAGCCCTTAGGCAAAAGAATAACCGAAAAGAAAAATAAGAGAAAAAAGTCATGAAACAAACAGCTACAAAACTTCTTCCGAGGCCGCCGCCTCGGCGCACAACCACCGTCCAGGGCCGCCGCCCCGGCATCCTCCAACCTCAGCGGCGAGCTACGCTACACAGCTCCCACAAAGCACCAAGGACTTCAAGGCGGTGTCTTCAAGAAGATAACGACGAGGACGTCGCCACCGCCCACTCCAACGGAGTTGGGTTTTCACCCGAAGAAAACTTGGCCTTCGACGTGTGGAGAGGGTCGGGTTCCACAACGATGCCTTCAAGAAGGAGTAGCGACACGCCGAAGCGTCGTCATCGTCTGCACCATACAAAAATCGGTGCGGGGCTTTCGCCCGGAACACCTAGACCTCGCCACAGGAGCTGGAGCAGAACATCGCCGCCGAACCGCCAACTCCGGCAAAGGTCAGTCGTGGCACCTCACCCCGCAACAACCACGCCATACATGCTGCCTATCCGGGGCCGCCGCCCCGACTTCCTCTTTGCCTGGAGCATGCGGACCAAAGAGCACCCGCACGCTCGGGACCTGCAGATCCAACGCCACGCCCGATTTGCCGCACCGTAGAGTCGCGGCCGACCCGTTGCTCCCCGCAGCAGGAGCAACCACCAACATGCGCAGCCAGCAAAAGGCTGCTGAACGCCTCCACGCCCTGGAGCCGCGGAGAAGAAGAAAACCGTCGCCGGCCAACCGGAATTGGGATCTCCGGCCAGCAGGAAAACATCCACGTGAGGGCTCTAAAGCAGCCCTCCTCGCCAGATCCGGTGGGCAGCACACCAACACCACCACATCATCTTCCTACCAGGAGCACAACGGGCCAAAGCAGGACCCGCGCGCCCCGACCTGCACCACCACGGCTGACGCTGAGCTCGCCGACGCGCAGCCACCAACGCCTCGAGGACGACCTTCAGCTCGAGCGCGGCGTCGACTCAGGCCCACCAGGCCCAGATCAGGCCCTCACGGGCCCAGATCTGGCCCGCGCGGCCGAGCACGCCCACCTGAAGCCACGACCATGGCGCCGCCCGCGCAGCCACCACGACCGTCAGATCCGCCGGTTCCAGGGCCGCCGCCCTGGCTTTCAGACGCCGGCGACGCGACCTCCGCTCCCCAGCAACGTTGGCGCGACGGCGACGAGACGAGAAGACAAGGACCTCCCCCAAACCGCCTTTGTGGCAGCAAGGGGGGCCGCCGCCACCGCGGCCGGCGCCAGCGGCAGCGGCGGCGAGGGGGCCAACAGAGGGAGGGCTTGGAGGCGGCGGGCTGGGGAGCCCCCGGTGTCGCCTGGGGAGCGACACGGGGGGGGGGGGGGGGGATCTGATCTAATTCAAAGGCGTAAAATAACGAAAACTACTTGCCACAACTTTTAAAACTGAAGTCGCTCTGCAGATCAACAAGGGTAGTGTAAGTTTTTCCATGGAACTACATCGTCTCACGCTTTGCTGAATTTAGGACCGGGAAGCATATTCATCAAGCCCAAAACGAAGATTATATCTGGAAACAGAGCACACAACTGTAGCGAAGAGAAACACAGGAGCAAGAACAACAACAACATGTTTAGTTTGCATAAGCGAATTACATCCGTGACAATCTTACAAGGACGAATTAATACAACTTTTCAGTCAGTCTCCTCCAATAGAGTAGAGCAGTTTGACAGTACAAGTTTGAAACGAATTTCAACATCGGATCAACTAACTAACTGGTGCAAACGAGAATAAGTGGCTGTGCTGTCCCTGAAGATCGGCATTGTGGTTGCATCTCTTCTTCATCTGCATCTCTGCTTCTTGTCGAGCGTGAAGATCGGCCATGAATCCCCAGTCAATGGATGCCACAAGCTGGTCGATGTCGACGTCTTCATCAGAAACAAGCTGTTGGATCGGGAGAGCCTCTTGTTGTTGTACCACTGATTCGGAGCCATCAGCCAAGTTGCTTGGCAGGTCCAGTGAATCCCACTCAATTAGCTGATCCATGTCTTGTTGATCGCAAACAAACTGTTGGATGTTTTCGACCGGGAGAGTTTGCGTCGACTCTTGTTGTTCTTCACCGAAAAGTTCTTCCCATGAGCAAGACCACTCGCCCGTGTTGTCGTCAGCTTCAGCAGCGGTGGGCACCTCCGTGGAAACCGGCGCCGAGGGCGTGGACCACACCGGACAATCCTCGTACTCTATCTCAGTTTCGGGTAAGGTGATAGGGGCGGCGATCCGCGTCTTCTTGCAGCTTGGCACATCGGCGTCGGCGACCGGCGCTGGCCTCTTGTGTGCGTGCGCGCTCGCGGTGACGGTCACGGGCTCAGCTGGTTGCGGCGCGGCTGCCGGCTCTGCTCTTTCTTGACGACGAAGCTTGTACGCGTCCGATTCTTGGCGGGCGGCGGCGGCGCGTTCGGAGCCAGATGGATCTTGCACAGCACCATCTCCCCGCCGGCGACGACGGCCTGCGGCAGCAGGCACCGGTACTCCTTCATGACCCAGCCGGTGGACGCCTTCTCCTTGCCCTTCTTGAACGAAAGTTTCCTGAACTCGCCGACCTTGACGCCCTCGTCGAAGATGTCCTCGGTGTCCTGGACCATCCAGGTGCCGGCGCCGGCCACGCGCGCGAACCACCCGTTCTTGCCGCGCCTGAGGGTCGTGAAGAAGAAGCGGTCGCCGCTGCTCAGGGCCGTAGGCACGGGGTCGAACTGCTTGGCGAGGTCCTTGGGCTCGCAGGCGTAGACGTCGGCGTGGTTGATGAGTTTCTCGGCGCCGTGCAGCGTCTCGCCGGTGAGGAGGCGCGGCAGGAAGTGGCCCACGGCCTCCTGGGGGGTAGGCACGAAGCGCTGGAGCTTGTAGACCTCGTCGAGCCCGTCGATCTCCATGGATCGGATGCTGCTCTGCTTCCGGCCGGGATCGATCGAGGAGAAGACTGCGGATTTTTTTAAAGTTAGACTGGAATAGGATGGCGGGAGGGAGGGATAGTGGTATGGGTTGGAGAGTGAAGGGGGTGTGAGTACTTGTAGATTTTAAATCCGAGACGATGCTTCTCTGCAAGACACGGATTCGAGCGCGTCTCCAATACTTGCCGGTCCCGTTTCCATGTCTGACTGTCTGTTTGTGATAGAAATTTGGTTGGATCCGATCGAGTTGGTGCTTCCTCTTGAGCTCGGTTGGAAATTTGGAAGGTTTACGCTGTGAATTGCTTCTAGTCGACAACGGACTCCTTTTTCCAAAACTTGGCGTTTCCCTTCGTTGACCGATTCGTTTCCACTCAAACTAGAAAACTGCGGATTTTTTAAAAGTCGGATTTTGATGTTTAAGACAGCTGTATTAGAAAGTTGGATTTTTTTAGAAGCAAATAAAAATTATTATCAATTTTTAATATCAAATTATCGATTACACACAAGAAAATAGCCAGAAGGGCAAATCCACCTGAATAACGGTCCATGAAGTCAATAACCACCTATTACAATGCCACTGCTATATTACAACCATATAAATTGTAGAAACCCCTATTCAAAAAACAAAATTGTAGAAATGACATACACGTGCTCAACTGGAATTTTGAATTTTTTGTATTAATATATTGACCTTTATCGGAAAAAAAAACTAATGGGAGATGTCCAATGCAAACTCAGTAGCAAAATAAAAACATCAAACACAATCAAATTTCAAGCATGACGTCCAACTTCAACGCAATTACATATTTTCTTGATAAAGGGAATTTACTATTATCAATACAATACCAATTACATCCCGGTTCTGTAATTGGTATCGAGGATGGAGGACGGCCATTACAAAAAATAGAAAAGAACAATTGACCCACAAATGGTTGCAACAAACTTTAGAATCAATTATCCCAACTAAATTTTAAAAAAACGTATTGTATGGAAACTAAACCGAACAAAATAGAAGAAGCATTTAAACTAAGCGAGTAAATTCAAATAAAGCTAACAAGCTCACTTGGAGAAGTTGAGCGAGAGGCAAAAGTTGTCGCTCTTATGGCTTTGATGGAGGTTGTTCGAGCAAGCCACACTAGCAATTCAAGAAAGAGAATATAAATCGGCCACGCGACACGCCTGTGCGACGGACTGGGAATTGGACCTTTTACGAAAACCACCCCCGTCTAGTCGGTGTGTCTCGTCAAACAAAATTAAGTCCCCAGACATGAATCGAACGGGTATGTTCATCTTTTGAAGGTAGGTGACCAGGGCACAACATCTCGCGACTAAATGATGGATGATACTAGTGCTAGGTAGAGCCTAGGCAGTTACCCGGCCTTGAGGGTTGAAGCTCCGCCACTGAATATGATTGCATGCATGTTAGTTTAGTTGCTTGTTCTTCCTTTTAATTGATTATGCTTGCATGTTAGTTTAATTGTTTGTTCTTCTGTTAAATTGAATATGCTTGCATGTTAGTACTTAGTGTGATTGTTTAATTTTAGTTTAGTTCACTGTCCGTTTGTTGATTATGTATGCTTCCATCCTAATTTTGTTTTACTACCATTTTGGACTTTACAAATTTTGTAGAGATACGTTCTTTACATTCTAAGATGGAGTTGATTTGCTAAATTTGCATAGTAAAGCATTCTCAAATATTCAAAACACTACTAGGTGAAGCAAGTTAAATAATAAGCAAAATAATTCACTAAAGTCCAGTGCATAAAGTGTTTTAATTTGCCCTCGACGCCTTCTTACATAAGTTAACCCTTCATGCTACGAAGACATGGTTTGACATTCCACGAGCAAGTGGAAGGGCAATGTCGAAACGGCCGGACGGGCAACCTCGGGAAGCGGGTCCCGCGTAGCTTCTTGATGCATTCGTAAAATCGATTTCAGGGTAAAAATAAATGGGCTATAAGCTTTTTATTTTTTTAGGCTTCAGTTGTCGCGTACGTCAAAGCTGCTCATGAGTCATGAAGCGATAAAAATGGAGAGTGGCCCCAATAAAGGAGAAAATGACGGTAGTCGTCACTACACCACGGACCAAAATTGGTGGCAAAGAACAGCCGGCAAAAATCGGTTTTAGAAGGCAGTTTAACTGCCGGGAAAAGTTAACTGACGGGAAACATAGTAGAGGGCAGACTAGCAGCCGGCAAAGCTAGAGATTTCGAGGCTGTCAACAGCCGGCAATAATTGAAGTATACGGAGGCAGGTCAACTGCCGGTATAGCTCTATCCCGGCAGGTAAAACAGCCGGCACAGGTTGTTCGCGAGGTAGCGAAAAATTTTGGCTCGACTTCCATACTTTGCGCGCGTGGAGCGAAAATATTTGCGGTCTTTGCGCGCGTGGCGGGCTATCCAAACTTACCACCGCATCCAAATCCCTAACACCAATCCAGAAATATCCCCATCTTCTCCCACCACGTCTCCCTTAGATCCAGCGCCGCCCCATTCACAGCGAAGCCACCGCACCGCGCCGACGCCCTCCGTCTGCTTACCGCGCCGCCGCAGTCCATCTCCACGCCGCCGGCTACCGCAAGCCGGTCTTCCTCTACGGCACAACCATAGCACTCGGGGCCTTCTCCACCTCGACCCGCCCCCTCGGTGAGCATGGGCGCCGCCGCATCCGCGCACCGCCCCTTGACCTGTTTCTCACGTGAGCCCCTCTGTCGCAGTCCTCCCTTGCCCGTCGCTCTCCACCTCTCCCTGCCCGTCTCCGCTCTGCACCAGCGCAGCCGCACTCTGCCCCCACACTGCGCCGCGCCGCCACACTTCATCTCCATCCCGGATCCGCCCCCTCGGTGAGCATCGGCGCCGCCGGATCCGCCTAAGCCCCCTTCACCTTGGCCTCTTCTTCTTCTTCTGCGTGAGCCCCTCCGCTGCCGTCCCGCCCGTGGTCACCGGGCCGCTGCCCATACGCCACCTACCTAGCCCACCACCGGGAGCTGCTTCACCGGACTGGACACTATTGGCATGAGCTTCGGTTGAGACAAGTAAGTTACTTCCAGTGCAAGCTCTTCGGTTGCTTGGTTTGATTCGATCATGTGCAGATTGGTTTGTCTTGTGGCCATTGTACTTGATTGGTTATCATTTATCAGTAGCACAAGGAAGTATTAGGGTCTATTGCTTTTCTAGCAAAAATTTTGATTTTAGGACTATACACACATGGGTGTTGCTTTTCTTTCTCTGTGTATTCTGTATCGTGTATGAACCACAAGATTCTGATATTTTAGAACTTCAAATTCTTACATGCTATAACATGAATTTTTCTGTTGGTGCATTTTCTGGTTATTTTATCATTGTGTACTTGGCTGCTTGTGACGCATTAGATTCAAGTACTAATGCAGTATGCATTGTAGTTCACGCCTGGATTAATTTTGTGTGTTTTTTAATAGAGTATTCCTTGTGACAGAACGAGGAAACATTCATAAATGGGATGGATTAAGTTCATCGTATAGGGGGTGGCGGGAGAACTGGACTTGACACTATTGGCATGAGCTTCGGTTGAGACAAGTGACTTCCAGTGCTAGCTCTTCGGTTGCTTGGTTTGATTCGATCATATGCAGATTGGTTTACTTGATTGTTTATCACTTATCACTAGCACAAAGGAGTATTAGGGTCTGTTGCATTTCTAGCAAAAAAGATTTGATTTTACGACTATGCACACTATGTTGCTTTTCTTTCTCTGTATATTCTGGACCATGTATGAACCACAAGATTCAGATATTTTAGAACTTCAAATTCTTACATGATGTAACATGAATTTTTCTGTTGTGCATTTTTAGTTTGCTCTCAACGTTTTTCTGGGAGCTCATTGTCTTACATGCAGTGAAGTGTAACATTAACTGTATCAAATTTCAATAGCCCTGATAACTTTATGAGTTGCTTTGTATCAAAATTGTGCACTGCAATGAAGTGTAACATTAATTTTTATTTGTCCATGGTTTATATGGGCATCCAGATTCTACAAGTTGTTTTAAGCGTTTCTTAAAGACGTTTGAAGTTCCTATATCGTGTATCACTTCCAGTCATGATGTCATGCCATGAACCCTCGATTTAGTTTTTATTAGGTTTTGCATGGTTGTCGCTCCTCATTTTCTCTGTTTTTGTAATGTTGCAGTACTCGGTTTGCCTAGTGGCAGTTAACTGGTTAAGATCACCCAGTACTTCGGGGGGGGGGGGGGGGGGGGGGGGGGGGGGGAGATCGGCATCGGCACGCGTCTGCAGTTCACCGTCATCTTTGACACCAGCAGCTCCATCCTCTGGTGTCGTCTGCCAAGTGGTACTACTCTGTGTGTCCTTAGTCTTCCCCCTTTGCTTCTACTAGGATTTGGTTGTCCACGATACTAAGGCTTGACTTTTTTGTTGTTGTTTGTTGGTGCAGATTGCGTGCTACCTACACTCACGTTACACATGGTGGCCAGTCAAGCACTTACAAGAAGAATGGTTAGCGTGAAACTTCTCTCTAGCATACTTGTTTTTGTGTTTTAGCGGTACACTGTATTCCTGTCAGTTTAGTTGCTGTTAAAGAGAGTGACTACAAGTCCAGTTCCAAATTTGCTCACCAATCCTATACTTGTGCACTTTCAGCTGTTAGTATTGCCATTCATTTAACATAGCATTTTCTGTTTTAGTTAGCACTATATTACCAGTTCAAATTGTTAAGTATATTTCTTGTTTACCTGTTTGACACACTGTAGGACAACCTTAATTCTAAGGCGTGCTTAATGTTCACTATCCATTTCCTATTGTAGCTTCATTTTTGTGATCAGTTGTATATTGCATATGATCTACTGCCAAGTGCATGTGTAATGAGACATTCCATTCACTCTATTATCATAGTTAATGCATCAGTACGCAGTGTTCTAGTGTACATGATGCAGATCACATTGTTTTTAGTGCGGAGTTGATCATCTGCTGCATGGTATATGTGGCTTCAGTAGTTTTTTTTTGTGCTGTTTGTCCACTGAGCAAATTGTGTTGTTTGTCCATGTGCACTGAGCAAATTGTGTTGTTTGTCCATGGTATAATTGTGCTGTTTGTCCATGGTATATGTGGCATCAGTTTGTCTCCTGCCATGTTTAGAAGACCAGTAGGCTTTTTTGTCGAAATCATGATGCTCAAGTGTCTGTTGTTGTTGAACTGTGCAGATTTCATTGTCTCTGAAGCAATGTTGGAGCAACTAGAGGGATGATGAAGATCTTGGACCTCAGATGTTCTTTAAACATCCAGATTGAGCACTTGTTAGAATATATGCTCTTTTTGTCACTTTGATACAAAAAGTGACTTTACAAACATATTTAAGCTGCAGACTACTACTTTGATGCACACTACCTGATATTTGTATCTTGGATCGATATATATGAACCAATGCATGTCTTTTGTCAATGAGATAACTTCTGGAAAAGCTGTGATTGCTTTTGTTTTGTGCTACGGTGTGTATACATGTATTTTGCTTGATTGTGAGCACAATTTCAGAGAATTTGTCTGTAGTTAATGGTGAGGGCAATTAAACAGACGGAAAAGAACAAAACTGCCGGCAAGAGCAAAAAAAAACAGCCGGCGTAGCTAACTACATTGTACGGCAATTCACCAGCCGGGAAAACGCTGAACTGCCGGCACAACTAGTTCCCGGCAGACAAGTATAAGACTGCCGGCAAAAGTGGAGATTTCGGGGCAGGCAAACTGCCGGCAACAGAAAAACTGCCGGCAAAGAGCTTTGCCGGCAGGGTTATAGCGGGCAGGCAGATCTGCCGGCAGTTTTGCTGCCCCAAAATGTGACCTTTCCCGGCAGATTGGGTGCCCCCAAATTTGGTCCGTGGTGTAGTGTGTGGGATTCATCTTTGGTTGGCTCATAGGTGTTGATGCACCCATTTTTTTCAATAGCATTTCAAAATGTGAATACACTTGGATATTCTATGTTTACACAAGAAGTTTCGTAGGAAAAAACATTTTTGTGGGCTATGTAAAAAAGATAAACTCATGTTCTCCAAAATGAATTTCACCTAACATTTATTTGTCTTTTTTACACATGCCACAAAAACTGTCTTTTTCACGAAATTTTATGTGTGAATATAGAGCATCCGGATGTACACCCTACACTTTCATTTGGAATTTTCTGAAATTTTGAAAGAAAAAAAACTAAAATTTATTTTCATGATGGGTACATCTACACCTACTTTCTCCGTTTTTAAATGTAAGATGTTTCAGGTGTTTCACATGTTGATGCATAGTAAAATGAGGAACAGACACACTAAAACGTGTCTAGATACATTTGTATACATGTGAATGTGGACAAAGTTTAAAACATCTTATGTTAAAAAACGGAGGGAGTACGACCCAAAACATCGTATCCAGAAGTTGTCCCCTTGCAAGCCAGAGTGCCAGACCCAAAAACAATTTGAACACGGTATTTTTCATTTGTAATTGTATTTGATCATCCAAAACGACGCAGCATATATATGATCTGTCAGAAAAGGAGGGCCCACCTGTCGGTCCCTTCCATAATCCAAGCACGAGTCCAGCCACGGAACCAAACCCCCAGATCCGACGAGTCCACGCCACGCCACCGCGAAGCCCTAGATTTCTCCGGCCACCGCCCGCCGCCGCCGCAACGATGGTGTACTTCGATTCGTGGGACGAGTTCGTCGAGCACTCCGTGTAGCTCTTCCACGCCGATCCCATCACTGTCAGATCCCATGTCTAATGGCTACTCATCCAACTGATGAAGACGGAGGATGGACGGGTAAGATGAGAAGAAGGAGATCAACGGCTACGATTGAATGTTAACACTGTTGTTGTCCCAGTTAACAGTTTCACTGTCGTCTCTGTCTTAGTCTAGTTAATTCAGTTATTTACTGTTCTGTGATAAATCCTAGACTATATAAGTGGCCAGATGAGCTGGAGCGGGCTATCGAAGAATATTCCGAAGCTGAAACCTTTGTTTCCCTTTACTTTTCCGCAATTAGGATTCTTAGGTTAATGTAGAAAATCCCCTATTCATAGCGGGGTCTCCATATCGTGAGATTTATCGTTGGATTTCCAAGTGGGATCCGACAAATTGGTATCAGAGCTCCACGGTCCTTGGCCGAAATTTTTTCTTCTGTATCGAGATCAGCAGCTCGCGAATTCCATCCGGATCTCTGGTGGCGAATCGATCTGGGCGACGGGGGTGATTGGGATCTCTCATAAAATCCCACCCTCCTTACCCTTTTTGTGGTGGCAGGGTGTCTTGCGACGGTGGCGAAGGCGGCGGCGACATCCTCTTTGACGAGTGTCGACGGAGGCAGCTTGGCGGCGGCATAATTCGAACACAAATCGAGTGATTTCATGGTTGATGGGGAACACTTCCTCGGTGGTAAAATTCTGGTGATAAGCTTGACCGAACAGGTAACACAGACACTATACCAGAGTCTAGGAACTGCTCCGAAACGTTTTCCTAGGGTTTCGAGTAGCAAGGCGGCGTGGAGGCGATTTTCATCTCCTTCGACGCTCTGATCGGGGATCGGATCGATCTCTCCTCCGGTTTGCGCTTGTGCTGCTCCTGCCCGGTTGGTTGGTTTGGGGTGATCAAGGGGGGATCTTGTATCCCTGCCCACCCTTGACCTGAGCCAGTGGTGGCGGCTTCGAGGCGCTGGTGGGTGCCATGTCAGGGGCCAGTGGAACTCAACGTTCTGAGTCGAAGAAGAAGGGATCGGTGGAGGAGATGATGGAGAGGTTGGATCTGAAGGGGAAGGAGAAGGAAGTGTTGTTGGTGGATGATGACATTGGGGGAGATGAAAGCAATATGCATGTGCTGATCGGGAAGGTGTTATACAGAAGGACTTTACATAGTACTACGACCAGTGATGCGTTAAGGCCTGCCTGGGGCAATCCAAAGGGGTTAAATTTTCGCCCTATGGGAGATAATATGTTTGTTGCTCGCTTTGAGTTTAAGCGAGACCTTGATCGGATCTGGGTAGGAGGTCCGTGGTCAGTGGGTAAACACTGTGTGGTGTTGGAGATCTTTGATATTAGGTCAAGACCTTCGGATCTTAAGTTTGAGCGGCTGAGGATCTGGGCACGGGTGATCAACTTGTCGTTTAATCTGATGTGTCCGCCATGGCCATCAAAGATTGCTGCTTTAATGGGAGATATTATCCATGTTGATGCTGATGAGAAAGGTTATGCATGGGGAGATAGCCTGTGGGCAAGAATATGGATCAATGTGAAAGAACCGCTAATGAGGTGGGTTCAGCTGGGATCGAAATCGTTGAAGACTGAATTTTTCAGGATCTAGTATGATAATCTGCCCTACTTTTGTTTTTCGTGTGGTAGACTGGGACATGCTGAATCTATGTGCCCGGAACCAGCTGGGAGGGATGCCAATGGTAGACCTTCGTATCCGGAAACGCTCAGGTACATGCCTTTCAACAACTCAAGCTGGGGAGGTGAGTCCGATGGTGGTAATGAAGGTTTTAGTGGCGAGGGTGAGATGGGGAAGGATGAAGAGGAGGCTGTTGAGCCAGGAACTGAGGTGTCTTCACTTGCTAAGGATCAGCCTAATAGAGTTCAATAACAAGTGTACCAATTTAACTCCTGAGGGAGATACCATGGGAGAGGTTTTAGCGATCGTGGTGGTCGAGGTGGTCGCACGAGTAGTTCTGTATATCGCCATGTTGATATGAATACTAGCAACGGCAAGGATAAGCAGGATAAAGCCTGCCTGATGATCATGGATCAGGATACTCTGAATAAGAAAAGAAGCAATGAAGATGCAGAGTCATCAGATTCAAACACTGATGGTCGTGGGTGAAAGAAGAAGAAGGCTAGAGAGCAACAAAATCTTGATGAGGCGGAGGCTGGGAACCAGCCCCGCCAGAGCCAATGAATTGTCAAATTTTAAACTGTCACGGGCTTGGGAACTAGGCGACAGTGTTAGAGCTTCAGAGTTTGGCGAAGCTGGAAGGGCCCGCCCTGGTCTTCTTGTGTGAAACGAAGATCGAGGGAGATCGTGTTAGAGCCTTAGCCTCAAGATTGGGGTTTGAAGGATGTTTTGCAGTAAACAGTGATGGTTTGAGCGGTGGTTTGGTTCTCTTTTGGTCGAAGGAGGTAGATGTCAAGTTAAATACCTATTCAGACCAGCATATAGATGTAAGAGTGAAGAACTTGGGAGGAGACAGAAAGACTTGGCGATTCACGGGATTCTATGCAAAAGCAAAAAGAAGTGAGAGATCTATGAGCTGGGACCTGTTGAAAATGGTTGCGGTCACAAAGTGATGACCTATGGCTTTGCGGTGGTGATTTTAATGAGATATTGCATGCCTCTGAACACTTTGGTGACTCTGTTCGACCAGAGTGGCATATGGAGAGTTTTCGGGAAACGGTGGACACGTGTGGGTTCACTGACTTGGGGTATCAAGGTATCCCATATACTTGGGACAATATGCAAGCTGGGGATGCGAATGTGAAGGTCAGGCTAGACCGGTTTCTATCGGACCAGAAGATGTTAAGCATGTATGACGCAATGAGTGTCACTCATATCGCTATGGTGAAATCTGATCATTGTATGGTGTCGGTGAAAATTCGCCGGCTAGAAGAGGCAGGGGCGGGCAGGGTGCACGCCAGTTCATGTATGGGGAGGCATGGCATAGAGAGGAGTCATATGATGCAGCAGTGATAGATGGATGGTCTAAAGGATCAGGGGTAGAAGGTTTGCTGGGGTTGAATCAAGCCCTAATGCATATGCAGGGCCAGCTCTCGAGCTAGAAGGTGAAAAAGTTTGGAGATGTTAAAAGGAAAATCAAAAAGCTTCGGAAGGAAATTGAGCAGGAAAAGAGTCAGTCTCTGTTCCGTGGTCAGTCCAACCGGGAGAAGCAGTTAGCAAGGAATTTGTCGAAATTTCTACAGAGAGAGGAGATCATGGCAAAGCAGAGATCTAGAGTAAAATGGCTAAAGGCCGTGGATCGTAACACGAAGTTTTTCCATGCCCGAGCATGTGCGCGTAAGAGTCAGAACCGTATATCATGCTTAAAGGCAGTGGATGGGGAGCTGTGTGAAACAAAGGAAGAAGTGGAAGCAAAAATACAGGGCTTCTATACGGAGCTGTATAATGCGCAACAGGAAACGGATGTGAGTGCATTCCTGCACCATGTTCCTGCCAAAGTGAAAGAAGTGATGAATGATCGCCTTATGAGGCCGTTTCAGGCCCAAGAAGTGCGAGATGCTCTATTCGGTATGGGGCCGACTAAGGCTCCAGGGGCCGATGGTTTTAACGCTGGGTTTTACCAGAGGCATTGGGGGCTGATTGAGGAAGATGTCACTAATGCAATCTTGGAGTTTCTAAACGGTGGTGAGATGCCACCATCCATTAATAAAACGGTAATTGTTCTGATTCCCAAAGTAAAAAATCCTCAGGACATTACACAGTATAGACCTATTTCTCTTTGCAATGTCATATACAAGATTTTCTCCAAAGTTCTTGCTAATCGCCTTAGGGAGATCTTGGACGAGATAATTGCAGAAGAGCAGAGTGCCTTTGTTCCTGGGAGGCTCATTACTAATAATGTTTTGATGGCATATGAGTGCATCCATTCCATGCGGAAGAAGAAGGGTAAGCAGGGATGGTGTGCGGTGAAAATTGATATGATGAAAGCGTATGACCGGGTGGAGTGGACCTACCTTCAGGGGATAATGAACCAATTGGGTTTTTAGAAAAGATTGGATTTCGTTGATCATGAAATGTGTATCAACAGTGAGCTTTCAAGTTAAGGTTAATGGTGAATTGTTACCATCTTTTATTCCCTCGAGGGGTATTAGACAGGGGGACCCAATCTCCCCGTATTTGTTTTTGCTTTGTGGTGAAGGCTTATCATGTATGCTCAAGAACTATGATGGGGGCTGGGTAGACAGGGGGATTCGTGTTAGTACACACGCTCCTTGGATTTCCCACTTATTATTTGCTGATGATTGCTTAGTGTTTATGAAGGCAGATACCCGGAGTGCAGAGAGGCTGGACAATATCCTCCGGTATTATAGTTTGGGCTCAGGTCAGAAGGCTAATAAACAAAAGAGCTCCATATTCTTTAGCCCAAATTGTGGGGTATCGGTTCGAAGGGGTGTCAGGAATGTTTCACGGATTCAGCGTGAGGCACTCTCCGAGAGGTACCTGATGACGTGGGACACACGTTCGTTGGGAGACCCCAAGAGGAAGGTATGAAGCAGTGCAGCAGCAACTTTCCCTCAGTAAGATACCAAGGTTATCAGATCCAGTAGGAGCAAGAAGCACTTCTGAAGGTTGTCAACGGTGCTAGAAAAGTACTTGCGTGTGGAAGAGAGTTCGGCTGTTGACGTGGAACCTGCACACAACACAATCAAACTACTTTGCCCCAACGAAACAGGAAGGATGTCAATCTTCCTGGCTTGCTGAAAACAAAGGATTAAACGTATGGTGTGGAAAATAGTGTTTAATTGCAGAGAATGAAAAGGAACAATGATTGCAGTTGGTTGTATTATCAGTGTAAAAGAATGGATCGGGGTCCACAGTTCACTAGTGGTGTCTCTCCATAAAAGATAACTAACATGCTGGGTGAACAAATTACAGCTGGGCAATTGACAAAATATTGAGCGCATGACAATGCATATATATGACATGATGATTACTATGATATTCATGTGGGCATTACGACAAAATACATAGACCATTATCCAACAGCGTCTATGACTAATAATCTACCTCCAGGTTGTCATACCGAGTTCCCCGTTGGTATTAAGTTGCAAGCAACGGATAATCGCATTAAGTAATGTGCGTAATGTAAACAAATGCATTAGACCTAACGGCGCACCCTTAAGCTAAGCATCGGTTATTTTTCAGCCTGAGAATGGTACGGCTTTGTTTGGGTTATTCGGTGCGGGTCTGTCTTTGGTTTCCGTTTGGTTGGGTTGTAATGGATGGAAACGTGAAACGGTTTGGGGCGGTGTGGGTCGATCAAAAGTATGGTGTGGAGCGGTGCAGTCTGGTCTTCAGTCAAATGGGTTGAACCCGCACTTCCGCCCACGGGTTGAACCCGCAGTACGGCCCGAAGTGGCGAGGCTCCTGTCCACGACTCCCTCCCTCGAGTCTGTGGGCTTTTTGCGCCGCCGCCGCCTGTCGCGGCAGTCCATCGCCGCCGCTGCCGTGCACCGCCGCCGCCATCCTGCACCGCTACCTCCTCCGTCGATCTGGTAGACCGCCGAATGCCGCCCTCCCTCGACATCTTGGGGATCTTGCCATCGCGTCCCTGCAGTCCCGCACTCATCATCTTCTTGATCCCCTTCTCTCCGGCCGCTCTGGATTAAATCCGCTATTGGCCCTCCTCCTCGGCACAAGCAAGACAAGCTCGCCGCGTCGTCCTCCGTCCTGCCCTTCGCCGCCGCTCTGGATTAAATCCGCTATCTAGTATACATAGATTTATTTTTTTACAACATGCCCCGTGTTATTAAAGTCCCAAGCAATGAAGGTGAAAATATATTTTAAGAAGTCATGTGCATAAATCTAATTTTGTATGCTTACTATATATTTTCAATGTGTAGGTCCATGTTCAGCGGGAGTTCCAAGCTCAGAGCATGATGCTTAGATCGCCTGATGCTAATTTATACACATGCCCTGTCCTTGATTAAGATTCACCAGTCTTTGTACATGCTTCGAATGGTTAGTACAAATACATATCATAATCTTGATTTAGGACTGTTTTGTATGTGTCTTGATGTGCTTCATCTCGACGTCAGCATAAAGGTTTCTCTCCTGTAGGCAGTACACTTATATCCAATTAATGCTCATTTTTCTGGTAACCTGGTGTATATGTACTTCTTTGGTCAGATTAGTTTAACTTCTTTGATCTTAATTGTACAGTACTTCATAAGCAAGTACAGTACAGACAGCTACTAGTTGTATGCTCCTGAACTCTATTGTAGTCTGTATTATTATGACTTGTACGTTCAGTCATGTAAACCCTCCTTTTTTTTAAAAAAAAAATAGAGCAGTCTGTATTAGGAATGATCAGCACTTGCATCAATTTTTCCTTCCCTGCATCTTTGTGTTTCTTATGCATTTATTGTGTTTATGCTATTGGCTACTGGTGCATTAGATAAACTGGTATCTTCAGCATGATGTGGTAGCCAGATTCGTCAACCGTCGTCGTGCTCGGCGCCTGCCACAGCATGTTTTTTCATCGCCTTCATTAGAGTTTTAGCTATGGACATGATTTGTAATAAGATTTGTATTATGATATGGTACTGTACTTGGTCTTTTGATGAAGCAGCCACTATATTTGTACTTGGTCTTTTGATGAAGCAGCCACTATATTTGTACTTGGTCTTTTGATGAAGCAACCACTATATTTGTACTTGGTCTTTTGATGAAGCAGTCACTATATTTATTTGCAAATTTGACTTTACATGTCTGTATATGTTGAGCAGCCATGGACTAGCTAGCTATTCAGCTGATAGAAAACCAGCAGGCAGCGTCCAGCACAGGCGCGCAGCTAGAAACCACGGGCTGAACCCGCGGGTTCGATCCACAAATCGCGTCCGGTGCGGTGCGGGTGCGGCCGGAAACTTCACGCGGTGCGGTGCGGTGTGGATATACGAAGTCGATTTTTGGGGTGGGCCGGACTGGGGTATTGAGGCAATAGTACCTGGTGTGGGTTGGATTAGGTGCGGGAGTCAGCCCATTCCCAGGCTGAGTTATTTTATCCCTAGTGGCAACAGCACATCCACAATCTTAGAAGTTGCTGTCACTCTCCCAGATTACCGGAGGCATGAACCCACTATCTAGCATAAATACTAACTCTTGGAGTTACAAGCATCTACTTGGCCAAAGCATCTACTAGTAACGGAAAGCATGCAAGATCATAAATAACATATAAGATAGATTGATAATCAACTTGACATAGTATTCAATATTCATCGGATCCCAGCAAACACAACATGTAGCATTACAATAAGATGATCTTGATCATGATAGGCAGCTCACAAGATCTAAACATGATAGCATAAAGTGGAGAGACAACCATCTAGCTACTGCTATGGACCCGTAGTCCAAGGATGAACTACTCACGCATCACTCCGGAGGCAGGCATGGTGATGTAGAGCCCTCCGGTGATGATTCCCCTCTCCGGCAGGGTGCCGGGAAGAGCTTCTGAACCCTCCCGAGCTAGGGTTGACGGCGGCGGCTCTGGAACTTTTCGTGGATAATGGCTCGGGTGTAGGGTTTTCCCGTGAGATGAATAAATAGGCGAAAGGGCGGCGGCTGGAGCGACCCGAGGGGCCCACACCCCCCACGGCGCGGGGGGGGGCCGCGCCGCCCATGGTGTGGCGCCCTCGGTCGCCTCCGTCTCTCCTTGGACTCCGTGTACGTGTTGGAAAAATAGGAGGTCTGTCCAAGTTTCGTCCAATTCCGAGAATATTTCCAGACTAGCTTTTCTGGAATACAAAAACAGCAGAAAACAGGAACTGGCACTGTGGCATCTTGTTAATAGGTTAGTCCCAGAAAATGCATAAAAATGCTATGAAGTGTATATAAAACATGTAACAATTGGTATAATATCAACATGGAACATCAGAAATTATAGATACGTTTGAGACGTATCAAGCATCCCCAAGCTTAGTTCTACTCGTCCTCGAGTAGGTAAAACGATAAAAACAAAATAATTTCTGAGGTGACATGCTACAATCATAATCTTGATCAAATAGTATTGTAAAGCACATGTTATGAATGAAGTGATCCAGGTCAATGGTCTATAGTTTGCTAGCAAGTAGATAATGAGCAAACAACTGAATCATATAAGCAAAAACTTTTCATGAATAGTACTTTCGAGACAAGCATCAAAGAGTTTTGCATAAGAGTTAACTCATAAAGCAATAGATTCTAAGTAAAAGGTATTTAACCAACACAAAGGAAGATTTAAGCTTCAGCAATTGCTTTCAACTTTCAACATATATATCTCATGGATATTTGTCAACACAAAGCAATATAATAAGTGCAATATACAAGCATATAAAAATTGTTGCACCAAAGTTGACACTAGTGTTTGCTTCTGAGATAGAAAGAAGTAGGAAAACTGACTCAACATAAAAGTAAAAGAAAGGCCCTTCGCAGAGGGAAGCAGGGATTAAATCATGTGCTAGAGCTTTTTAAGTTTTTGAAATCATATAGAGAGTAAAAATAAGTTTTGGAGGTGTTTGTTAATTGTCAACGAATCAGAAAATGGAAAGTACAATATGACCCCTGCCAACCAGACTTTTAAGAGCGGCTCCCATGAAGGACGTTATTTCTACCAGCAAGGCAGATCATCCCTCTTCTCTTTTGTTTACACATGCAGATATTTCACTGTTTGTCATTGCTTGACTGATAAATCAGGGCAAAAATGTGAAGAGAATTAAGCGGTTAAAGTTGTAATTAATTGGGACTGGGCACCCCATTTGCCAGCTCTTTTTGCAAAATTAATGGATAAGCGGATGTATATGCCGCTAGTCCGGTGGTAAAGTCTGTTTGACAGTTGACATAAAGACATCCACCCCGTCCTCATGAGCTTGGTAAACATTGACACAAAATAGGAGTAATAATTTTTGAATAGTTTAAAGGTAGCACATGAAAAATTTACTTGGAATGGCAAGGAAATACCACATATAGGTAGTTATGGTGGACACAGATGGCATGGATTTTGGCTCAAGGTTTTGGATGCACGAGAAGCATTCCCTCTCAGTACAGAGTTTAGGCTAGCAAGGTTATTTGAAGCAAACACAGGATATCAACCGACACAGCAAGACTTATATGAAAACATATTGCAAGCATTATAAGACTCTACACTGTCTTCCTTGTTAACCAAACCCTTTTACTAGAAAATATCTAGACCTTAGAGATACCAATCATGCAAACCAAATTTCAACGAGCTTTACGGTAGTTCTTCATTAATAGGTTTTAACTACATGATACAAAAGCTTAAACATGAACTACTTGATAACTCAAAACAATTGACAAGTATCAAATTATCCAATACAGTGATCTACAAGAATATGTAAGCTTTTTCCATTATACCATCTACCACATGCAACATTTTCTGTTCCAACCAAACACCAATCAATTTATTTCAACATAAACTCTCCAAACAATTATAAGTGAAGCAAGAGAGTACTTTCTTTAAAAGAACTAACAGCTCTGAATAAGAGATGCATGCAAAACAGGAGCTAAAAGCATAGCAATAGCTAGATAAGAATACTCAACAAGTATAAGTGAAGAATAGGAGTATTCATATGAAAAAGCGGAGCGTGTCTCTCTCCCAATCAAGAATGCTAGGGTCCAATCAAGTTGACCATAAGAAAAATAAAATACTGAAAATAAAAGCACACAGACGCTCCAAGTAAAGCACATATGATGTGAAAGAATTAAAATATAGTTTCACTAGAGATGACCTGATAAGTTGCTGATGAAGAAGGGGATGCCTTGGGCATCCCCAAGCTTAGACGCTTGAGTCTTCTTGAAATATGCTGGGGTGATCCATGGGAGCATCCCCAAGCTTAAGCTCTTCACTCTTCTTGATCACATTATATCATCCTTCTCTCTTGACCCTTGAAAACTTCCGCCACACCAAACTCAGAGTAATTCTCATTAGAGGGTTAGTGCACAATCAAAAACTCACATGTTCTATAAGGACACAAACATGACCGTTACTTTTAACATTAACTACTGCCACTGATGTTATGTGAAGCTCTTCACCCTAAAAAAAATTCCACTCAACACTAGTAAAAGAGAGAATGCGAAAAATAAAAGACAGAATCTGTCTAAACAGAACAGTCTGTAAAGACGAATTTTTTCGAGGCACTTACGTTGCTCAGATCGAAAAACTCAAACTAACGAAAGATGCGTACATATCTGAGGATCACGCACAAAAATTTGCAGATTTAAATAATTTTTCTGTGATTTTACAGAAGTAAAACGGTGAACAGCAGAAATCTGTTCCTGCGCAGAAATCCAAATCTAGCATCATCTTCCTATTAGAGGCTCCACTTGGCACAACAATGCGATAAAATAAAGATACAAAGGAATTGTTACAGAAGTAAACAACTCCTTGACTCAAAAAGAAAAGAAAAATTGCAGAAATAAAATAATGGGTTGTCTCCCATAAGCGCTTTTCTTTAACGCCTTTTAGCTAGGCATGATATTTTATGATGCTCACATAAGATAAGAGTTGAAATAAAAGAGCATCAAGAAGCAATATAAAACATGTTTAAATCTAACACTTCCTATGCATAGGAATCTTGTAAGAAAAAAATCAATAAAGCACAAAGTGACTAGCATAGGAAGGCAAAACAAGTGCAACTTCAAAATTTCAACATAAAGAGAGAGACTTAATATTATTGAGATATATGAAACCGTGTCTCCCTCTCTCATAAGACCAATAGGTCTTAAAGTACCAGCATATAAAAGCAACAAAGAAAGCTCAAAACTTTCATCATAAAGAGAGGAAATTTAATAACATGAAGATTTCTATAACCATATTTTCCTCTCTCAAAATAATTTTCAGTAGCATCATGAATAGACTCAACAATATAGCTATCACATAAAGCATTCTTATCATGATCCACATGCATAAAAGTATCATTACTCTCCACATAAGCATAATCAATTTCATTAGTAATAGTGGGAGTAAAACTAGCACATCCATCATTATAATCATCATAAATTAGAGGCAAAGTATCATCAAAGCGAATTTCCTCCTCCAAAGCTAGGGGATAAAAATAATATTTTCATCAAAACCAGCTTCCCCAAGCTTAGAGCTTTCCATGGCATTAGCAATAATGGTGTTCAAAGAATGTATGCTAATAACATTGCTATATCATGATTGTTATGCAAATAAATTTCCATAGGCTTTTTAATTTTCTCTTCAAACACCTCATGTCCCAACTCAAGATAAATTTCATAAAGCTCTCTCATGTTGTTTTCAGCCATAGGACTAGTTTCAAGGAAAGTAACCATTGATAGCAAGTAAAGAGCTAGACATAATAACTCAGCAAGACAATAAAAAGTAATGAGATTGGAAGCGTGAGACTCCCCTTGCAGAAATCCTCTTACTCCCGGCAACGGCGCCAGAAAAATTGCTTGATGACGTGGGACACACGTTTTGGGAGACCCCAAGAGGAAGGTATGAAGCAGTGCAGCAGCAAGTTTCCTCAGTAAGATACCAAGGTTATCAGATCCAGTAGGAGCAAGAAGCACTTCTGAAGGTTGTCAACGGTGCCAGAAAAGTACTTGCGTGTGGAAGGGAGTTCGGCTGTTGACGTGGAACCTGCACACAACACAATCAAACTACTTTGCCCCAACGAAACAGGAAGGGTGTCAATCTTCCTGGCTTGCTGAAAACAAAGGATTAAACGTATGGTGTGGAAAATAGTGTTTAATTGCAGAGAATGAAAAGGAACAATGATTGCAGTTGGTTGTATTATCAGTGTAAAGAATGGACTGGGGTCCACAGTTCACTAGTGGTGTCTCTCCATAAAAGATAACTAACATGCTGGGTGAACAAATTACAGCTGGGCAATTGACAAAATATTGAGCGCATGACAATGCATATATATGACATGATGATTACTATGATATTCATGTGGGCATTACGACAAAATACATAGACCGTTATCCAACAGCGTCTATACTAATAATCCACCTCCAGGTTGTCATACCGAGTTCCCCGTTGGTATTAAGTTGCAAGCAACGGATAATCGCATTAAGTAATGTGCGTAATGTAAACAAATGCATTAGACCTAACGGCGCAACGTTAAGCTAAGCATCGGTTATTTTATCCCTAGTGGAAACATCACATCCACAATCTTAGAAGTTGCTGTCACTCTCCCAGATTACCGGAGGCATGAACCCACTATCTAGCATAAATACTAACTCTTTGAGTTACAAGCATCTACTTGGCCAAAGCATCTACTAGTAACGGAAAGCATGCAAGATCATAAATAACATATAAGATAGATTGATAATCAACTTGACATAGTATTCAATATTCATCGGATCCCAGCAAACACAACATGTAGCATTACAATAAGATGATCTTGATCATGATAGGCAGCTCACAAGATCTAAACATGATAGCATAAAGTGGAGAGACAACCATCTAGCTACTGCTATGGGCCCGTAGTCCAAAGATGAACTACTCACGCATCACTCCGGAGGCAGGCATGGTGATGTAGAGCCCTCCGGTGATGATTCCCCTCTCCGGCAGGGTGCCGGGAAGAGCTTCAGAACCCTCCCGAGCTAGGGTTGACGACGGCGGCGGCTACGGAACTTTTCGTGGATGGAGGCTCGGGTGTCTAGCGTTTTCCCGTGAAGATGAATAAATAGGCGAAAGGGCGGCGGCTGGAGCGACCCGAGGGGCCCACACCCCACCACGGCGTAGTTGGAGGGGGGTCCGCGCCGCCCTAGGGTGTGGCGCCCTCCTCGGTCGCCTCCGTCTCTCCTTCGAACTTCGTGTACGTGTTGGAAAAATAGGAGGTCCTGTCCAGGTTTCGTCCAATTCCGAGAATATTTCCAGAACAGCTTTTCTGAAATACAAAAACAGCAGAAAACAGGAACTGGCACTGTGGCATCTTGTTAATAGGTTAGTCCCAGAAAATGCATAAAAATGATATGAAGTGTATGTAAAACATGTAACAATTGGTATAATATCAACATGGAACATCAGAAATTATAGATACGTTTGAGACGTATCAGTACCTTGGCCTTCCTACGGCCAATGGTAGAATTACAGAGCAGCATTTTGAGTTTATCTATGAGAGAGCGAGGTCGAAGGTGCAAGGCTGGTGTGAAAAGTTTTTGTCCTGCGCGGCAAAAGAAACTCTTATAAAGGCAGTTATCCAAGCCCTACCAACCTATATTATGAGTTGTTTTAAACTCACAAAAGGTTTGTGCAAGAAATTCATGGCAGTGATGTCAAAATACTGGTGGGCGGGATCACTCGATAAGAGGGGTATGCATTGGCAATCCTGGAAGAACATGGCTATATCAAAGGCTCACGGAGGACTGGTGTTCCGTGACCTAGAGGTGTTCAACGATACGATGCTTGCAAAACAAGCGTGGAGATTGTTAGAGAAACCCGACAGCTTATGTGCTAGGGTTTTGAGAGGAAGATACTATCCTATGGGGGATATTCTAACTGCGGGATGTCCTGCAGGTGCCTCTCCGACTTGGCAGGCGATCACTAAAGGGAGAAACATGCTTCGGTAGGGGCTCATCCGGCGAGTTGGAGATGGCTGTACTACTGAAGTTTGGCATGATCATTGGATCGTGGGCTCATCCACCATGAGACCGATGGGACGTCTGGTAGATACTCCAGTACAGTTGGTGGCTGACCTGATTGATGAAGATACGAACCAATGGAAACATAATCTAGTCAGGGAGGTCTTCTTCCGACCTGATGCGGATGCCATCTTGGCAATGCCGAGATCTAGGAGAGCAGGTCCAGACTTTTGGGCTTGGGCTTAGGAGAGGTCAGGTTTGTACACAGTCAAGTCAGCGTACTGGGAAGTGATTGAAAACAGATATAAGAACGGTTTGGTTCTTGGTTTTTCAGCTGGACATGAGGGGACATGGAAGCGGCTATGGAAGCTCAATGTCTTACCAAAAATCCGGGTGTTCTGGTGGCGGGTCGTAAAAAACCTTCTTCCGAGTTTCGGGGAGCTGAAGAGGAGGCATGTTATGGAGGTGGCAGTATGCCCTCTTTGTGGCAATGAGGATGAAACGTTGTTTCACTCATTGGTACTGTGTGATATGCCCAGAAGTTTTGGACAGTGGCAGAGCTAACGTTCGGTGTCAGGTCACCAAGACTCCATCCGGTGACCTGGGCGGAAGATCTCTTGGACTACACTTTTGTGTCCAAGAATGATGCGGCAATTATGATTACAGTCATGTGGGCGATTTGGCAAAGCAGGAATAAATATACCCATGGTGAGGAGAAGTTCCAACCGCAACGTTCTATGGAAATTATCAATGATATTGTGAAAACATTGGAGATACCAGCAAAGCAAAGTTCAGTTCAGGTCAGGGAGGCTAAGTGGGCGAAACCTGATGTTGACTGGATTAAGTTAAACACGAATGCGGCAGTGGCGATGCAAGATGATAGAGGAGGTACTGGAGTGGTGGTTCGAGACAGCGAGGGGGAGTTCCTTGCTGCTCGATGCACTCGGTATGATGGTGTGGTGGATCCAGAATCTGGAGCTCTTGGCATGCAGAGATGCTATGCTTCTAGCACTAGAGAAGGGGTACCAGCAGGTTACAATCGAGACAGATTGTAAGAATGTTCAGACCCTTTGGGAGTCCAAGGGAGGTGAAAAGACTTTAGGAGTTCATATTTTATGTGAGATGAAGGAGTTAGCTAATAATTTTCAGGGGTTTAAGCTTCTTTATGTGAGCCGTACCGCTAATATGGCTGCACATCTGTGCGCTAAAGAAGCTTTAAAGTCAGAATCTGTAATAAACCATGTAATGTTCCCTGGTTTTCTGACTGACATTGTTCAGTTGGACAAACTTTCGCCTGTTGAATAAAGCTGAGAGGAGTTAGTTGTCAAAAAAAGATAACACAGACACTTCAAAGCACCATGACTCGGCGGTGCCGACATCATATGTGCCAAATGGACGGTACGGTGGAGAATACGGTGGAACAAGAAGAGTTGGGCGAGGACTGACCGTGAAAAAACAAGAGAAGGGCGGATAACAAGGAGAGGTTGGTCGGGATAAGAACGGAACACAAAGATTACAATCAAGAAAATAAGTCTGAAGATAAGTCTTCCACTACGGGAATCACCCAAAACGCCGACGGCCGGATTGTACGCCGACGGCCAAATGTCGGGGCCGTCGGCGTACAGCCAGGGATAGGGCAGCCGTCGGACATGAGAGTTCAGGAATTCAAGAAAGCGATGGAAGAGAAATAAAATTCAAATCTCTCCGTGGACTTCAGGAAAGAAAATTAAACTACTTGCTTCATCTGCCCGAGATTCTTAGTAGTACAAGGATAGTTTCGGGATCTCCTAGGGTGGTATTTAACGTGTTTGGCATGTCAAGTTGGCAACTAATCCACCAGACGTCTCCCTAATTATCTCCGTCAGTTACGGCTCCTCTTCTCCCTGCTTCCGATCCGTCCAGCTCGTCTCCGGCCAGCTGGTCTCCACTGCGCCGCGTCCACCTCCCCGACATCATATCTGCCGAATGGACGGTACGGTGGCGAATATGGTGGAACAAGAAGAGTTGGGCGAGGACTGACCGTGAAAAAACAAGAGAAGGGCGGATAACAAGGAGAGGGTGGTCGGGATAAGAACGGAACACAAAGATTACAATCAAGAAAATAAGTCCGAAGATAAGTCTTCGTAGTCTAAACATGAGAGTTCAGGAATTCAAGAAAGCGATGGAAGAGATATAAAATTCAATCCGTGGACTTCAGGAAAGAAAATTAAACTACTTGCTTCATCTGCCCGAGATTCTTAGTAGTACAAGGATAGTTTCGGGATCTCCTAGGGTGGTATTTAACGTGTTTGGCATGTCAAGTTGGCAACTAATCCACCAGACGTCTCCCTAATTATCTCCGTCAGTTACGGCTCCCTGCTTCCGATCCGTCCAGCTCTTCTCCGGCCAGCTGGTCTCCGCTGCGCCGCGTCCAGCTCCCCGGCCCCAACACATTGGCTGCCGCCGTCCGTCGCCTCCCTCCTCGCCACCGACCATCAGCTCCACGCTTTCCTCTTCAAGCACGGCCTCGATGGCCGGCGTACCCGACCACAACGCCGCCGCCATCACGTCGCCACCGATCCCGCTCGTGACCCTGAGCACGGGCCACGCGATGCCGGTGCTGGGCTTCGGCACGGGCTCCTCCCGCGCGCCGCCGGACCTGGCCGACACCATCCTCCACGCGGTCCGCCTCGGCTACCGCCACCTCGACACGGCCTCCCTCTACGGCACGGAGCCGGCCGTCGGCGCCGCCGTGGCCGAGGCCGTGCGCTCGGGCGCCGTCGCCTCCCGCGCCGACCTCTTCGTCACCTCCAAGCTCTGGATCTCCGACGCGCGCCCGGGCCGCGTCGTGCCGGCGCTCCGGGACTCGCTCGCCCGCCTCGGCCTCGACTACCTCGACCTCTTCCTCGTCCACTGGCCCGTCGCCGCCGACTCCGGGGCGCAGGTGGAGTTCGACATGGAGGGCGTGTGGCGGGGCATGGAGGACTGCCACCGCCTCGGCCTGGCGCGCTCCGTCGGCGTCAGCAACTTCTCCGCGGCCAAGCTCGAGCGGCTCATGTCCCTCGCCGCCGTGCCGCCGGCCGTCAACCAGGTGGAGCTCAACGTCGGGTGGAGGCAGGAGAAGGTGCGGGAGGCCTGCGCGCGCCACGGCGTCGTCGTCTCGGCTTACTCGCCGCTAGGCGCGCACGGTGCCGTCTGGGGCTCTGACGCCGTCATGGAGAGCGGCGTCCTGCACCAAGTCGCCGCCGCCAAAGGAAAGACCGTCGCACAGGTAAACATAAAAGTCACATCTTTGTTTTGCTCAAGTTCACCAGTAGTACTAAATTGCAGCTAAGTTTATATAGCAACAGATCAAAATCCTGTTTTGCTCAAGTTCCTGTAGCTTGCAAGATACTAGGTGGTGCTGTGTTCCTGCATTTGTTCTGTTTCCAATAGCACTTTATTCAAGTTTTGAATGACTCTAGTGTAGAAATAGAATTCCCAAGTTCCTTCAATTGCATTCCTGAGACTCAAGGCTCAAGATTACAGTTGATGAACTGCGAACAACTTATTTATAATATGATGTAGAAAATAGTTGTGAAAAAGTTGGTTACTCAAACAATAAAATAGCCAAAATCGGAATCCACTGCGGTTGCCAAAATGTGGCCTAAATCAGAACTTCATAATAGAATCGATATAAAAACTATCTAAATATTGCATTCATGAAATTGTTGTTTTCAGTGTTTTTCTATTGCTGGATTAGCACATTAAAACCTACTGGAAACCAAAATAAAGAAGTCCAGATTGGTTCGTTCAAAACACAGCATGGACAAACTTCTCAATCAGGCCAAGGTGCCAAGCTCATGTTAGATTTCTGTTACCCCTTTTAGACCTTAGTTTTTGTTAAATTTGTCCTAACAACAAGGGAGTGGCCTGAACCGTCCCATATTCCATATGAATTTTATAGGATTTCTACAATCTCCATTCTTTGATCCAAATGATTTACTGTTAAAAAACCCTGTCAAACAGAAATTTGTACCAATGCAAGTTTTCTCGTTTCGGAACATTGTCAAGTTTTCTTCTTGGTGTCCATTTCAATTTATTCGGTTTATTGCCCTTTTCTTCGCTCAATCAATAAAAGCCATCTTGTGGTTTTAAAATCATAAGTGACAAGTGTACCTAAATATCTTATTACTATAGCATCAGGTTGTGTGAAAGCAGAGATAGAATTCTTATGATAGGAAACTAGCCCTCAGAAATTCTAGGTTAAGTCCAACTAGTGGCCCCTGCTGCCGGAACAGCCGGTTGTTTGCGCATCAGGTCTGTTTGCAAATGCACATTCTCAAGTTTCGAAAAACTCTTCTGTGGAATTAGAGTTGTCAAGTTCTTTGCACTCGTAGGCTGAGATTACAGTTGATGAACTGCACAGACCTTACTTATAACTAGTAGTAATGCACGTGCAATGCACGTGTTGAACTAATGCATACACAAATAATTAATCTGATTTTAAAAATATCAATGTCACAAATAATGCTTAAGCCACAATATTTTCATCTAGAAGGGATGATTGCCAACTTCCTGGTTAATATTTTGTACATTATTAAAAAACAAAAAAATTGTGTTTCATGTGTAACAGTTGCCATTATTTATTTCCCATTTTAAAAGAATTTAAAATTCTACATTATTCAGCAACAACATTTAGGTTAAATTCAAAATTGAATACATTGCTATAACATCAATCATCACTCTGTGTGTGGCTGTTGTTTCTATGTGTGCTCACTATTCTCTTTTACTTGTAAACACAAATCTTGGAGACCCTGTGATCCTAATACAAAATGTCCGGGATAATAGACTTGCTAAACAATGGGTTGCAAAATGCAAATGTTAAGAAATACTCCCTCCGTTCCAAAATGTCGGAGTTGGCAGGTGGGGATTCTCGGCGTGATCCTGAGTGAGAGAGCAAAACAAACATGTAAGCTTAATATATGATCAAAATGAACTTTCGCAAATAAATATCGGAAGCCCATGCCACAAGCTTACAAATTCTAACCTTCTGCTATTGTTCGATCAAACACAACCCGCTACCAGCAATAGTTCACCCGTGGTCTGGTGAACTCACATGAATGTTGCAGAAAAGCATTATCCATACCCCGGTTAGAAGATTAAACAAAGAAATGCAACTTCTGAATGTGGGCAACTATGGTTTCAACACTAAGATGTAGAGTGCTACATCCGATGAAATGTCTTCAGGCTTTGGAAGATAAACTGCCCCAGTTCCTCCTTTAGGAAGACATACTCTATGCTTAGACACTTTGGACATACTACAACTTGACAACATAAAACATACCAATTAGTTCACTAGGTCCATTCATACAACTAAGCATTACCCATTGGAATGTTGTCACTACAATTTTTTCTTGGCTAACCAACGTTGTTCAAAAGCCACAAAAAGCCATGCACACGGACAACACAAATTGGAATGTAAATACATGGAGCTGCAGCGACCTTCATAGACCATCAGGCAACCACTTCGAAAAATAATGAATATAAGGTAGACCATCCAAGAATTCTCCAGAAGTGCAGATAGCATTCACTTCCCGGTTATCCATATCGTACGATAGAATAGTCTCCTCCCCGTCAGCAATGAAAATCAAATTCCGTTCTGGATGAATTGCAAACACCGCATAGAACCCACCTTCCGAAACGTGAACATCAACACTATGCTTCAGGTTCCACTTACCACTATTATAATCCTCAATCACCCGCACGGAGAGTTGGTACTCATCAGGATCTGTATACCAAGCATGCAAGAGTCCTTGAGACCGCCCATTGAAGTAAGACCACTGTTGGGTTCCATGTCTCCAGGAAGAGTAATTGTGTTCCAAACCTTCCCCTCCCCCTTTTTGTACACTGCGGCTATGGAATCTTCTTCGATCGTCAAATGCATAAAGCCATTCAGATAGACACATTCTGCAGTAACAACAGGAACGGCTCCGTCATCCCACCCGCTCCGGATCCATTGTCCAGTTTTCGACGATTAGATCGCCACATCGTCTAGACAACCTAGCAGCAGCACAAACACCAAAAAGCAAGACGGAAACGCTGTCTCGAAGCCGAGGAAGGTCTTCTTTGGCTCGAAACACTCAAGGTCGCCATCCTCATCCTCTTCTTGTTCTTCCTCCTCTTCATATTCCTCTTTGTCCGGCAACATTATGGGTGGCAGCACGGTCCACTCCTAAGTTGTAGGATTGCACACAATAAGATCGATCTTGTCTTTATCGGGACGAGATTTCCAGCATTTGCAGAGGAGAAGGCTGCTGCTACATTGTTGAACCCTAAAGCACTCGTAGCCGTGCAAGAAGGGTAGAGCGGGGTCGACCAGAGGGGGGCCACATCCATTCAAATTGTGGAAACGGAGGTTGCCGTGAGATATGTGGTTGTGGAAGAAACCGGACAGGGTATACGGCGAGTTCTTGCGGATGTACGGGGCGGAGCACAGGGCGAGCCACTCCTTGGACACGCACTTGAAGCGGCAGAGCGACCTGTACGACGGCAGAGACAAGATCTTCATGAGGAGTCCCTCGGGATGCTCGCCGCCTGCCGCTGCTCCTTCTATCTCTGCCTCCTCCTCTGCAAACGGAAGAGACGGTTTGTTTAGGTTCCTGGTCGATTTCCTTCCATGAATGGAAGATCGGAAGAAGGGGTGTGAAGAAAACCTGATACGTTACGAGAGGCTTGGCGGGGAGCGACGGCGTGGGACGGGGCGCAGTGTCCTCGTCGTGGCGGTCGGTCGCCGGCTAGTGGTCCTGCTTCGTGCAGTCATGCTTGACTCCTTCTCCTCCTGGCAGCGTCGTCTCCTCCTCGACTCGCATATTAGTACGTCGGGACTCCTGGCTCGGCCGCCATCGCCAGAACTCTAGGGCTTGGGAACGGTGAGTCGCGGCTTTATGACTCCTCCAGAATAAAGCCGTCGCTCACCCTTCCCAAATCCTAGAGTTCCGACGACGACAGCCGAGCCAGAAGACCCGACGTGCTAATCTGCGAGGCGAGGAGGAGACGGTGTCGCCAGGAGGAGAAGGAGTCCCGCATGGCTGCACGAAGCAGGACCACCCGCCAGCGACCGGCCGCCGCGACAAGGACACTGCGCCCCGTCCCACACCGTCGCTTCCCGCCAAGCCTCTCGTAACGTATCAGGTTTTATTCACGCCCCTTCTTCCGATCTTCGATTCATTTAAGAAAATCGACTGGAAACCTAAACAAACTGTCTCTTTCATTTACAGAGGAGGAGGCAGAGACAGAAGAAGCAGCGAGCATCCTCGAGGGCCCCTCATGAAGATCTTGTCTCCGCTGCCTTAGAGGTCGCTCTGCCGCTTCAAGTGCGTGTCCAAGGAGTGGATCGCCCTCTGTCCAACTCGTACATCCGCCAGAACTCGCCGCAGACCCGTCTGGCTTCTTCCACAACCACATATCTGACGGCTACCTCCGTTTCCACAATTTGAATGGTTGTGGCCCCCCTCTGGTCGACCCTTCTCGCACGGCTACGAGCGCTTCAGAGTTCAACAATGCAGCAGCATTCTCCTCTGCAAATGCTGGAAATCTGGTCCCGAGAAAGACAAGATCGATCTTGTTGTGTGCGATCCTGCAACTCGGGAGTGAACCGTATTGCCTTCCACAATGTTGCCGGCCAAAGAGGAAGAAGAAGATGAGGATGGTGACCTTGTGTTTTTCGAGCCAAAGGACCTTCCTCGGCTTCGACGCAGCGTTTACGTCTTGCTTTGTGGTGTTTGTGCCGCTGTTAGGTTGTCTAGACGATGTGGCGATCTAATCGTCGAAAACTGGACAATGGATCCGGAGCGGGTGGGATGACCGAGTTGTTCCTGTTGTTACGGCAGAATGTGCCTACCTGAATGGCTTTATGCATTTGACGATGGAAGAAGATTACATGGCAGCAGTGTACACAGAGGGGGAGGGGAGGTTTGGAACACAATTCCTCTTCTTGGAGACATGGAACCCAGCAGTGGTCTTACTTCAATGGGACGGTCTCAAGGACTCTTGCATGCTTGGTATATAGATCCTGATGAGTACCAACTCTCCGTGTGGGTACTTGAAGATTATAATAGTGGTAAGTGGACCCTGATGGTTGATGTTCACGAACTGTTCTATGCGGTATTTGCAATTCATCCAGAACGGAATTTGATTTTCATTAGTGACAGGGAGGAGACTATTCTATCGTACGATATGGATAACCAGGAAGTGAATGCTATCTGCACTTCTAGAGAATTCTTGGGTGGTGTACCTTATATTCCCTGTTTTGCGAAGTGGTTGCCAGATGGTCTGTGAAATTCGCTACAGCTTCATGTATTTACATTACAAATTGTGTTGTTCGGGTGCATGCCTTTTTGTGCCTTTTGAACAACGTTGGTTAACTAAGAAAAATTTGTAGTAACAACATTCCAGTGGGTAATGTAGTTGTATGAATGGACCTAGTGAACTAATTTAACAAAATAAAGAAATGAGAGAAGGAGAAGAGCATGGTGATCCACATAGGCAAGCCCTTTTGTATTGACTCAACTGCATGATCATATAAAGTTTGGAAATAATCACTTGTATATGTAACTTTGAAGGGCGGACTATCTCCTGAATGTGGTCTACACATCCGTTGTTTTTAGCTTCTGCATTTTGTCATCCAAACTGTTGTTCAGGTAGACAGCTGTCCATATTGTCATAAATGAGAATGTAAATTAACTAAAGCAACACAAATTCTACCAAGCAAGAACGACCAGAATGGTGATAGCAAAAAAGTGCAGGGTTTAGATTAATCAATATGCAAATACAAATAGAGATATTATGTACACTTATTATGCATAACGTACAAACATGTTCTAGCTTAAGCCTGGAAGTGTACCTGTCTTGCATACTATGAAGAAAGAGCAGTTTCCATAGCCTACATAATTGTAGGAGAAATTGATTAGATAAATTTGGAAATTAGAATGCTGATGTATTTTATGTTGTGTTTTTCAAGTTGAATGCAACATAAATTATCATCAAGATAAAGGAAGAATACAATGTCTCTCTGCAAAAGACTTAACATCAATGGTAGCGAATAAAACCACACAGACTTATTTTCTCCTCTACAAAAGAAATTATCAGGAATATATGTCTACGAACAGAAACACTGAGCGTATTCATGTATCAAAGTTTACAACGGATGAGACGATTAATAGGACAATCTGCAGTTGTTCATAGAGATGGACGCAAGGAAGCATTGGAGCAACACCTCGATCTTACATTGACATGGAAGTCCTAGGGAGGAAGATGAACCCATCGCTGATCGTTAATTCCTCTAGATATGCATTCAATACCATCACCTTGCTATGGAAGTTCATTACGTCGCTGCTCATTCCTTGCAGTACCACACCTCTTGCAGACTGATATATATTTAGTACCACACCTTCAGTAGAAGCAATAAATGGGATGTACATATAATGACACAAATTGAGACAAGCTAGCATAACAATGCCGCACACAAAATTCAGAAAAGAAATATTTCAGCAATTCACCTTGAATTTTCGGCGTCTAATCTGTGTGCACGGATGGCCGTTGCTGTGCGGCGAGAACACGGGACCATGTTGACAAACTGTACAGAAGACGTGGAGCTGCTGGCGGCCGGCGGGTGTAGGTACGTCACGGCGACGGCGGCTCTCCGTCCACGTCAGCGAACAGTCAAAGAATTGCTGCACGGCGCTGGGGGGCTTCTCCTCGACTCCCCGTCCTCCTCCTGATCCCCGTTGAAAGCACCAGCTGGTGCAGCGGAGGCGGGCTCACGCTAGGGCTGCGGCGGGTAGGCTCGGGTGGCTGAGCCTAGCAGGCTGGGCGGGCAGGCTCGTGCAGCGTGGCAGGAGGGCGATGGCAGCGGCGATGTGGCGTCTGGTCGTGCTCGTCGAGCATGGGGGCTGGCGGCACGTCGCACGTGGTCGCCGGGCAGGCGGGGATGGCAGGCGGCGGGCGAGCGTGTAGGGTGTCGGGGATGGAGTTTCTTTTTTTTTACTGAGCTGAGAGCAGATCGATTGAATTGTCGCTCCGGTGTGTTCCGCACTCCGTCCCTGTAATCACGGATTAGCTTGTGACCGTTTGATTAATTGTTGTGTGGCCAGGATTAGTTGGATCACCCCTGTCTCTCCCTTTTTATATTAGTGGTGATGATATGCTGTAGAAAATAGCCGTGGTAGCAGCGATTTATTATTATTTTCTGTAGTTTGCTTATACCATCAGATTTTCTTATGTTCCTATAGCTTGCAATATTATTAGTTTTGTTTGGAAAATGGAAATGCACTCTTTTCAAGTTTTGGAGAACTCTACCATAGAATTACAGTTGCCAAATTCATATTAGTGCATTTGAAAGACTTGAGGCTCAGACTATGGTTGCTGAACTAGGATATCCTGTGATTTTTATTTGTTTTAAAAAAGAGTAACTGTGAAAGCAATGGAAAATTGGTTAGTCAAACAATGAAACGGGATTATCGCAATCTGCCACGATACCAAACACGGTTTAGTCACAATCTTCAAAGAGAATCAACATAACATCCATCTAAAGACATCATTCATGAAACTGCTCTTTTATGTTATTTCTTTCTATTATTTTGCATTACAACGATGAATCCTACTGGAAATCAAGATGAAGTCTGCATTGGTTCGTCCAAAACACAAAACAAACAAACTTGTCCATGAGGTCAAGCTCGTCTTGGAGTTGTCGCCTCTTTTAAACCTTAGCCTTTGTTAAAATTATCTTAATTAGAAGGCGGTGAAAAGTGTAACTTACTGAAATTATTATGGCCTGAGCCGATCCATATTCCATATGAATTTCATAGGATTTTTACAATCTCAATCTTGTGATCCAGAAAGCCAAATAAAATACTGTGATCCTAGTGGAAATCAAAATAAAGAAGTCTTGTCATTAGTTTTTTAGAACACCTGATATACTTTTCCATGAGGTCAAGCTCATGGTAGAGTTCTTATACTCATGATGAAAATTTTCTTATCTTGGATGCAGGTGGCACTGCGGTGGCTGTACGAGCAGGGTGTGTGCTTTGTGGCGAGGAGCTTCAACAGGGAGAGGCTGGAGCAGAACATGGCCATCTTCTCCGGCTGGGAGCTGAGCGAGGAGGAGAAGGAGATGATTGCGACGATACCGCAGAAGAGAGCGTGCCAGGGAGAGCATTTTGTGTCGCCTGACGGGCCTTACAAGTCGCTGGATGAACTCTGGGACAGCGAGATATGAATCAAAGACAAGCCATGAGACCAACTTAGGTCATTCGCGGGGTTGTGGTTTGTAAAATGGCTTGTACATCGATTTAATAGTTAGTATATATGTAACAATAAGGTTTCGTGTGTGAACCAGTTGTCTCATGGATTGATATTTGCAGAGATATTATAGCAACTACTGATGTTTTTGTGCAGGTCATTTTGGACCTTTATATATCGTCAAGCAATACTTACATTTTTCCACAATTGTTCTGAACAAAGAGGATTTGATTACTCAGTTAGCTGCTTTTATTTCCTTGTTCGCGTAGAGAATTTGTTATGAAAAAAGGTACAGTATCAGCTGCTCTTAGGTGTAGACCTTGGAAATACAACACCAGCCAAGTTTACTCGACGTGAAATATAATTTATAACACCAGCCAAATTAAACTACGAGGTGAGAAACAAGTTCAGTCCTACCATCCGCAAATAACTTAGGTATGAAATAGCCACCTTTGTCTACACATCATCCACATTCCACTGTACAATTGTTATCACTGGTCCACAGCATCAGGACTGAAATGATGCTAGGTTACACCCATGAGATGAAAGCGATACGGAAACACGCTACTTTTCATCATCGTCGTCTTCATCTTCATCGTCATCATCATCATCTGGTAAGGCAGCATCGTCGCCGATACCTTGCAGCAGGGTGTCCACATCTTCACCGAGCTCTGCCAGCCTTCCACTCAGCTTCTCAACCTTAGTTTGCTCCTGGCCCAGGCAGACGAGCAGATCGTTCAGTTCCACCTCACTTTCCTTCTCCGCCTCTTCCTTCGCTTGCGCTTTTATTGCTTCCACGTCCGGATAGGGTGCGCTGCCTCCCTGCCTCAATGTTTTCACCTCGGCATCGAGGTGGTAGTTGGCCTGCTCCAAGCTGTTGTAAGCATCTGCCAAGCTCTTGAGATCAGACTCCAGTTTTACCGCAAGATTTCGTTGGTTGCTAGCTTCGGCTTCAATCTGAGCCTTTTCAGTTTTGAGCACCTCTATTCGTCGTGCTGCACCCTCCAGTTCTTGTCTAAGGGCTTCAATCTGAACCCTTTCTCGGCCACTGCTCGATCTCTCGGAAGAATCTGAAGTGCTACCACCACCAGTTCTCACTAGATCTTCCGCTAGGATTGCATTTCTGCCTAGCAAGTCCTGAAAATGAAATCAAATAATACCATGTTACCTATGTCTAATGTTCTGTTCATCGCCAATTTCCTAGCCTCGTGGCCCATGTGTGATAGCGCTCTATTTTACTTGGCTACAAGTTAGCCAAAGAAGTTGGCATCCTTAGTTTTTTGTAGGCTTCAACCAAACAGGCTTCTATTAATTCAAATTCTTTGATCACGTCATGATATATCAACTTAGTAACAAACAAACTCAGGAACAATAACTTGCTGATATGATCATGCTAACAGAATCACAACAGTTCAAGCGACAGGATATTTCTTTTGCATAAACAACTTTGCGCTCATGCAAAATATTGTCGAGAATTGTGCCAAAACAGTTTTTTTTTTGTGAATGGACAGTAGTAGTTGAGTTGGTGACTTCTTAGCTTGGAATTAATGTAGCGAACAGGAAACAAACCTGCATCTCGCTGCATTGTCTCTCTACAAATGACTTCAAGCGCTTGATATACTCTCCATCAACCTCCCCATTCTTCTGCTCCAACTCAGCAGGTAGAACTGCAGTTGCGGTTTTTGTTCGACTGAAGAGATCCATTATGTTGTCTCTTATATCAGTCTCAAGCTTACTGAGGAAACTAACGAATTGTGAATCAAAAATTTCCGAGAGGACTGGATGCTGCTCGCCTTTATTAGTTTCCTCCTCTTCAATCTCTTGGAAATCAGACATACTGTTTGCACTTGATCGTGAAAGCTGCTTGTGGTGCTGCTGCCCTGATGGCAGGTGCAGAAAGCTTTTCCTCAACTCATCAAACCTCAAAAAGTATGCAGTAAGGCCAATCTTCTGACTTATAGCATCTGCGACAGCAAAGGCATCCCGGCCCTTCTCACGGCTTGCATTGTTCAGGACACAAACACCTAAAACAACAGCAGCTAATCCACGAACGCAACCAGTGTAACGTTTATTTGAAGCAAGCTCGATTATGTAGTTTAGATGTACCGCTGATTCCAAAAGGCAATTTACAGCATTTGCACAGTCTGCGAGCCATATGATGAGTAGCCGGAGAATAACAGGCTGAATATATGATTCCTCTGATTGGCTGGTTTGGTCATTCTCTCTCTGCTAAAGCTGCAAAGGATAAACATGTAACGATTCGATGCAAGAGAGGCTCGGTACGCCCCAAGGATGGCGTAGGTGTTTCAAGCTGAATTTGCAATACCTGGAAAAAATAAGTTGTTAGAAAGTCACCCATTAAAGCAGCATTGGTTCATGTAACTGTAATTGACAAAAGCAGGCACTGGAGCATTCTAATAAACAAATGTGAGGAACGTAAGTAACATGAACAGATAATCAATAACCATATAAATCATAGGGTCAACCATTTGTTAATAATATTTAAAAAATCAGGAGAGGAAAACCATATCATTGAACCTGTGCACAATGGTCAAGTAGATCAATAATGTTCGATTTAGACGAGTAGAGTTACAATAATCAATTCTCAGCCATTGGATAGTTGCTTGTCCAGCCAACTTTGTACATGTAAAATTCACAGACAATGAGAAGTTGTAAGGGCACATACACGATCTTTGCATTGCAAGTTGTCCTTGATTACGTGAGTAAGAACACTAGACGCTCTGCAACATGCCTGCATAATTTAGGATCACTCGTCAGGTATTAATTACATGACATCTCGAACAATCAAACTCTTGAATCTAAACAAGACAACAAGACTTGCATTGAACACTATGAGGACTTCAAATTAAATATACAATTGAAAAACAACTCAACACTGATATGTCACATCATACAAATTTCTTGGTAATAAACAGACTACAGAGGCATATATCAAATTTGAAGAGTAGAACAGCGACAGAATGACAACAAGCAAAGAAAAAATTATGGCACAGTTTATATTTCTAAAAGAATTTAGCAGCAGAGGGCATTGGTTCAAGAATCATGGACCAAATTTGAAGAGATCTGTTTCCCCTTGTGCTAAATGGTGCCTTGAGATATTTACCTCCATATCCCCATTAACATCACTTGACACAAGAGCTTGCAGAAGTACACTGTCATTAGAATGGCAACATAAGCAAAGGAAACTTTATGAATGATGGATTCAGACTACAGAAAGCATCATGAAGTGTGGTAGAAGCAGTAAAAACCATAGTGATATGTTATGGGATGACAGAAATGACAATCTCTTATATAGTGCGTATCGGTGATCGAATCAGTAACTAGTGGCATAGATGGAGGCATGGAGCCACAATATAATGCTCTATCTGTATTAAATGCAACAGAAGAAAGATCCACACACTAACCTTCCAAATGGCATGTCACTAGAAGAACCATGAGTAGTAGGGCCTTGGTTTGGATGTGGGGCGATAGTTGATGCTAATAATGCCTGACCATTGGGATTTTTCTGTTCCAAAAATAATAAAACAACTAAATATTGTGTGCTTATACATATCGAACCCAAAAAAGACACAAAAAAAAGTAGCAGAAAAAAATAGACAGTGATTGTACTTAAAATTTTAGAACTGAAAATCTTATCAGAATGATGAAAGTGATCAATAGTAAATATCTAATTTGATTTCTACTAATCTGCTTGCTACATGTTCATGATTATTGAAGCCAGCAAAAATATCAGGAAAAAGATCACCTCACAGAAACACTTGAAGACATAATCAGCAGCCACAAATTCCTGCGCTATGGAGGTTCGCAGGATTATAGCTAAGATCGCATTCAGTGCAGGTTGAAGGTGAGGTTCTTCCCCGACTTGCTTGCTTGCAAGAGAATCGAGATTTTGAGGATTTCTTAATACCAAACTGCCAATACACCGCAATGCCTGGAAAAATAGCTGTCAGTGATGAACAAGGTACAAACATCCAAAAACAAGAACTTGGTATAATCATCAGTGGTACATAGAATTACATGGTAGCTCAGCTGTTATAAGGGACTCACCGTACAACGAAGAGCTACAGGGGCCCATTGACTCTCAACACCCAACAATAGAAGATGGTCCAGAATATTTCTCTGTAATTTTTGGTGAAGTTCATATGATGAAGCTTACTTCCATGTTATGAGGTAGTCGATTAAGAAAATATATGAGCAATAAAAGGATACCTGAGCTAATGCAGTTTGATTGGTGATCTTGCTAGTATCTTTACCTGGCTCACTGGGTGGGGCCCCCATTAGAAGCAGTTCGACAGTATGTAAAGCACCGAGAAGATTCACTGTCTAAAGACACAGAGCTTAAACTTCAGTGGAGTATTGCTACTACAGACTTTTTGGGTCACACAGAGCTAGACATCAGTCTGAGCAAGCTATTTGTAAGGCTAGATAGACGAGTGTTTGACAATGGTGTACCTTTTGTTGGGTAAAATTGAATGCACTCCCTCTCCTAATCTTCAGTATCGATATCAATGGGTCAAAGCCCATTGTCTCTTTCAAAAGCATCTGACATTAGCACAAAGTAATGTCAATGAAAAATATGACGATCTAACATTTCAAACTGATTGTTCTATAGAAAAAAAACCTGATTGGATGCATTGGTCCGTATTAAATTATTTAGAAGTTCAAGGCAATCCTGCTCCAAGGAAAAGAGAAGATTATAGCACTTACAAAGTTTTATACACCTGGAAGAACAACTTTCAAATGGAAACTGAACAACCAGAGGTTTTAGACGATCCAGGTATACAACAGACCAGACCAGATCAGATGACATGGTTCCTAGATACTCACCTGAACAACAACGCCTCCATCAGAATATCCCTCCTCTCCAATAATGCTAAATAGCTTATCAAATGCACCCTCAAATACAACAATTTTTTGAATTTCCTGAAAGGGCAAATTGACAGTCATTTCATATACAAAGGTAGGTTTGAGTTATATAGTCTGCAACACAATAAATCAACCAAGAATATGTGAGAGTAACCTCTGCATCCCGGGTTAGATAAGTAAGAAGTAACAGCGCTTCATTCCTTATGACCTACAACATAAATCAAAGATACCCATATGAGCTATATAAGTATAACACAAATTAGTTGTAACACAACAGATATGTCAGGAATAGCAAGCGTGCTTCTTTTGAGGAAGGGGAGAAAGGAGGCTAGTGTTAAAACCTCACGATCCATAAGCATGTCCATTAAAACCGTTATACCACGAGGAATTAATAGAATTGCCTCCTGTAATCTGAAACGCCGAAAGCAATAAAAAGGGAGTCAAATAAGTTTAAAATGTAGTGGATGCATCTCAACAGAAAAAAGACTTACTGGGCACCTTTTCAACGAGTTTGTAAGCAGCGCTGTTAAAAGTTGGATTGTATAATACCGCACATAGAAATCCTCCTCTGTCTTCAAACCAAACAGGAGGGACAAAATAAATCATGACAAATGAAGCAGGTGAAGCGAGTTGCATCACTAAAAGCAAAGAATGTTAACTCACCAGCAGGCTCAAAAGAAGAGCAATATTCTCTGTTTCTCGAGAAAGCAGATCAGAATTCATGGATGCCGGTTGGACCTCGGTTTTCGGTCCCTTTGACGCCTCAATAGGAGTGAGCGCGCCCACAAGGGTTTCTAGGGCACCTCTCACAAGCTCAACATCCTCGCGATCTTCTTTCAAAACGTTCAGAAGGACAGGAAAGCCTGTTTTGTAAATTAGCAAGAACATGTCGCACATCAGTCACTCACAGATTCCAAAAACAGTTGGATCAAAAAATATCAAGGCCTCAAGAGAAATGAGGTACCCATAGCCCCGAACGACATCTGAGCGGAACGGCTCTCCCCCACGAGGGACAGCAGCTCAGTCATGGCAGACCTCCTGTCATCAGGTATCGTGCCATTGCTTATGCGGTCAAGGGATCTCTCGACATAGCTGTACAGGATAATGCAGTTAGGAGATCACTCGTCAAAAGTGGCAATCAGGTGCAAAGATTTAAGCCAATAATAAGTTTATAAACATGATTATATTATGTGAACCAGAATTTGATGCTGAAATTGCTTACCCATCTTCCTTGGACTCGGATGTCTCGTTGCCGAAAACGAATCCCCCAATTCCCTGCGAGACAACACCAACATAAACATGGAGGTAAATAAACAAACATCAAACTGGCTCCACGGACTTCTCGCATCGCAGATATCATAGTGGCCCAAGTGATACTAGAGCACGAGCTCTGACGGAATGGAGCGTTCCATGCTACAGAAAAACCGTAACGCCCTATGAATTCGTTCATAAGACCGCCGCAACGCCTCCTAGGTTGGCGTCGGCGGCACGGGGGGCGGTTTGGAAGGAACGGGTTGAATTGAGGCCGTGGGGAGGGGGTGAGCACCTGCATGATATTCTTCCCTGCGCTTCCGGCGAAGCCCCGCAGGTTGATCGACCGGGAGTCCATGGATCGCGAGCGCCTGCGGGGAGTAGCGAGGAGCAGTTGGCTGGATCGTGTGCCGCGAAGAAGGCTTAAGCAGCCACCCCGAGTTGCGTGTTCTTGAGAGGGCCGGCGGCTCTGGCCTGTGGACGGGGAAACACCGCGGCGGCGGCGGCGGCGGCGGCGGCGAAGAGGCGACGAGGTGGGGATCGGGGGGTGGACGGGGAAGCAGGCTGGAGGAGTCGGGGTCACGGGATCGGTTTGGTTGATCTGCTTGGTGAGGTGACGTGGCGTACTTATGGTTCCCGTTTACGTGAATCGCAGTTGTAGCCGCTCAACTCAAGTGGTAGTATTCTTCACCTCCTCCGCTGAATACGGTTTTAGTAGTTGTTCATTCATCGTCTCAGTAAGGGCACCTCCAACGGGCTGGCGCATACGGACCAGCCCAGTCCGCTTTTGTCCGAACGGACAAATGTCCTTCTCCAACGGGCTGGCGCATCCGGACTGGTGTCCGCCCGGACACCAGTTTTCGACCCAAACGCGGCCCAACTTTGGGGCGGCTTTGGGGCGGGACGGACAGCCTCTCGGTCCGCCTCTTTGTCCTCCCTGTCCGCGTCGGGCCCAAGGTCCAGCCACAGAATCCCCTCTCAAACCCTCGTTCGGCCGCCCATTCCCTCCCCAGCCGCCCCCAGCCGACCTCGCCGCCGCCGCCCCCAGCCGTTCATGGAGGACGGGCTATCCAAATCCACGGCCGCTACCGGCGCCGCCCTACTCGCGGTGAAGAAGGAGCCGAAGCCGGCCTCGGTCAAGCGACAAGGCCGGAGGGAGAGGACTCGGGAGAAGAAGGCAGAGGAGAAGGCCGCCCTCGCAGCGGCCAAGGAGAAGGAGAGGCTCGCCGCCATCGCGCATCAGGCCAACTCCGACCTCATCGCTGCCCAGGCCGCCGCCCGAGCTGTCCTTCTCCTCAAAGGGGAGGTTTTTGCAGGGGCCTTCGTTGCTGCCACCGGCCTCTCCCCCGACACGGTTCCGTCGGCCGGAAGCTCGGTCTCCTCCGCCAAAGCGAAGCCGCCTAAATCTTCGTCCCCCGGCCTCTCGACGCCGTCGCCGGCAGCCGCCCATCACCCAGTGTCGCGGCTGGGTTCCCGCGAGGACTCGCCGGAGATTTCGTCGGTCCCGGTCGAGCCGAAGTCGCTCGACCTCAACGTGACCCCGAATGCCGGCGACGGGCGGCCCCGTGGCAAATAGAAGACCACGGCGGGTGGCAGGATGACCATGCCCGAGGCCCGTGCCCTCATGTTCGACGGGAGCGAGTTCCCGCCGACGACGCCTGCCAACCCGGCCTACTTCACCGAGGATGTCATGGACGACATGATCAACGGCCGCACCTACTTCGATCCTGCCGAGGCCGAGACACAAGAGGCCAACACCTACTTCGACCCGGCCGACCTCGACACACAAGACCCCGACGCGACCATGCCCGAGACGGAGGCCGATGTGGTCGACATTGAGGAAGAGCCACTCGATGTCGACGAGGAGCACGCCCTAATCGCGGCGAGCCTCAAGCGGAAGAACATCCGCACGGCCACGTACACGGACAAGGAAGACAAGGTGATATGCGATTCATGGATGACTTGTGGGCAAAATGCAAAATGGGGTGCCTAACAAAGGGGCATCGCATTTTGGTTTAGGGTGCACAAGCATTTCCATGAGCAAAGGAAATTGCCGCCCTACCGGATTGAGAGTGATCGCAATGAGGGCTCACTCACAAAGAGGTGGCAACACATCTCGGCCGAGTGTTGCAAATTCCAAGCGGCCTACGAGCATGTGAAGAACCGGCCGGTGAGCGGCTACGGGGTTGAGGACAAGATGAATCAAGCTTTGGAGTACTTCAAGGTGGCCTTCAAGACCAAGTTCACCTTGGGCCATTGTTAGGACATGATCAAGGGTTGTCCAAAATGGCAAGAGAGCTACAACGCCATGAAGAAAGGGGGCCTTGAAGGCTCGAAGAAGAGAGCCAACGATGACCCCAATGATGATGTGAATCCTGGCCAAAGCTCGGGTGGCCGGGTTGTGCGGCCGAGAGGACACAAGTCCTCGGCGCAAGACGTGAAGCGTGAGGCGGCACAAACACAATTGGAGGAGACCCTGAAGACGTTGATCGCGGCAAGGAGGAGTCCACCGCCGCTAGGTACGTGGAGAAGCGCAAGGACAAAGAGGAAGCCATGGCAAGGTATGTGGAGATGACAAGGAAGAAGCTCGAGATCGAGCAAGAGAAGATCAAGGCCGAGGAGACCCGGCTCATGCTCGAGGCCAAGGCGGAGGAGAATCGCGTGAGGCTTGCGTTGCTCGCCGAAGATAACCGGATCATGATGGCCGACTTGACCATCATGGACCCGGAGCAAAGGGCATGGATTCTCAAGAGGCAAAAGATGATCCGTGAGCACGAGGACATGTGATGTCCTATTTATTTCTATTTATTATGTGTTGAACTATTTAAATTTTGAATAATTTGTATTTTGAACTATTTGGATTTCGAACTATTTGAATTGAGGCCAATTTGAGTCATTTGAATGTTCCAATATTTTTTGTTGGCCCATTTTGCGCCAGGCCGTTGGGGGCACCCTCACCCCAAACGGACAAAGGCTCAAAATGTGTCCGCTGTCCGCCCCCAAACGGACCAAATCGGACACATTGGGTGTCCGTTTGCTCCACCCCGTTGGAGGTGCCCTAACCTTGGGCACCACCTTCGCAAGCAGTTCAGGATCTGGGTCATCAACTTCAGTACTGAAAAGCCCTGCAAAATAGTCTGAAATCATTGGATTTTTTTTTGAAATCATAACATATATTAGGTCAGCAGGCCGCCTCATTAAAAACCTTATTAGTCCCTTTCGGTACCCTAACAAGGAAAAGAGCGCGTCTGGAACCTGCCGCCTTTCTTATCAAATAGTTACATCGTTTATGATATTGTTCAGCAAAAACCTAGGGGGATCATCGTCCCAAATACAACCCGACTTATTACTAAAAGAAAACCTGGCTAATTCATGCGCAACTCCATTTGCTTCACGTCTGCAATGGAGAAAGCTTATGTTTCCAATTGAATTTGCCAAATCAGCACAATCTGCATAAATTGCCGCGGGCTCTGTCCACCAAATATTCTCTCCAGAGCATGCTTGGATCATTTCAATTGAATCAGATTCGGCCACCACTGCGGTACAACCTAGTCTGATAGCCAGGGACAGCCCCTCCCTCATCGCTATTGCTTCCGCCATCTTTGCTAAAGCCACATGCGGTAAGAATTTATTAGCAGCTGCAATGAAACCCCCTAGATGATCTCGCAAGATAGCCCCAGTAGCACCTGCACATGAATCAAGATGAAAGGAAGCATCAACGTTAAGCTTAACTTGCCGAATCGCCGGTTTAGCCCATTTATCATCAGAATTACATAAGGGCTTGAAAATCTTTGCTGCGTTTGCTGTGATCGCCAAAATAGACAATTTGCATCGGCTCATATTTGGAACATCTTCCATCCGCGTTCTTCTTCTTCTGATCCACCAAAGGTACCAACTAGATACCGAAATCAATTCCTTAAGACCAACATCCAGGCCTGGAACAGTATTAGATTGTTTTCGCAGCAAGAACTCGAGGACACCAGACCCAGCACGATCGGCCACCAAAGCATCCTCTATTATTTCATGTACCCCAAGAGAATTCCACAACTCCAGCGCTTGAGGGCATTGGAATAACAAATGCTGCATATCTTCTGCCCCTTGATTACAAACTGGGCATTGTCCGGATGTACCAATATGTCTATTAGCGAGGATACACTTAAGGGGAATAATACCATGCAATGCACGCCACATGAAAATTTTCACTTTGCTCGGTAATTTTAATTTCCACAGTATTTTCCAGACAGGATTATTAATTGATGTACCTGGAATAGCCAGCTGTCCCACAGACGGCCCAAACTGATGACGCCATTGTAAATGATACCCAGAGCGGACTGAATATTGACCATGATTGGTAAAACCCCAAGCTATGAAATCCTCAAAGTCTCTGTTATGCAGCGGAATTTGCAGGATTCGGTTCACATCCACCACATTAAACAGACTCCTAATTAATTCCTCATCCCAATTTCCAGAAATAGGATTATAAGGTCAGACACCTTTGTGAAAACCGTATTCCCTCTAGGGGAAATAACCATTCTAGTAGGACTACTAGGAATCCACGGATCAGCCCAAATATTAATCTTCTCTCCATCTCCAATTCTCCAAATATGTCCCCGCTTGAAAGTTGCTAGACCAGCCACTATACTTTGCCATGTGAAAGAAGATCCAGCCTTAGGCCCAGCATTTAACAAATCACCATTCGGAAAATATTTAGCTCGTAGAACAGATGCACAAAGAGAAGTCGGATCCTTTACCAATCTCCAAACTTGTTTAGCTAGCATCGCTAGGTTAAAAGAGTGGAAATCTCTAAACCCCATACCTCCTTCATTTTTTGGATAGCATAATTTCCACCACGCCATCCAATGCATCTTATTACTGTTCTCATCATCACCCCACCAGAATTTAGAAATAGCATCCATCATCTTTTTGCAAACTCCTTTCGGAATCAGGAACACTGACATTGCATAAACAGGGATAGCTTGAGCTACAGCTTTCAAAAGAATTTCCTTCCCTCCAATTGATAACTGTTTCTCCTTCCACCCATTAATTCTTTGGATGATTCTCTCAATGAAATGTTCAAAGCAATCACTTCGGTCAGCTCCAACCAACGCAGGGAGCCCCAAGTACTTATCAGAGAGCGCCTCCGTATTTATATGAAGAGTCTCACAAATTTCAGCTCTTAATAACACATTTGTATTTGGTGAAAATAAAATACTAGATTTTGCTAAACTCACCAATTGTCCTGAATTTGCACAATAAGTATCCAGAACCTGTTGCAAGGAGGTCGCATTGTTCATATCCGCTTTCATGAGTATAAGGGAATCATCAGCAAAAAAGGAGATGTGAGACTGACGGTGCATTTCTGCACACCCTTAACCCATCGATGCCACCGACCTCTTCTTCGAACAACAGAAGACTAGACAAACCTTCAGCACATAAAAGGAACAAATAAGGAGACAGTGGATCCCCCTGTCGGAGGCCTCTCGTCGGAGCAAAAGAATCAGTCTCCTCCGAATTGAACCTCACTTGGTATCTTACTGACCTTACACAAGCCATCATTAGCGAAATCCACCGCTCATCAAACCCCAATTTCCGCATCATCTTCTCTAGAAAAATCCATTCTACTCTATCATACGCTTTGTGCATATCCAGCTTGACAGCACAAGCTCCATTAGTACCAGCTCTCTTGTTCTTAATAGTATGAATAGATTCATATGCCACTAAGACGTTATCGGTAATTAACCGACCAGGAACGAACGCACTCTGCAGAGGGGAAATAGTCTCCGGCAAAATAACCTTTAGCCGAGCCGCCAAGAGTTTTGAAATGATTTTATAAATGACATTGCATAAGCTAATAGGTCGAAATTGAGTTACCAATTCAGGTGTGTCTAGCTTTGGAATTAGGACAACTGTTGTATCATTCCATCCGGCCGGAATAATTCCCGAGTTTAGCGCAGCCAAAACTTCATTAGTGATTTCCTCGCCACAAATGTTCCAAAACTTTTTATAGAATATTGCATGAAGTCCATCTGGGCCTGGAGCTTTAAAATCACCAATACTAAACGCTGCCTTCTTCACTTCTTCCCGTGTGAAAGGAGCCATCAATTTCTCATTCATATCGTGCGTAACTTTTGTCTGTATTTTATCCATCATCGCTGCATCCACCATATTAACCTCCGAAGAGAAGAGGTTAGAAAAATATTGAAAGATAAATGGTTTTAGGGACGTTGTACCTTCCAGCCACTCATTATTCTCATCTCGCAACATTTTAATAAAATTCTTTTTCCTTCTTGCCGTCGCATAATTGTGAAAGAAGCTTGTATTTCTATCTCCTTGCTTGAGCCAATTAGCACGGGACCGTTGCATCCAGTGAGTTTCTTGCTGTTCCAGTAGCAAGTCAATAAGAGAGGCCATCTCTTTCGCAATAACAGCATTTTCATCCGTCATTGGACCCTCCATACCCGACTCAAGATCTTTTTGTGCTTTTGCAATCCTCTTCTTCGGTTTCTGCAAAACCTCCCTGTCCCACTGGTGCAGCGAGTTATGGACACGGCTAAGCTTGGCCAATACGTCACCTTCTGCAATTTCCACGGACGCCGATCCCACGCGGATTGGACCCTCTCAGCGATCTCTTTTTCCAAAAGCCATTTCGCCTCGAACCTTTTTTCCTGGAATTTCGGTTTGAGGACTGCTGAGAATATTCAGTGTCAATCAGAATTGGTCTATGATCAGAACGTGTGAAATTCAGATGTTGGACCACAGCACCCGCATGCATCTGATGCCACGCACCATTAGCTACTGCTCGGTCTAACCTTTCTCTGATTTGTCCCTACGCCAAGTAAACAAATCACCAGTGTATCCCAGATCTTCAAGGTTGCAATCAGTGAGCGCATTTTGGAACTCCTGCATATACCGCATAGGCCGTGGGTTACCACCCTCCTTCTCATGATAAAAAAGAATCTCGTTAAAATCATCGACCACCACCCAGGGGAGATTGTGTGACTGATTTAGGGAGCGAATTTTCTCCCAAGTTTTGTATTTATCCTCCCATCTCGGCTCCCCATAAATTTCTGTCAATCTCCAAATTTTGTCATTGCTCTCAATAACTTTCACATCAATATAATTCGGCGCAGAAAAAATTTGATCAATCCTTATTTCCTTTTTCCATAATAACATAACCCCACCACTTCTCGTCGTGCTAGGATTCACAATCTTGCAGTCCATCATCAACGTTTTACGCAAATAGTCAGCCGGATAATTATCGAGGTGAGTCTCCGACAAGAACATCACGTCGGGGTTACATTGCCTTCGAGCATTCGAAAGCGAACGAACTGCCGGGGTGTTACCCAAGCCCTGGCAGTTCTGTGCGTAGATTCTCATTGCGACCGGACAGACTCCAACAGGGAGCCCGCCGATCCTGGTGACGTGTAGTTAGCTCCGACCGTCTTTGAGCGCTTGTTTCGGTCCAATTCCTCATCTTCTCCCTCTTTCATAAGGAGATCAGTACCATCTGTAATTAATTCAACAGCCAAATTTCCCATACCATCCGAATTTGATCCATCCACAAAAGCAATAGACCTCTTCAAGCCAGATTCTATATTGTCCCGGTTCCGAATTTCTTGATCGATCTTCTCAATAGGGCTATGATCAGCACCATCTAATTCTTCCTCAGCTTTATTTGTGTTATTTGGGAGGGCATTGTGTCTCCAGGGTACCAATGACAGAGATGCAGCAGCGCTGCCACGACCATGCGTGTCTCTTCCTCTTCCTCCTGCATGGTCCCCATCACGGCCAGCGCGACCACCACGACCACCAAAAATATTACCACGGAACCCATTGAAACTGCGTCCTCGCCATGTCTCCCAATCAGCCTTTAAAAAATCCCCCCACTTCAGGTTCTCCTCAACGTGCTCTCTCGAACCACACTCTGTGTGCATATGACCTAGGGAACCACAAGCACCACAAAACTTTGGGAATTTCTCATACTTAACCCCATAGAACTCTCTCTGGCCTGCTCGTGATATTGTAACAAAACGTACAATAGTATTCCTGACATCCATGCGGACACGAACGCGAACAAAATTCCCAGCGCCTTGAACATCAGTTTCCACTTTGCGAACCTTCCCTATCTTTTTTTCGACCAGATTATTTATCAATACCTCCTTCCTGTAGCCAATCGGCAGCTTGTGAATTTGAATCCATGCCTCCAAATAATTTAAATCCACTTTCTCAACAGACATTAGCCCATCATATGGCTCAATACAAACCGCGTTTTGACGGAATAACCATGGCCCCCCTTCTGTTACCTTCAGCCAATCTCCCAGACAAGAACATTGCACAGTAAACAAGTTTTTCTCTATATGCTGAAACTTAACCTCCTGACCAGGGCTCCATGCAAATCGCATGTGTTGCTCAAACGTTTGTGGACTGAAAGAATTAGATGTATGTACCCGAGCCAGCGCCAACCACTTCAGCCCTACCTTCGGTGCAGCTTCCTCCTCCTCAAAAACGAAATCATCAATTTCGTCCTCCTCAATGCCAAGGCGCTTCAACAAATCATCGAGCCCTTCCTCCTTTTTACTACCAGATCCACTCGCCTGACTCGCCGAGCTCGCCATTGCAGGTTCGATCTCAAGCCCTATGAGAACCCCAGGTCACAGCAGCGAAGGATTTAAAGACACCCAGGCTAATACCGATCCGAAGCTGGGCAGGAATCGGTAACCTGGGGAGAGACAGAACTCCACGCCGGGACGGATTCCGGCCGGCCGGCCGTGAAGTAAGAAGAAACCCTAGTCGCCTGCCAATCGCTCAGCAAGCCCTAGGTCAAAAGTTTTCTTTTCTAGTCGCCTTCCTGAAATCATTGGATTTAGTGTAGCAGTATCTTCTAACCAGCTCCCATTATCACGTAATTTCTTTATCAAGTTTCTCTTTCTCCTTTCCTTTGCAAAATTATGGAAATAGAAAGTATTTTTATCTCCATTTTGGAGCCAATTGATACAACTCCTTTATTCTCCATTGGTGATATGAAGGCGCCAGGTTCAGATGGGCTTCATGCGATATTCTTCAAAAAAAGCTGGAATATCCTTGGAGATGCTTTGACAAATGAAGTCCTTGATGCTGTAAACAACAAGGTTGTTCCTCCTGGCTGGAATGACACTGTTATAGTCTTGATTCCGAAAGTAGAAAACCCAGAGATGATTACTCAGTATCGACATATCAGTTTATGCAATGTTCTCTACAAGGTAATCTCCAAGATGATTGCTCTACGCCTTAAGAAAGTTCTTGATGATGTAATATCCTCGGTGCAAAGTGCTTTTGTGCCAGGGAGATTGATTTCTGATAATATTCTTCTAGCTTATGAAAGCATGCATACTATCAAGAACAAGAAAAAAGGTAAATGGGGATATTGTGCAGTAAAGCTTGACATGCACAAAGCCTATGACAGGGTTGAATGGAATTTCCTGGAGAGCATGATCTCCCAGCTTGGTTTTGACCAAAATTTTGTGGATTTTCTTATGAGTTGTGTTCGGTCGGTCTCTTACAAAATCAGGTTTAATAATCAAGAAACGGGTTCTTTTATCCCTACAAGAGGACTTAAACAAGGTGATCCTTTGTCTCCCTATCTTTTTTACTCTGCGTTGAAGGTCTCTCAAGTCTCCTGGCTCATAGAGAGGAGGTTCGTGGCATGGAAGGTGTTAGGGTTTGCAGAAATGCACCATCAGTTTCACATTTACTCTTTGCTGATGATTCCCTTGTCCTTATGAAAGCAAATATGACAAATGCAACCTCATTGAGACAGGTTCTTGATCAGTACTGTGCAAGCTCGGGGCAATTGGTTAGTGAAGCAAAGTCTAGTATTTTCTTCAGTCCGAATGTTGATCCTGAGGTGAAGGCTGAGATGTGTACGGAGCTGAATATTATGACTGAGGCTCTTTCAGATAAATACTTGGGTCTTCCTGCTTTGGTTGGAACCGACCGAAGTGACAACTTTATTCACCTCTTAGAACGGATTATTAAGAGGCTAGAGGGGTGGAAAAAAGATTCTTAAGTATGGGTGGAAAGGAAATTTATTGAAAGCAATTATGCTTTGGTTGGAACCGACCGAAGTGACAACTTTATTCACCTCTTAGAACGGATTATTAAGAGGCTAGAGGGGTGGAAAAAAGATTCTTAAGTATGGGTGGAAAGGAAATTTATTGAAAGCAATTATCCAAGCTATCCCTGTTTACGCAATGTCTGTCTTTAAAATACCGAAAAAGCTTTGCAAGAGATGACTGATGCTATGGCTGGCTTCTGGTGGGGCGATTCAGAAGTTTAAAAACGCATGCACTGGATGGCGTGGTGGAAAATGTGTATTCCGAAGAAAAATGGTGGAATGGGTTTTCATGACCTACATGCTTTTAATCTTGCTATGTTGGCAAAATAGAGTTGGAGGCTTATTGCAAATCCGGATACTCTCTGCGCTAGGGTATTAAGAGCTAAGTACTACCCTCACGGTGATCTTCTGAAGGCGGGTCCAAAGAGTGGATCCTCTTTCACTTGGCAAAGTATTATAGCAGGTTTGAGTACGTTGAAGAGAGGTCTAATTTGGAGGGTTGGCTCAGGTAGGAGGATTAACATTTGGGATGACTACTGGATCCCGGGCAACCCTTCAAGAAAGGTGATCACAAACAAGGGTAATATTCTTCTAAAAACTGTGGATGAATTAATAAATCAAGATACGGGTTCTTGGGATGTCGAGTTGATGGAGTCTATATTCAGTCCTCTTGATGTTGCCAGGATTCAGAAAATTCCACTCAGTTCGCCCCTTCAAGAGGACTTTGTCGCATGGCAATTCACAAAATCTCATGTCTTTTCTGTTCGGTCTGCATATTATGTGGAATGGAATGATCAGAATGGGCACAAACTCTCTAGAGCGGATGAACAAGGTACTTCAATAAACAATCCGGTGCGGGAAATTCTGTGGAAACTTCAAGTGCCGGGTAAGGTGAAAATCTTCATTTGGAGAGCTCTTCATGGTATTGTTCGTGGTAAGGCAATCCTAGCTAATAGACATATACATGTATCTGCCCAATGCCCTATATGCTTAATTGATGCAGAAGACATCGGTCACTTGGTGTTTACCTATCCACAGGGCAATGGAAGTTTGGAGATCTTTGGGTGTCGATCATATTATTGAGAATGGACTAGTTGTGGACAGATCAGGATCTGTTGTTTTGGAAGTGCTGCTAAGAAGTAACTTACAAGGCCCATATCATCTGAAGCATGTGGGAATTAAAGAAATCCTGGCAGTAGGAGCATGGTACATATGGTGGCAGCGGAGGGAATCTGTTAATGGAGAGAAGATTGCCCCCCCCCTAAACGCACAAGTTTTTCTATTCAAGTCCTAACATTGAACTACAAAGGAGCTGCTTCTGGTTCGGCTCCACATGAAATACCATGGACCAAACCTTCTCCAGGTACGTACAAGATGAATGTGGATGCTTGTTTCTTTGCAAATGGGACGGGTGCCTCCGGCGCTGTACTTCAGAATGACAAAGGAGAAGCGGTAGCAGGTTGCAGTCAGGCTCTGAATAACTTACTCGATGTTGCAACTTCAGAAGCTCTAGCGTTGATGAATGGGTTGTGTTTCATTGAAAATCTGGGATGTTTACCGGTGACAGTAGAGTCAGACTCGTTGGAACTTGTGGATGCTTTCAATGGAAATACTGAAATCTGGAGCCCGTATACTGCTGTACTCATGGAGTGTTTCCAAATTGCAAGTATAATTGGCCAGCTAAAAGTTCAACATTGCCCATGGGAAGCAAATTTCGCAAGTAGATGTTTATTGGGATGATGATCCCCCTAGCTTTATTTTACCTGATGTAATGAACGATGTATCTGTGTTTGGCTGAAGCAGCAAGTTTCAAACGCACTTTTTTCCTTACCAGGGTACCTAAGGGGACTGGAAGGTTTTTAATGAGGTGGCTTGCTAGCTTAATATATGGTGGTTAAAAACGCAAAAAAAAAAAACTCAAGTGGTAGTAACTTTTTGTTTCTCGCTCGATAGTTGGATTTTCTTAGAATTTTTTTTAAAATCAGTCTATACAAAATAGCTTTCAGAATATGATACTATTGAAGTTGACAAAGTGTTCTAAGAAATGCATTTCTGTAACCATTTTATAAGAATTTAAAATAAGCACAACTTTATTTTATTTTATTTCCTTGGGCAAAGCTCAAGTAGTGCTCTATATTTGTTGCTAAACAATTCTTTGTGTTAGTTCATATACACCATCAAGTAGTGTCGTCTCCTCAAGGAACCTCCTCCGCCCGGGATGGTGACCCCCGATTGTGTTTTTAACGTTGAGGGAATTTACACCGCATTTTGCTTAGGACGTACCGCCGACTCCAAGCCTGTGCTCCGCATCGACAACATCCGAATCGGCGCCCCACCAACAATGATAAGGACACCCGCACAGAAGATCCCCCTTCAGCGGATGAGAGCCTCTCCCAATGAGAGGTGCTCACCATCACCATCGAAGTTCCCGAGGAGAATCCCAGGCGGAACCACAAGCTCCTCGCTCGAGGTATTGGGTTACGTGTAGAAAAATAAAATTTTCGCCTTACAAGTAATTAGCAGGATATATCTATAAAGAAACAAGCGAGGATCTAGCATTCATACCAACGCCTTGAAGCAGAAGTAGATGTTGATGACGATGTCGGTGAAGCCTGATGAAGATTCTCACGACCAAGCCTGGTGGTGAGAGTGTTGTCGGCTCCCCGGTCCCAGCCTTCTGGATCCAACCGAGCAAGGATCAAAGATATGATCCCTCCGAGAGTACGCACACATACGTCCTCCCAGTCCAACAGAACTTCGTCATCCAGGACTTAGATTCTGCCGGTGTACAAGAGGTGGAGATCCCAACACTTGTAAGAGAGAGAGAGAGAGATCTGTAGAGGACTCCTCAAAACCTAATGATCATCTATCTGGGACTACCCAACCACATTGTTCTGCTACCAATGTGCTCCCATTGATGTTGATAATCATATGTCCATGACTAGGAAAACGGAATCATCCAATCATCAATTAGTTAGTCTAAGAGGCACGACTATGGTACAAGGTTTGTGTTTACGTTTCTGTTTCTACACGTGTGTATGGGTTTTACTCTGAATCAAGTATTCAGGAACCACAACAGTTATAGCATACAAACATAAACTTAATTATGAAACATAGATTAATAATAAATATTATTGCCACTTGGGCATATCTCCAACGAGTTGACCCCGACACGCGCACAACGCTGCCATGCATCATCGGAGGTTCCCATCACCTTTAGCCAAGAACATCATCCGGGGCACCTCCCATGCCCGGGTGCCTCCCACGAACAATACCAAGCTGATCCAGGCAAAAGCCAGTAGACAACAATTAAGAATATCTCGTAGTACTTGAGAAGGACTAAAGATATGTTCCTGGTCTATGGCGACTTGGAAGTAGATCTAGATGTAAAGGGTTACACAAATGCCAGCTTCCAAACTGACTTACATGACTCACGCTCGCAATCTGGATATGCGTTCACTTTCAACGTAGGAGATGTGAGTTGGAAAAGTTCCAAGTGAAAGGACAAGGATGTCGCCTATAGGGGGGGTGAATAGACGATTAAAACTTTTATGGTTTAGGCTTGATAATTGCGGAATAAAACTAGGTGTTTAAATTAACAAGCCAACAACCTAAATATACTAGGCTCATCTATGTGTACCAACAACTTATGCTAAGCAAGACAAGCAACAAGGTGATAGCAATATATAAAACTTCAAGCACAAAGGCTATCACAATGTAAAGTGCATAAGTAAAGAGCTCGGGTATGGAAAGAACCGAGGCATGCGGAGACAAAGATGTATTCCCGGGTTCCTCCTTTTTAGGGGAGTATGTCTCGTTGGAGGGGTGTGAGTTTCCACAAATGGCCTCATCCTATTCTCTGATGAACCTTGCCCAAAAGTTTGGTTCACCTTCCACTATCGGAATCCTTCAAGGCAGAATCCGGAGCCTTTACAACAATCTTGAGGCACAACCCACAAAAGGATTGGGAGCTCCCAAGTGACCACAAAAGGTCTCAACCACCACAAAAGGCGTCTAGGGTCCAAAGATCTGAGAGTAACAAGCTCGCAAACTTTCAACTTCCACGAATCCTCGTGGAGAGCACAAACCGATGCACAATGCAATGGCAAGAGCACAAGTGCTCAAATCCTTCACTCTCTAATCCCACCAAAAGCAACTAATGCTTATGGGGGAGAAGAGAGGAAGAACAAACAAGAACTCAACAAATGGAACTCCAAGATCTAGATCCAAAGGGTTCCCCTCACTTAGAGGAGAGATGGATTGGTGGAAATATAGATCTAGATCTCCTCTCTCATTTCCCTCAAAGATATGCAAGAATCATGGGAGGAATTGGGAGAGGGGCAAGCTTTCCAAGGTCAACAATGGAGGTGAGAGAGGGGAAAATTGCGTGCTTGGAAGAGCTGGGCTCTTTGGGGAAGAAGGGGCCTTTTTATAGGTCCCCAGAAAATAGAGCCGTTGCAGGAAACTTGGACCGGAACTTCCGGTCAAGGCGACCGGAACTTCTGGTGAAAGTTCCGGTCAAACTTACGGTCGAGTGCAGTACCAAAATCTCCAAAAGACTTAGCCGAAATTTCGAGGCCTGGGAGGTCAGGGCGGAACTTCCGGTCAGGGGCACCGGAACTTCCGGCCCAGACAACACCACAACAAAACGAGAACTGCAATAACTTTTTCATCCGAACTCCGATTTCGATGATCTTGGGCTCGTTGGAATCGCAACGAAGAGCTCTTAAAGATCATGCAGAGAAACATCATACTCCATCATGTGAGGAGGAGAACATCAGGAGAGAGTTTGACCTCTCTAGGAAAGGCACACCGGTAAAACCTCCAACATAAAAACGCAACAAGGTATTCATATGAAATCCGTTTTTGATGAACTAGAGCTTGGTATGGAGATGAACACAAGCTCTAAATTCTCACATGGATAAAAGCCAAATAAGAACCAAGAAAGATGATATGCCAAGTATACAAAGGTTTGAGCTCTCCACAAAGATGCGATCAAGTTACTCGCTTGAGAGCCCCTCTTGATAGTACGCCGTCTATCCTATAATCCGGTATCCCACTAACACCATGAGACCCGTAAAATAGATACCCTATCAAGATCATACCTTTGCCTTGCGCATTCCACTTGAGCTAGATGTCGATGATCTTGATCTCTTCAAGTGGACCACCTTTCTTGATTGTGCTTTGCTTGGTGAAGACTCACATATCGCTCCCCCATACACCAATATGGGAGAGCCTCTCTTAGGCACATCTTCACTTGACCATTACTCCAAATGGGTGACAAGCTTCAAACATAGGATTTCTTTGAGATGCTTCTCTTGAACTTGCACTTTATCTTCTTCTCTTAATATATATGATGACTTGAATATTGCTTTGGTCATCACTTTATCTTCTTCTTTCAATCTTGATACCAACATACCAACACATGGTGTTCAAGCATTGCCAATGGACAAACCCTACAAGGATATCTCAATGCAACCATTAGTCCATAGTAGAGATTGTCATTAATTACGAAAACTACACATGAGTTCACATGCACTTTCAATCTCCCCCATTTTGGTAATTGATGACAATCTCTTTTGAGAGGTTTTATAATATGGAATTTAACGAACACGGACCAGTTGCACTAACATCAAATACTAGAATAGTATGTGATGTTAGTCCAACCACATATATAAGCAAACTCCCCCACAATCTATGCACGTGTGTATGAACATGAATTCATTGCATATATTGTCAACCATTACCGGTGGTGGAGTTTCCACTATATACAAAACCAAGCAACGAATACAAAGGTAAGAAAGGCAAATACTTAAGAACCAATCAAAGTATATAGCCAAATTTCATAAACCCTCCAAAACTTCTCCCCCATTGGCAACAATTGCCGAAATGGGTAAAAAGTTTCGGAAGGCCAACATAGTGAGAGTTCCTCCATGAGTTTAAATTTTCTGATAAAAATGAGTAGAATCAAATGGACATTTCCATTGATCAATAATAGGGGCAAATCAAACTATATTGAGAATCCAAAGATTGCAACAAAATAGCAAAGGGAGAGATACCTCAACAAAATAGCAAATCAAGAGGGAACTCCCCAAGGTACGTGCACAAAGTAGGATTTGCATTTTAATATGGTGTGCACAACATGGAATCCTCACTCCCTCCTAGACAATTTTTGAACACAAACACGTGCAAGAGAGCATAGATAGAAAAGAAGCAAAGCAAATTGCATCAAAGAAGTGTTGAGCAATCAAGAACAAAATGAGAGAAATAAAGACTTGCCCAACCAAAAAGAGATGGGTGTGACATGGAGAGACATCTTAGTAGACTAATGCAAAGATGAGTGAAGCATCAACATAGTCTTTCAATATAAGAGGCACATAGTGCATATCATATCTTTTCCATAAACACAACCCAAGGAAAAAGTAGCAAATAAATCCACAAGCTTATTAAGATGCAAAAGGAATACCAAATGAAAAACAAAGCTTGTGCCTTTTAGAAACCGCCAAAGAATCAAAAGCAATAAAAGGTGGTCACTAAAGAAATGGAATACCAAATAAAGATGTAACTACTCTCATGCGTATAAGTTTCTAAGTAGAAGCCAATCATAAAGATATAGGTCCACAAAGAAACATGCACACACAAAATAGGTACTTAAGAAGAACATGATATCCAAGAGGAAGTCATAAATATACCAATAAGATCTTTGCTTAGAAGCATAGCACAAAACTAAATTTTGTCTTAAAAGGATATAGATGAACTTCCAATACATTCTCATCATAGCATCAAGAAAATTCATAAGGGAATAAGTGATAGAAGGATGTTCCGAGAAAGATAACAAGTATCACAAAGGGCAAGTGATTTAGAAAATTCATCAATATTGCATATGCGAGACATTGAGTAGAATTGCTAGATTAACATATTTGGGATCGGTGAATCATGAAAATGATTATATATATTCCCCTTGATATGTAATCATCCCGGCTTGCTCACATTTGCAATAAAGATGTTTTGATAAGAACTATGCGAGAACCACATCAATTGCAACCAAAGAGATTCATGCCATGAAACAACCTACACAAGGTTGAAAGTTAGAAATGTATGCATGAGGTAGATACTTGTTACCGAGATAGCATTGGGTGATGTAGAAGATAAGAGTTCACGATCATCCGAGCTTGGATCCAATAAGCACATGGTGATAACACCTTCCTTATAAATGAGACAAGCTCCCAATGCATCTCCAATGTATCTAAAACAAATTCAAGTACAAAATGGTACCCAAACTCATTGGGCCCAAAGTAGTCAGAGCAACTACAATACATAGGACAAACTCCACATAAATATGTGCATATTGATATGAAATTGAATTTCATGCACATCTTAGCCATTTAGGATTTGATGGAGTTTATCCTGTATATTGGATCAACGAAAGCAAGCATGCCATAAGATATACATATAGTAAATATGCATGCACAAGACTTTCAAGAACCAAAACGAGATACAATTTGGACAAAACACCAATTAAATCAAGAAAGCACACACACGTGTGACAAGAAAAAGAATTGTCCAAATTATATCAAAGACCCAAATCAACACATGATTTAAGATACCATTTTGAAAAGATACCAAACGAAGGTAAGATACCAAATGATGAAAATACCATCAAGAAATAAACCGAACCCTCTACACTTCTCATGATGGCACAAAGTACCAAGACGAGAAATGTTTGTCTTCCAAAGAGACACGCCATCAGGATCAAAAGCCAATTGAAGACAACTAATGTTCAAAAGCATATAGGATAGCTCCCCCAAGATTTGTGCATTATTTATGATCTTGCATTTGAATACAAAATGCACACAAATTGGATCATCACTCTCCATATATATGATTCAAACAAAGTTCATGTTCAAGAAAGAGCAATAAGATCCAATACCAATTTAAAGAATAGTGTTCTACTCAAAGTAGGATAGCTTCCCAAGAATAGTGCATTATCTAGAAGTATGACTTGAATGTGAATGCACTAGAATGGGATCATTGCTTTCCTAACTCAAGAAAGCATAAACAAATTTTGAGTAGAGCAAAAAATCCAAACGATACAAGGAAGACAAGAGGAGTTAGATCAAACCAAATCCTTAGCAATAAAAATAAGGCAATTCAAAGCAAGAGCCAAAGTGAAGATGGTCTACAAATTCCACCACAATTATGAGTATCACTTGTCATGGACAAGGAGTATATGGAGATAATTCTCGGTGGTATATAGGAATGATATTAAAGTCCAACTTCACAACAAATAAGCATATGGCAAAGGATAGGAATTAAAAGTCATGCTTAGATAGATAGATATTCTTGATAGCTTCAATATTCACGCGATCATGCAAAGCAACTCCAAAGAGTAGCTTGAAACAATTGGTTTCCCAAAAAGATATATGAGAACATATTTGGGGAAAGCCATATCAAGAACTTCCATCACAAACAAGATCCAAAAGAGTGAGAGACTAAAAATAATTAAGCAAATATGGACCTTGTTTGAGCAACATGCGACATAGGGATAAGATTATTAACAACATCAATTCCAGGTGGCAAAACCTCACATGTTCACATTTTCAAGGCTTGTAATATGCACAAGCTTATTACTCCCCCATAATGTGATATCCATTTCTTTTAAACAAGAGGCAAACAAACCAACTAGAGATAATTAATGGACATTATAGAATTTGAATTTCTCATGAGAGTGATATACCACATAGAGAGTAGATAATATTGAAATATCAACACTAAGTGGTATTCCTCATGTATACACATTTTAGGATTGTGAAGTGCACGAAGCACATCACTCCCCCAAAATGAAATAGTCCATTAATCTTCTAAGAAAATGCGGGGACGATGGCACTACTGGCAAAGACCGTCTGGCGAAAACGCCGTAGGCGCGAAGCGTGAGCCAACAAGATAAGATATCAAAGAAAAGCAATAAGGCTCAACACAAGTAGATGGTGTGCAAACCAACATACATATACTTGATTACTCAAGATAAGTAAGTAGAGAGCACAACACATACAAACACTAGCAAGGTACAAAATCAAACACATGCAAGGGTGCAAGCAACTTTCAATGTATATATGATATAAGCACAAGTTACCGCAAGGAGGAATATTGGATAAGTGATAGAACAATATAACCCAAATGACTTGGCTTGAGAGAATATAATTGATGAAGATCTCTTAATTCTTCATGATGTAGCCAAGTCTTCAATGCCCTCCGACAACACCTATTGATCACGTTTTAGCTTGTTGGTCCCCAAGCAAGTTGGGTCCTAAGAGGTTAGTCACAATAGACTTGGCAACCAAATGGTTCTTTTCTTGACACCACTTTGAGTACCAACATATTTGGCAAACACATTGTCAGCCTTATCCTTCCTAAGAGAATAAACATTATCAATTATGATAGGGTTGGATAAGGTACCACTAGTGCATGAAGAAGCGAAGTGACCCTTCTCACGACATACGTAGCAATATTTGCTTCCCCCTTTCTTCTTAGTTGAAATCTCAACTTGAGAAGGAATAGCTTGATTCTTCGTGGGAAGTGGTCGATCTTCAACATGAGGAACTTGAGTTTGAGGTTGAGGCCTCTTCCCTTGTTGCTTCTCACTAAGAAACTTCTTCCTCAAAGGGCAAGATCTACCATGGTGCCCTTCAACTTTGCACTTGAAGCAAACAATCTTGGCCGAATTATTGACTTGTTCTTGTTGATATACTTGGACTTGTTCTTGTTATTAGAGTTGAATCCAACTCCACTCTTGTCATTTGGTCGTCTTTGCACACTCAACATATTGTCAAGTGTGGACTTCCCAACATGACGCTTTTCCAAGTCTTTCTTCAAAGAAGTGACTTGGGCCTTGAGCTCTTTTAATTCCTCTACATGGTTAGTATCAACAAAAACACTAGAGGAAGTAGATGCTTCATTGTTAGAGCAACAAGGCATGGAAACTAATTCATCACAATATGTAGCAATATTGTGAGTGGATGAATCACAAGGACTAGTACATGGCAATAAAGCATTTAGAGTAGAAGTAGTACCATCGTCCACATGAGGCTCACAAGATTTTACCTTTGTAGTGATAGCCTCATGAGCTAACTTTAGCTTCGCATGGGATGCTAGAAGATCCCCATTAGAGCTAGAGAGCTTTTCATGACTTTCTTCCAATTTCCCATACTTGCTAGTTAGCAACTCAAGTTGAGCCCTTAGCTCAACATTCTCCTTCAAAATAGATGCTTCACGAGAAGTGGAGTTAGTAGCACAAGCATCATTAACATTAGTAATGGAAGAAGACAACTTGGCAAGCTCATCATTCAAACCTAGCATTTTGCTCAATAATATTAGCATGATCACATGAGGGAGTAGAGGAACTAGGCACATCATTTTTAGATAGTTGAGTTTGGAGTTGATCATGAGACTTGATAAGGAGAGAGTGTTCACTTTCCAAAGCCTTATGAGCTTTTTCTAGTCTATGTGCTCAATTAGTCTTGCATTGCCAACACCAAATTCAACTTTTTCCTTTTTAAGCACTTTATATTTAGCAATAGCATGATCTCTTTCCTTGATGATTTTAGCAATAATAAGATCATTTGTTTCATCAAGAGATTCAAGTTTCTCCTCGAGAGACACTCGAAGCTCTTGTTCTTCCTCAAGAGCGACGGTGAAAGAAGCAATTTCATTAGCATATTCTCTTTAAAGTCTCCCCTTTTCTTCAATGACTTCGCAACTCTTAATAGCATAAGTCAAAATTTCACATAAAGGGGAGATAGCTTCACTACCTTGAGGGAGAGCACAAAATACCATCTCACCTTTCTCTTTTAAGGAGTCGGCATCATTATATTTTAAACCATAATAATCCTCATCCTCATCATCACAAGATGTAGAGGGTTCCAAAGGTGGAGATGCCTTTGAATCCCTAGCCATAAGGCAAAAGTGAGAAATGGACGATGATGATGAAGAATTACATGAAGCACCATTGAGGTCCATGTCTTGTTCCAACAAATGTTGGGTTTCCTCTACATTGTTAGTCACACAAGTAATAGAGGATATGGAAGCATTGGTTTCATGGCAACAAGATATAGGAAGCATATCACCATGAGATTTAGTTAATCAACTATTACATGATATGCTAGGACTATCAACCCTAGCATGTAGGACATTTGAAGTGCTAGAAGAGTTTAAGTCCAAAGATAGAACATTGCAATGAGATAGAGATGAAGTATAGTCAATAGAATATTCACCATCAACAAAGCAATTTCAATCACCACTCACCATATCATTACCTTGTGACAGATCACATGTTGGTGGAGTGGAAGAAGTTGTGAACTCATCACGGCCGGAGGTGGAAGGAGAACAATCATCCTCAATAATGTTGGACACTTCATATTTATCTTGAAGCTTGGTCCAAAGCTCATGAGCGTTCCGAAAAGGCATGATTGATGCAAGAACTACATCGCTCAAAACACAAATGAGACCATTAGATACTTGAGTATCGAGATGAGAGTTTTCCTCATCCTCTAAGGATAATTCTTGGGAATCCTTTCGAGGAGAAAACCCATATCTACAATTCTCTCAATATAATTTTTACCCATGTCCCTAAAAAGATTAAGCATGCGAATTTTCCAAACATCATAATTTGTGCCATCGAATATGAAAGTGGGATCGTGCACTAATTCTCTAAACGACATCTTTTACTCTCTAGGCGGTAAAGCCCAAAAAGAGAGCCTTGGCTCTGATACCAATTGAAAGGACAAGGATGTCGCCTAGAGGGGGGGGGGGTGAATAGGCGATTTAAAACTTTTTTGGTTTAGGCTTGATAATTTCGGAATAAAACTAGTTGTTTAAATTAACAAGCCAACAACCTAAATATACTAGGCTCACCTATGTGCACCAACAACTTATGCCAAGTAAGACAAGCAACAAAGTGATAGCAATATATAAGACTTCAAGCACGAAGGCTATCACAATGTAAAGTGCATAAGTAAAGAGCTCGGATATAGAAATAACCGAGGCACGCGGAGACGATGATGTATTCCCGAGTTCCTCCTTTTTAGGGGAGTACATCTCGTTGGAGGGGTGTGAGTTTCAAACTCAAACTGCACAAATGGCCTCACCCTATTCTCGATGAACCTTGCCCAAAAGTTCGGTTCACCTTCCACTATCGGAATCCTTCAAGGCGGAATCCGGAGCCTTTACAACAATCTTGAGGCACAACCCACAAAAGGATTGGGTGCTCCCAAGTGACCACAAAAGGTCTCAACCACCACAAAAGGCGTCTAGGGTCCAAAGACCCAAGAGTAACAAGCTCACAAACTTTCACTTCCACGAGGATTCCGCAATATCATGAGGCAAAGGGAATTGGACAAGACAGTCACATTGGAATACTGCTTATTAGTATCCGGGAAGCGACACGCTTTGCTAAAAGCCAATGCCGGCTTATTAGTTCTGATTGTGACTCATCCCGTGTCTGGCTTACTAGAAGCCTGTGGGGTCACACACTTAAGAGGGTGGAGCAAAGGAGGATCAGATCCGACATAGACTAGCCGACAAAGGTGAGACCTAAGTCGGCTAGGGGACAACGGTTAGTGAGTAGGTCCCACAAAAACCAGAGTTAGGATGGGGATGTGGGACACACTCTTTGCATCCCCTCACCTGCTCCCTACATAGAGGGGTGTAGGGTGGCGGCAACAGATAACCTCGCCCAAGTGACTAGAAGAAGTGGCCACATTTGTTGTGCCACTTTCACGAAGCAGCTGATGGCGTGTATCACACGTTTGCTGGGAACCCCAAGAGGAAGGTATGATGCAGCGTAGTGATGGTCCCGAAGAGCAAGGCCTTGATACCTGCAAAAGCAAACGGGATTAGGTTGAGACTCCAAGTGCAGAGTGTATAGTAAGTGGAAGACAGTTTTCCCCACGAGGGGTGACTCGAGGGTTTAATATCGAACTCTCGGGGAATCTGAAGTGGTAGATTTATCTTCTTATCCTTCTTTTGGTTACCTACAAAACAAGGTTAGATGTTTTGGTCCTCAACCTCACCTGTGGTTGTCAAGCACAAGGTGTAAGAATGATATCAGGATAGTTATGCAATGCAAACAAGAAATAAATATGCAATGATGGTGGATGCAATGATAAATGATATTTTTGGGTTTTTGAATGATGTATGCAAGATGAAAAGTATTTTTGTATTTTCGGATTTAATGATGGCTGAAAATAGAAAAGTGGTATATGGTGTTGGAAAGGTGTTTCTTATGATTAAAAATGGACTGGGGTTCATGGTTTCACAAATGCACTCTCTCTTTATAAAGTGGTAGACAATGGAACACACAAGTTAACATATGAGATTGCAACACAGGGTTTGATAACAAGTTACTTAGATATATGGGCATCACGTCCTAACATAGAGATCTTTTGGTTATTAACCTCTCTTATACTCCACCAAGATGCGAACTAAATCATAACACCTCAGTAATTAAGATAACTCAGAGTATAGCATTAAGTATCATGACATGAAGTGAAAATAAGAACATGCTAGATCTAGTCATGGAGTAGTGGCAATGGTCACGCCCACATCCCCGGTAGCATGGTATTTTAGTTTATCCCTAGTGAGGTAACAAAGTAAGGTAAAGATACCAAAGTGGATCGCAGAACTTTCTCTCACGTTCACTGCACTAGCCACCCCCCGTTACTCCAACTAATGCACACGTTCCCCCACACACGCTCTCATAAACATGCTTGATCAAAACAAGTAGACAAGAACGGGGTACATAATATGCATCTATACTCATAACTGAAACAAACATTGCAATCTCAAACATATATTAACTCATAAAGATCCACCACAAAGGTATTACAACGGTGACCGTAATCATGTTCAGCAGCTCATACGGTGCTAATTAGTGAAGCTCAAGAGAGGAGAGATACATAAGTTACTTCCACAAACCCATAGTCCAGAGGTGGACTACTCCCTCTTCATCATGGAGACGGTGGAGAAGTCGATGGAGAAGATGGAGACCACGCCGGCAGCGCCCCGCCGGAGTTTTCCCCCTCCAATCTGCAGCTCCTGATCTCCGTTTCGGTGTTTCTGTGTTTGTGCGGCGCTCCTTCCAGAGAACGTCGGGGGACCTTTTTTATAGGCGTTTTTAGGTCAAGACGATGTCGGTGGAGCGAAGATCGACGGCAACGGAGCCACGAGGCCAAACGGTGGGCCCCACGCGGCCACAGTACCTGGCCGCGTGGGCCACCCCCGTTTGGCCTCGGACCTCCGTTTGTTCGCTTCCTTCGCCCACAGGTCTTCTTCCTTCCAAATATTGACGCCCGTAAATTTCCAGGTGATTTCGTTGACGTTTGGGTCCCTGAAACATTAAAATAAGAAAACGGGGTTTTCTGCCTGTGCAGGGTTAATTCCATAAAAATAGGAAATATGAATATTCCCAAAATCATATAAAACATTGATATAACCCTTATATGATGCAAATATGATTGGAATATAAGCAATTAAAGTGCAAAGTTCATGTATGCATTTTACATGCATCAACATCCCCAAGCTTAATCCATGCTCGTCCTCGAGTATGAAGATGATAAAACTAACATGGACTTTGCAATTTAATACTTAACAATGATATCAAAGATGATTACTATTGCTACATATAGTCAAATGATTCATTCTTCAAAGGAGTAGCAATATGCAAATAGTTTATGAAGTGATATCAAGTATTCAAGACAAGGATGTTCATTGATAGTTCACAAAGTGTAACATGGTAGCAAGTAATATGGAACACATGTATGCATAATGATAAGTAGAACATCCTACAATGGTCATAGAGTGTAGATGAAAATCTGAATATGATAGGTGTACACTTTGGAAAGATGTATATGTGAGTAGAGGTAAAGCATGCATAAGTTTCATCCAACTTCCAAACTCTTCTACTTAAGTTAATGATTGCAATAAGGTATTCATTGGTGTCAAGCTCTCATTGCCCCTATCATAGCATCTTGAATGATTAAGGTTAAAGTGAAAGCAAATATGAGTAGTGTGCTTGATAAAGAATGGGTTGAATGTCTCATGCCCCTTGAATACAAGTACTTACACCATGTGTTACTCAACTTGGGAAACAAAGCAAGTTCAATTAAATATCATTGTAAGCATAATAGTATCATCAAGAGCGTCAACTGGGGTACCTCTTGTCCCAAGATATGGAACAAGCCCATATCAAAATGACAAGACAAACAAACAAAATGAACAATCTCAACACCCTTTTTATTTACCATTTGGAATAGTTTTTTATTGCAAGGTGTATCACAGAAGGTTCACCATAGTATGTAAGTAAATTTCCACCATGAATGATGCATGGCTTAGATTAGCGGCCCAGGCGTCTCTCTAACCATTTACACAAACTCATTTAAACTCACTCTATTTCCACATTTATTTCAACATGATAAGCATCCATAGACAAAAGCACATGATATCAACTAAATGAGATGAAGAGCGTGTTGAAAGCTTGCCATGTGACAGCACATATGGGCTAACTTCCAACCCAAAACATTCATCAAGCCACAAACATCATAATCTTAATCACAATGGGTCAAGTTTTATTATGCAAATAAAAGAACATTGTGCATCAAGTTCGTGAGAGCTATATAACCAATTTTTTCCATTGCAATCAATAACATAAACATTTTCATTCAGAGGTAAGATAACACAAACAACATGTTAAACATACTCGGAATAGCATAAAGCCAATAGGTAGATATGGTGGACTCACTGGAATAACTTTGGTTGAAGGTGTTGGAAACAAGTTTTTGCTTGTTGGAGTTTTTGGGCTAGCAAAAGGGAGAAAGTTGACCATCTAGATGCATGCATGAGTGTCCATAGAACTAACTAATCCATGTTAAACCAAGTGAAATAACAATCAGCACCAAAACATGAATAAGTGATAGCTCTACAAAAAGAATTTGCAAACTATTACTCATAAACAAGCTCATGAATCATGCAACTATATGTATCATTAAAAATCAAGTCAAACATCCCTTTTCCCAATCTTATAAAAGCATCCAACATATTTCAACCCATATTTCCAGTAGCTCTCTCATATATAATTGATAGTGTGGTGGTCTCTCAAGACTCAAAAAAAAAAAAAACGACGCTCCAAGTTTATGCGATAAAGTGTTTCGATCGAAAAACAGAAGTTGGACGTGTGCAAACCGAGAGTGTGTAGGTCCAGCGGGGTTGTCTTCACATCCCCAAGCTTATGGTCTTCACCATCCTTGGATAGCTCTTGGTGCATCTCCTCCAATCCCTGTGAAAAAACTTCAAAACACCGTTTCTCCCATCTCTTTTCTGTGGGGTGCATTAATAGTGATAAACAAATAGGTTCCTTGCTGCATATAATCCTTGAACAAAAATTCATATGACATGTCCAGAAAGTGTATAATGTTGTATGCCTACTCATAAACTCAATTGGATCAAAAAGATTCAACTTAAAAGCTCAAAGCATGCATCAAACAAAATGGGACAGAATCTGTCCAGAAAAACAGCAGCAGCAAAACGTATTTTTCTACCCTACCAAACTTTCTCGAAAAATTCCGAAAAATTCATGCATACAGAGGATGAAAAGTTGCAACTACAGTTCAAATATGAGCTCATTCGGAGTTACAGAATAAGAATTAAAAATCATACCGTGCACTGACTGTGCAGGAATAAAATCTCCGAACGCTATAAGCAACTTTTTCAAACCAAAAAGGGTAAAACTTGGCACTTTATTAAAAACTCCAGAACCTAAACTAAACAAATCTCTTGTTACAGCAAGAGGACACAAAGAAAATCACACATAAAAATAACCGGGTTGCCTCCCGCAAAGCGCTTTCTTTATAGCCATATAGCTAGGCTTCTTACTTGTTGTTTTATTGTGGACGAAGCTCATGAGGGAGCTTGAACTTTGGTGGTTCCCTCTTCCTTGGAAAGTGTTCCATGCACTTCTTGTGTGGAAACTGAAACTTTACATTCCCTTCCTTTGAATCAATGATAGCACCTGTGGTACGAAGAAAAGGTCTTCCAAGAATAATAGGACTAGAGGTTTTATTCCCCATATCCATGATTAGAAAATCCACAGGCACAAAAGTCATATGTAACTCTACCATAACATCACTTACTTTTCCCAAAGCATGTTTAATAGAGTCATCAGCAAGTGCTAGTTCAATAGAGCATTTTTCAAGATTTTTCAATTCAAGCACTTCATATAGTTCTTTAGATAAAACAGAGACACTAGATCCTAGATCAAGTATGGCATGGTGTGTCTCTTTTCCAATAGTTACTAGTACCTTAGGTATCCACATATCCCCAAGCTTAGGTGGTATCATAGCCTCTTGGTTGTACCTAGCAATCTTTTCTTTCAAGACATGATTAGCAATATAAGAACCAAAACCTGCTTGGTTAGTGTTGATGGAAGGATCACTTGCAAATTTTTGTAAGATAGATATTAATTCATGCAAGCTACAATTTTCTAAGTCAAGCAAAGGATCCTTGACTTCATTAAGCATTTTAACTTCCTCAACTTTCTTTTCCCTATTGTATAGGTTGAATATTTCATAACGGTCATCAAAGACATCTTCAGGTACTTGGGCTTTTTCTAAACTTTCTTTAATTTTCACTTCCAAAAGCAAGCCATCAAGTAGAATGTAAGCATCAGCAATAGTAACATTTATGAAAGAACCCTTACATTCCTTATCCAAAAAGAGTTTAGAGGTTTCAGACAATCCTCTATAAAATATATGCATGAGCATCCAATCTCTCATGCCATGTTCCATTCCATAAGCTATACCTCTAAACCTTTCCCATGCTTTTACCATAGGTTCATCCTCTTTTTGTTTAAAGGTGATAACTATTTGTCTAATATTGTAAACCATTTCTGAAAAACAAAACCTTTCAATGAATGAAGCTTTTAGGTTAAACCAATTGCTAAAATTTTAGGTGGCCATTTTAATATCCAATCTAAAGCTTTTCCAGGTAAGGAAAAAGCTTTACTTTGATCACATTAGCATTGGCATGAGTCAAGTTTAACACTTTGCATCTTTCATTAAATTTGTTAAGATGGAGTAGAGCATTTTCTTTCGGTTTCCCAGAAAAACGGTGTTCATAAATCATTTTAGTGACATTAGGATCTACCTCAAATTCTCAACTGGAATATTCATATCTTGAGGAAAGTTCCTAACACTAAATGGCCAAAGGTTCTTTTTTCCATTATAGCAAGTTTTTTTTGGTATTTTTGATTTTTTATGCAAAACTGAAATAAATATGATATGATATGCAATGACACTAACAAAACAAATAAATTGCTTTGTAAGTAAAGATGGATAAGATGGTGCTCACGTAGGTGCAACCTCCCCAAGCTTAGGTGTTAGCACAAGTTGGTGACGTTGACTTTGTTGTGAGATGAATGCGATGATGCACACCCTTGGATAAATCTCTCAGCTACGATTCCCCGGCAACGGCGCCAGAAAACGTCTTGATGGTCCCGAAGAGCAAGGCTTGATACCTGCAAAAAAAACGGGATTAGGTTGAGACTCCAAGTGCAGAGTGTATAGTAAGTGGAAGACAGTTTTCCCCACGAGGGGTGACTCGAGGGTTTAATATCGAACTCTCGGGGAATCTGAAGTGGTAGATTTATCTTCTTATCCTTCTTTTGGTTACCTACAAAACAAGGTTAGATGTTTTGGTCCTCAACCTCACCTGTGGTTGTCAAGCACAAGGTGTAAGAATGATATCAGGATAGTTATGCAATGCAAACAAGAAATAAATATGCAATGATGGTGGATGCAATGATAAATGATATTTTTGGGTTTTTGAATGATGTATGCAAGATGAAAAGTATTTTTGTATTTTCGGATTTAATGATGGCTGAAAATAGAAAAGTGGTATATGGTGTTGGAAAGGTGTTTCTTATGATTAAAAATGGACTGGGGTTCATGGTTTCACAAATGCACTCTCTCTTTATAAAGTGGTAGACAATGGAACACACAAGTTAACATATGAGATTGCAACACAGGGTTTGATAACAAGTTACTTAGATATATGGGCATCACGTCCTAACATAGAGATCTTTTGGTTATTAACCTCTCTTATACTCCACCAAGATGCGAACTAAATCATAACACCTCAGTAATTAAGATAACTCAGAGTATAGCATTAAGTATCATGACATGAAGTGAAAATAAGAACATGCTAGATCTAGTCATGGAGTAGTGGCAATGGTCACGCCCACATCCCCGGTAGCATGGTATTTTAGTTTATCCCTAGTGAGGTAACAAAGTAAGGTAAAGATACCAAAGTGGATCGCAGAACTTTCTCTCACGTTCACTGCACTAGCCACCCCCCGTTACTCCAACTAATGCACACGTTCCCCCACACACGCTCTCATAAACATGCTTGATCAAAACAAGTAGACAAGAACGGGGTACATAATATGCATCTATACTCATAACTGAAACAAACATTGCAATCTCAAACATATATTAACTCATAAAGATCCACCACAAAGGTATTACAACGGTGACCGTAATCATGTTCAGCAGCTCATACGGTGCTAATTAGTGAAGCTCAAGAGAGGAGAGATACATAAGTTACTTCCACAAACCCATAGTCCAGAGGTGGACTACTCCCTCTTCATCATGGAGACGGTGGAGAAGTCGATGGAGAAGATGGAGACCACGCCGGCAGCGCCCCGCCGGAGTTTTCCCCCTCCAATCTGCAGCTCCTGATCTCCGTTTCGGTGTTTCTGTGTTTGTGCGGCGCTCCTTCCAGAGAACGTCGGGGGACCTTTTTTATAGGCGTTTTTAGGTCAAGACTATGTCGGTGGAGCGAAGATCGACGGCAACGGAGCCACGAGGGCCAAACGGTGGGCCCCACGCGGCCACAGTACCTGGCCGCGTGGGCCACCCCCGTTTGGTCCTCGGACCTCCGTTTGTTCGCTTCCTTCGCCCACAGGTCTTCTTCCTTCCAAATATTGACGCCCGTAAATTTCCAGGTGATTTCGTTGACGTTTGGGTCCCTGAAACATTAAAATAAGAAAACGGGGTTTTCTGCCTGTGCAGGGTTAATTCCATAAAAATAGGAAATCATGAGATATTCCAAAATCATGATAAAACATTGATATAACCCTTATATGATGCAAATATGATTGGAATATAAGCAATTAAAGTGCAAAGTTCATGTATGCATTTTACATGCATCACGTAGCGGCAATTTTCCCTTGATACAAAACCAAGGTTTATCGAACCAATAGGACTTGGAGAAGGTTTTGGCTAGGTGCCAACGGCAATGGCGCCGAAAAGAGCTGTTGACCTGGACCTGCGCACACACGAACAAATTACTTTGCCCCAACGAAACAGAGAGTTTATCAATCTCTCCGGCTTGCTGAACACAAAGGATTAAACGTATATGTGTAAAATAATAAAAGAGTAAAAATGACCAGTGAGCAAATGACTAGGAAAAACTATGGGAACGGTTGTAAACAATATAGGAAAATAGGACCGGGGTCCACAGTTCACTAGTGGTGTCTCTCCAAAAGATAAACATGTTGGGTAAACAAATTACAGCGAGGTAATTGACAAACATGGGCGCAACACAATACTCTCATGACACAAAGTTCACCGTTTCATTTAATATGGGCATTACATCAAAATACATAGACCGTTATCCAACTGCATCTATGACTAATAATCCACCCCGGGATCACTATCCAGTATGTCACCCGAAAGTATTAAGTTGCAAGTAACAGATAATTGCAATAAGCATGGTGCATAATGTAAGCAATGAAAACAACATAAAGAAGTAAACACCGCTGTTTTACCCCTAGTAGCAGCATCACATCTCAAGCCTAAATCGTTTCTGTCAACTCGATCTCAGACAAGAGAGGCATGAACCCACTATCTAGCATATATACTCCCTCTAAAGACACTAGCAATTACTTTGGGCAAAGCATCCACAAGCATCGGAGAGCATGCAAGATCATAAATAAAACATATGATAAATAAACAGAACAATAATGTCATGACTCCATAATTCATCGGATCCCCGCAAACACAACATGTAGCATTACAAATAGATGATCTTGATCATGTTAGGCAGCTCACAATATTTAAACAATGGAGTACAAGAGAGAGAGAGACAACCATCTAGCTACTGCCATGAACCCGTAGTCCCGTGGTGGACTACTCACGCATCACTCCGGAGACAGCATGGTGGTGTAGATGCCTCCGGTGACGATCTCCCCCTCCGGCAGGGTGCCGGGAAGAGCTTCAGAACCCTCCCGATCTAGGGTTGGCGACGGCGGTGGCCTCGAATGTTTTCTGGAAAATATGATCGGGTATCGAGGGTTTTCGGGACGAAGGCAATTTATAGGCGAAAGGGCAACTCGAGGAGGCGCCGGAGGGCGCCAGGCGGGCCCCAGCCGCGGCCAAGGCCTGGGCCGTGGCTGGGTGGCGTCTGGGGGCTGTGGGGCCCCCTGCAGCTCCCCTTCCGGCTCCGTCTTTGTTTCCATGTAAAAATAATTCCCGTAATTTTCAAGCGATTCGGAGAAACTTCCTTGACTAGCTTTTCTGAAACAAAAAGACAGCAGAAAACAGGAACTGACACTGTGCATTTGTCAATAGGTTAGTTCCATAAAATATGCCAAAATGATATAAAACATTGTAAAAACATGTGGCAATGATATATAATAAGCATGGAACAATCAAAAATTATAGATACGTTTGAGACGTATCAGCAGCCACCTTCACCTCTGTCACCAAAGTGCCGCCACAAACTTCACAGACTGTACTCCACCTTGTACCCGTGGATACCGGTAGAAGTGCTGCACTTGTGGCGTCGGGACGAAAAGCTTGTAGTTATCTTCGTCAGAGCAGGGACGCAAGGAGCCGAACATGGGACGCCAAGGGTACACTACCCTGAGTTAGACGTGCCATCAACATTCCGTAACTACGCGTCTAGTGGTAAGGAACTTGTTGCCTATCTCCTTAGTTGGATTTTGGGTGTACCTCGTCGGAAGAGTTTTTGCGTGCGAGTATCAAGCTTAGCTTGCTCTGGCGTGGCCCAGCAGAATCGACAACGACACGCTAGCTTGCTCCGGCGTGGCCCAACAGAATCGACAACGACATGCTAGCTTGCTCCGGCGTGGCCCAACAAAATCGACAATGACATGCTGCATCAACATCTACTTTCATTACATGGTGTCGGTAACAATCTAGATTTAACCTTTAGCTTGTACCTTCATAGATAGATCTTGGGTGGATCTTTAAGACAATTTTTCTGTTTTCCATACACGAATCTCTACATGGATGTTGACATATGTTTAAGGATTCCTCGGATGCAATGTGTGAAGGAGACGTACAAAACTATCATAGAAGTCGAAGAAATGTCCCAAACCTCTCCTCTAGAACCCTCTGCTTAGCTCTCCAAGCCTTCCCATACAAAATTGAGTATCTATATCCCTGGTGTATACCATACCACCTACAAAACATCTAATTTCAAATGTATACTTCATATACTGTACCACCTAAAGATTTTCGGAAAATACATAATCCGCTGAAACGAGTGTCACATCCATCATCTAAACATACACCTACACTAACCCAAACACATCCAATGCAACTAACCCGAATACACAATGAACATTTAACGTAAATTAATTAGCGAGAGATTATGCTTTATCCTTGATGTGAGTGAAACCCATTCGTCCCGCTACCGTGCTCCAAACTATCACCACCACCGCTGCCGCAAACCGCTCCTCCTACTGCCCCAGTGCCACCCCACGCCACCACCGTCCACGATTGCTCCACCTGAGCACGCTTCGACGAACACTCCACGAGCTGGCCCATCAACAAATTGGGGTTCCCCATGCCTCCGATTTCTTCTTGCTAAAAGTTGTGGATTGGAAAGTCAATTTTTGGCCGGAATCGACCCTTTGCAATCGCTGTGTGAGAGAAGCTTCGAGAAGAAGAAGAGGCAGAAGTGACTTTTTGGCATGCCGTTTTCGTGTTGCGGTCGAACGAAAACCCGGATTTTTGTCTCAGGAACAGACGATCCCGGATTTTCGTCAGCCCGTGCGACGATTTCTAATTTTCATTAGGCGGAGGAACGACCATGCAATACTTGTTTAGGATAATACTAGTGAAATTTCTTAGAAAAATTCCATTATATAAAACTACAAAAAATGATATCAACAAGGGCACACACCAAATTTTGGCGGGCATATTTCCCGCCAAGCGGAATCTCTCGTCGTCTACCCTAAGCCTCCTTGGTTTGCAGCCGCAAGATCCGCCCCCTCCTACCGCCCCGACCGTTAGATCTCTTCAGTCTCCTTTCTCTTTTCCCCTCCAGGAGATGAGCGCCGCCTCGCGTGGGTGAGCAACTGCCGCGTCCCTCGCTGTCGCCGCCGCGCCAACTCCGACCCCCGCCACCTCTGCCCATAAGCCCCTCTCGTCGCTGCCACTCCCATGGCCCACCGCCGCTAGCCCCAACCTGCCGCCTCTCCTTGCGACCCACACACCCGGCCGCCGCCGCTGACTCCCACCGGCGCCGCCGCTTCGTGGGTGAGCAACTGCCGCGTCCCTCGCCGCCGCGCGGACTCCGACTGCCGGAGCCATGACTGGACCGTCCTGGGAAGCTCCGCTCACAGCGGCCAACAATATCGAGGCATGTTTCTGCTCAGATGTTGCTACCTGCTTGCAACCTGCATCTCTCTTCCTCACAGCCCCGTCTTCTTGCAGCCGTTCTTTGTCCTCCATAAGCCGGCCGCTGGTGCCTCCGCCTCCGCTTCCTCGCCGACAACTTCCCGGGCTCGGCGCAAGATCGACATTTCCCAGCCGTCATCTCCCAACCCCAAATCTGCAAAGAGACCGCGGGACGAGGATGACGACGACGAGGGCGACATGGGGCTGTACGAGCAGCTCCGCCTGGAGGCCTTCCACCACACCTGGTCCAAGATCCAATCCACCATCGATGTCTGCCTCTTCACCCGATCACTGCACCAACCAGTCTTTTTCCTCGTCATGCGAATGTGCTATATCTCATTGCTCTGTTTTGCTTCCAGGAGGTCCTTAGAGGCATCAACCTCAAGCTGTTCGACCAGGTGCTCCAGTGGGTCCAGGAATCCTTCTCCACGGTCCGCTCTGTCATGAGACCTTGCCCTGCTGAAATCCAGCAGCCGTACCCTCTCCTAACTGACGTGATCTGCAGAAAGATACCGACCGCGTTTGTTCTCACTAGTGAGCACAGCACTGCCATCAACTGTTTAACTGATTGCTTTCTGCGGGTGATGAATCGGCTGATTTGATGGGATTGGGTTTCTCACTTTTGCAGAGAATGCGGAATTTGTCGATGATGTCACGACATTTCGGGATCTAACCGGTCATCTGGAGTCCAATGGATGTCACCTCGCCAAGCTGTCGTCAACTGAGTTGTCAGCGAAGCATGGAGTTGCTGGCTGCTTAAGGAGCTTGCTCAGGCAGCTACTTTCAGATGTTCCAGATGTGGGTGGCATGACCGCAGCTCAAAAACTATAAACCTGCAGTGTTGATTCAGACAGGAGTGTATAGGCTATCTGACTTCATGTGTTGCTGCTTTTCAACAACAGGTAGCGGATATATCTGCACTTGCATCTTGGTACTGCGGAGTAAAGAATTATGATCAACCCATTGTTATCATAATTGATGATTTAGAGCAATGTTCTGGTGATGTTCTGGGAGACCTTGTGATGATGCTGAGGTAACCTTTATGTTTCGTCGCATCACGCACTTCGCTCTTACCTTGTAGGCACTTCTAAGCTAAGCCTCGTAAAAATAAGTGAGCCAAGCCTTGTAAAAATAAGTGCAATCTTTGAAGGAACACTGATTTGGTTACCAACTACATAAAACTAGTTTCAACTTTTAACTCACCCTGTTAATTCCAATACTTAACACAAATTAATTTCTATATCAGTTATGGCAAGAAGCATATTGTTTTGTTTGTTCAGCAGCTTCCGCTCCTTGTAGTTTCATGCTACACGCCACTTGTTTAGCTCCTGTTAAGAAGAAAAGGTTTTACCAGTAATGAAACGTAACTTGTAGTTTTTCTTTCTTTCTGTGAAGCTTCAGTTGTGTGCTTGGGTTGACAGACCTAATACTAGAGTCTTTCTGTTGCAGTGAGTGGGTAATTAAGATTCCAATCTTCTTTGTAATGGGATAGCAACTACCCTTGATGCGCCAAGGAAACTGCTCTCATCAGAAGCTCTTCAACATTTAGATCCCTGTCAGCTCAGGATGGGATCTCCTTCTGATAGAATGAATGCACTTGTTGAGGCCATCCTTGTTAAACCATGCGCTGGTTTCTGCATCAGTCACGAAGTTGCAGTCTTCCTCAAAAATTACTTTTTCAGACACGATGGGACAATAACATCTTTTATTAGCGCTCTCAAGGTTAGTGTTGCACTTAAACTGTATTCATGTTAGAAATGCTGTTGAATATGTTTTCTCCATTTGTCATGGAAAGACTAATCAAATTTTACATAGCTTGCATGCAGTAAGCACTTCTCTGTCGAACCTTTGAGCTTCTTGTGCATGGGAATGCTTGAAGAGAATTGTGAGGTTGCTGCTATTTCCTATTTCCAACATAGTACCGTGTTTTCTAATTTTATGCTACTACTACCGGCTATAATCTACGCTTTAGTTTCCTTTCAATTTTAATATATTATCTCTGTTTGAGTGGCTTCTGATTTTCTACCTACAGAGCTTCTGGCGTGATAAATTCGATGCACTGCCTCAAGCAATGCGGAAACAAGCTATTGGTTTACCCTCATGCACAAGGTATAATACTTGGCTAGTATGATTTCACACATAACATAGTTTTAAAATTTTATATGGAAGGAAAATAACTCAATCAAGTCTGGCAGTAATTTGGCATAAGACTTGGCTAGTATGATTTTCACACATAACATAGTTTTTAAAACTTTATATGGCAGGGAAAATAACTCGATCAAGTCTGGCATTAATTTGGTAGAAGGGTTGTCTGAGCTGATGAAGTTGCAGAGGGAGTGGAGTTCTGTTCTCTTGGTAGGCTCGTGTTGCTACCCAAAATTTCCTGTTTTTGTAGACAACTGACAGTTTTCTATCCTTATACAAAACTGAATATTGTGCTAAACATTTCAAATATTGCATGTTCTGGTGTTCACATTTCTAAATTCATGTGAAGGATGCTTAAAAGCTAATGAAAAACATAAATTTCTGCGTAATTTTTTTATGATACAATAAATATCTGTCCAACGTTGGAATTACAAATGCATCTTTAGTTGATTAATTGGAATAATGCTAGGTCCATAATACTGAATACGTATCTTTTACAACAATATGATTATCCAGTGCTTGTATGAAGCTGGAAGACAAGGCAAAGTGCAACTTTTAGATATTTTCTGTGAGGCAATCAACCCAGATCTGCTCACTCAGAAGGATTCAAACATTGAACTGCTTATGTCTGAAGTGACAAGTGGGAATCTGTCAAGTGGAAATTCAGGTGCTTGTAGAAGATTTATAGCTCAGGCATTGGATACAGTAAGGTATGATGATTGAAGTTGCTTTCAGTATTTTGGATGGACAGAGTCGCTAATTTTTTACAGTTTATTAGAGCTCCAGGTTACCTAGTGAAGTAATACAGACAATTTTTTGTGGCAGTTAACATACTAGTACAGTCTGTTTTTTCATTGGCAATACCCTATTCTGTAGCTTTTTATTACCTAAAGAAATTATGTCTTAAGATTCTGACAAATGAGCATATGAATTATTGAACTCTGATCTGTTGGATCAGATACATGCCGGTGGAAACATTATTTCGTGTTCTTGAAGTTTGGAGCATCCATTTAGAAGGAATGAATGAGGTATTGCCACTTCTTATTTTGCAATGCAAAAAGTTTTGTGAAAGAAGCATAAGTCATATAACGATAAATTATATTCCGTCTCATACAGTCTTCAAGTCATTTTGGTCAAGTTTCTTCACTTGCTAAATCTCGGATTCCAGTTTCTGATCACCAGTTTTCATTTACTTGGTTGTTTGTATGCTGCATCGATACTCTGAAAATGGGACATGTTATTTGGCTCACAATCAATATTTTTGGGGGTAAATTAGCTTCAGAATACTTGCCATTGCTGATGTTTTTTTTTTTGACAAATGGAAGTGGAAATTCGTCAGTTTTACAATCTAAGTATGGGCTTGTAGAAGACAATCAAACACAATAGTTGTAATATTTGTATCGACTCCACTGAGGTGCTAGTTTTGAATCTTTTGCTCATTCTTTTATTATAGATTAATGACAAGGTGAAAGAACTTCAGTCAACTACAACCAGTGCGGATTGTGTGAGGATCACAAAGGATAAGTGGACTAGGTTTGAGCCTGCTCTAGTTCATCTCTTGCGAAATTTTATTGATCAAACTAATATTAGGAATGCCCAAATAACCATGCAGTTATTGTTCTGTAAATTACAACTAATGGTTATGCAAGACCTGTGATATCGAATCATGATCATGATGTTAATGCTGAATCTTCATTAGCAGGGATATTTCATTAGACACACACCACACATTTGCTTACAGTGTAGTAATTTCCTTTCAAGAGTTTCTTATTGTTGAAACTGTAATGCAATATTATCAGTTTTTACTAGCTGAAAGTCTGAAACTATCTGACTCACTTTATGATGTATCAGGAGATCAACAAATAGTACTGCAAATGGAGCAGTACCATTAAACGATAAAGCTACCATGCTATTGGATGATATTACAAGGTAAAGTTATAGTGGGATATATCAAGTCCCATCATTTCGACCTTACATTTTGTGTTTGGCAAATCAGATTAATGTCAGATAAATTTTGTTATCGAGTGCTTGTTCCCTAATATTTCACTCAGTTTCAGACATTGTAACTGTTGAACCAAATACCCAAATATTTATAAGAGGTTGGACCAAATGTGATTATCAATTAATGATAATCCACCCCAGTACCAGATGAGCCTAGATGTACTTGTCCATAAGACCTTAATAAGTGTGATACAAAATGAGATCTAGCAATTTCCTGATATGGAAGATTGTTAGTAATAAATGATGTGAACTGAGAAATCATCTGTTTTCTCTATCTATTGTATATATTCTTAAGTCACTTAAAGTTTCAATATCTAATGTCTAGATATTCAACAGGAAATTTTTGGTGCCTCTTGAGTGTTTACCTTTTCATGAAATCATTTGCTTCAAGAATGTTGGCGTTCTTCAATCTGTAAGTTTCTCTTCACATAAAGAGAATTGTTATTATGGGCTAATAACAACTCCGATTTCCCTTGCTTTTCAATCTAGGCCCTAATTGGAAACCCAAGAAGAATGGTTCAGCTTGATCTGCTCAAGTCACAGAGCCGTCTTAAATGCTCTTGCTGCAGTAGAAATGGAATCGCTGTGTCAGCATCCTTGCATGACACATCAATTATGTAAGTCGATATTCTTACTGATATCTAAGTAGATGTTATGCTTGGAATCTGAATGCCACTACCATAATATGGGAGTAAAATTTATCAATGATTGGTAGGCTAGGCTTAGCCTCAAACATTTGCCAAATTGTGGGCAAGCAAAATCTTGGCCAACATTTTGACTAGCCTAGTTGGTAGGGCAGGCTTGTGTTCATACTAAACGGTAGGTCTCTAAGATATTGATTCAGCTTTAATTTGAGTCCTCCTGCTAAACCCTGTACTTGATTTGATGACCGTTCATGTGACACTGGATCCTAGTGCAACTTATATCGTTGACGTGGCATGTGTTGACAAGAGTCCACATCACTTACTCCATTATAGTACTATGATTTAGTAGAGGGCTCAATGAAATGTCAAGATGAGAGCCTAGGGATCCTATTGACAAAAATACGAGAATGGGTGCCCAGCAGAAGTTTTGAGTAAAGAATAGAGATTATAAACTACTATCTCCCTTCCAAAATATAAGATGTTTTGGTAGGCTAACAGAGGAAGTAGTTCTGAAGCTTACTCGAGTGAGGTGGACACAGATTTTTAGCTGATGTGATACCTTTTTACTTTGCAGGTGCAACCTATCGCAGGAATATGGTGACGTAATTAACCTCCATGACTGGTACCTGTCGTTTGATGGAATTATCAGCAGCAGAAATTCAAAAGGGAAAAGAAAACTGCTTGGTTCTCCCTTAAAAAAGAAATCAAAAGCTACACCTCAAGAGAGTGAAGCTATGATCCAGTATCCTTGACCATAGATTTAACACAATGAGCTCGTGTTTTTCATTTATCATCAAATATACTAGTCGATAATTTTGTGCTCACATTTCAGTCCAGGTAATCCTTGACCTTACTTTTTCCAGAGCAAGGTTCTGCAGAGCTGTCACTGAGCTCCAAATTACCGGCCTTCTTCGGATGCCAAGCAAGAGAAGGCCAGACGTGGTGCAGAGAATTGCATTCGGTCCTTGAGATCTTTTTTTGGCGCTCTAAGGTTCTGAAAAAGACAAATGACTAGATTGGGGGGTGAGACGTCGGATCCTATTTGTTGTATCGTTTCTGCTTGATCCGTTGCTCGACTGTTACACGTGTTTAAGCTCGTCTTATCTCTGGCACTTGGTTAGAAATCCTGCATGTAACTTCCAGTGACTTCCCTCACCAACCACATTCAGTTTGATAGTATATATAGACATGTTCCTCTTCCTCATCAGTTGAACTACATGTCTGGCAGAGAAGAGATACAAACATATGTATGTGGCTCTATCATCTTGTCTATTGCTCAGTTATACACATCTCTAGTTGATTAACAGAACGTATCAGGAATATTTCTAGGCTACATGTCTTAACGGTACAAGGCAACTGTTTTCACAATAGTCAGCACTCAGCAGCTCTTTGTGCATCAACCATACGACAAAATCAGTTCGAATTAATTTGCCACAATCAGGAAATAACTAAAAAAAATTTGACACGAGGCAAAAGATTTGCCATTTTCATTAATAGTGAATAAGTTTTAAGAGTTTTTAGAGTCTAGATGCCTAGGACACATCCTAGGACTTAGCACAAAGCCTACTCTCCCGGCATTATATTGCTTAAAGAAGACGCCCCAGCCCTTCCCCACATCTTTGCCTCCTCTTTTATTCTCGCCACAACAAGAAAGGCAGGGGAGGTGTGATGACGAAAAACTCTAGCATTTCTTTCCTTCCAAATCTTGCCAGCATGATCAGCTAGTGTTCGATGTTCTTGCCAGCAGTTTGAGGCCGGTTTATTTGCTGCATGAGATAAATCTTGCCTTTCAATGGATAGCTTTTGTCCTCTGCTGTATAGGCCATTTATCAACACCGGTCGATTATGTTGAATGTCGTAACCACACTAGCCTTCTCAATGCTCACTAGATCAACACCCAGGTCAACTCATACCAAATTTAGGGTTGAAGAGATCAAATGAACAAGTGTACAATCTGTACTTTGTGGCATAATTTTCATGGGATGACACCATAGTTTAAAATAGCGGGCTATAGCGGCGCTATAGCGTTTTTAGAGGGTCGCGCTAAATGGTGTCTACGTACAATTTAGCTAATTTAGCGCATATAGCGCAATTTAGGCACGCTATAGCCTTGATTTAGCTAATTTTGAGGCTGCCGCTATATGTCATAGCCCGCTATTTTAAACTTTGGATGACACACAAGCTAATTAATGTGAGTGTTATCAAATCATGGCGCCGTTTCTGCATATAGTACTTATTTGATTGCTAGCTACCGAGGGTTACCAGCAGAGAGCAGTAGAGCACCCCCGCATGGCCACATTTAGGCCGACATGGGCAGCAAAAATCCCAAGCCTCCTGCTTCTCCTCCTCACCTTCTCCTAGTGCACTTGGTTTCCAAAACAAGAGTTGGAAAATGCAACCATGAGCGGGAAATTAAACTAACCTATTACCTTTTTTTGAAACGAGGCAAAAGTTTTGCCTTTTATATTGATAAAGTAGAAGCAAACATGAAGGACAAGGCCTAAAAAGAAAAAAAGTTACAACTCGATCCACGCCGGCCCCGAGGCCACGCCCAAGCAACCAAAGCCGACACCAAGACCCCTCAACGCAACGCGGCGGAGGTGAGAGTCCGGAGCCGCCGCTCCGACATCCACGCCGGCTCCAAAGCCGCGCTCCACACGGGTCGACGACCTCTACGCCCAAGCAACCACAGCGGAGGCGAAGCATCCGGAGCCGCCGCTCCGACATCCCGCCAGTCCCAAGGCTGCGCCCCCAACAAGCCGACGACCAAAACTAACCTATTACAACAGAAAGTTTAAGTATCCTGGACAACATGATGCAGAGCACAAGCAAACAGAACCAAGCTACAAATGTGAGATTGCTCTGAGATTCAGAAATCAAGACATGCCACATAGTATATCGAACAAAAAACATAGATATATCCTTCAATGTCATAAGGTTCCAGGATGATACAAACTTGAGAACATGCAAATAGCATAACTAATCGAGGTTTGACAAAAACAGAAAATGTGATAAGCTGACAGACAAGTGCAACTCATCAATGGACCAACCAGGTATTTTCAACACACTGGCTCGAACGGATCAGCTACATCCAAATGATGGACATAATGGACGCTCGAAGAACTGCGGATACATCTATAAGCTGTAAAACGAAACTGAGCATCTCTTGAAGCTCTCTTCTCCAATTGAAGCTTCTTATGTTGTTCTGCCGCGAACTCTTCACTGTAATAGCTATCTTCAACCTGAAGGTTCATCATCTTTAGCATTCTCGCTTTCAATAGAAAGAATTTAACAAAGTTAACTTGTGACTCGATGCCCCGATACAACTTCAAAACTATTGTCTTGAGACGAATGCCATGACGTCTTGTCAGAATCCGGTGTTTACGCTGCAACAGATTGTTTGGCTCTGGCAAACCGAGATGTGGCTTAAAAGAACATGCAGCAATAATAAAATAAATCAGTTGAGAACATAATATAGATCAAATGAGTAGTTGAACTTTTGATGGAGAATCATCACCTCAATATAAAGCTTCTCCAAGCACGGAAAGCATTTCAGCAACTCAAGAACTGTATCCAGACAAAGAGTTCTCATCCGAAGAGCTAGAATCTTGACCGTGCACACCGCCATTGGCAGACTATCGACGAGCAGTCCCTTTGTCAAGCATGAAAGACGGCATTAGGCCATGAACAAGGCAGGAGATATGTAAATTTTCTACACACAGAAAGAAACACAATTAATAAGTCTCATAGATCCATGTTTCACCTGAATAATTGTGGATCCAAACGCGAGTCTTGAGAGATGCTCCTCATTGTGCTTGTAATGGCCATCAGAAAGGAAGCCTATGGTCTCAAGTTTAGGCGCCGTAGCTACCGATACATGAATGCCAGTTTCCGGATCAAGAAGGAGCAGCCTTTCAAGACAAGTCGCATTGTCGATGATGAGTTCCTGTAGCTGAGGTGTCCGGTGAGTTGTCCAATCAATGAGATTATCAGCACCAATGCTTCTAATGGTGAGGGAGCTGATCCGGACGCGGGGGGAAGCCGAAGCAGTGGTGGATGAGCAAGGACTCCAGGGCAGGGCACCTGTCAATCAGGCTGTGCAGGGAGCCCTCGGAGATCCCGACCTCTTTGAGCCCGAGGTACTTAAGGAGGGGAAAGTGAAGCCCGCGACGTCGCCGTCGGGGAGGCTGGAGCTTCCGATGGCGAGAACCCGGAGGGGTGGGCGAGAACCGGACAAGCAATGCCGCCGGCGGCTGCAGGAAGGAGTACTCAAGCTCCTCGAGGTTGCGCACAGCGTGGGACCGGAGCCGGTCGGTCTCGATAGATGATAGGCCACTGAGGTGGTACTCGAAGAAGCAGAAACGGGGTGGGAAGATAGGATACGCGAGGCGA